>CALZFC010000040.1:502500-567500 GCA_945643635.1 Allodiplogaster sudhausi | reverse complement strand
AGATTAAGATAGAGAGAAAGAGAGAAATGGAGAGAGAGAAAGGGAGAGAGAGAGAAAGGGATAGAGAGAGGAAGAGAGAAGAGAGATTGAGAGAGAACAGAGAAAGCGAGAGAGAACAAGAGAGGGGGGAAAGAGAGGGAGGGAGAGGGGGAGAGAGGGAGCGAGAGAGAGAGAATGAGAGATTCGAAAAGGAAGGGACCGTTCAGCTTTCATCTGTCATTCCAAGAGCTCTTCATTGCTTGGTTCAAACACTGTGAATAAGGGTTTTTGCCGCTACCTCTGCCCGATTTGTTAGCAGGATGTACATATCCCAATCGCCTAATCTCTATACTTTTGTAGCCTTTTCTTCGCCATTCGATTATTTGCTGTTCCCCTGGGAATAGCAGAAAACAAGGAAGGAAACTGAATGTTGAGGGTGTCGTGGCGGCAGAATGTCGTGGGCGGCGGCTGTGCCGATGCTGGCGTCCTCTTCCCCCTCCGGCCATGACCTCCTCCTCAAGGCACGCCTTGCCGATCTCGGCCAGATGGCTCCTGACAGATTCGCCAATCTCCCAGCCGTTGACACTCACGGCGGGACCATTGAGAGCATTCGAGAGGTTCCCTTTCTCTCTCTCTTATACAATTTCTCTTCTTTTCTATTACTACCCGGACCGTCTCTCCATATTGTATTTTCAAGAGTAAGTAATGGTTCCTGGTTCTTCCGAGAACGATAGAAAGAAAATGTCAAGATGTTGAAATAAACCTCTGATTAAAAAGTCTGAACTAGATGATATTTGTAGGATGACGAAGTGGATGGCGACGGCAGTCGAGTGCAAGTGTTGACTTATGAGATTCTTCTTCCCTCCGGCGACACTCTCACCAAGACCATTCGGAGGAAGGCTAGTTCAACCGAATCTCGTTTACATTTCTTTTTCCATCTTATTTTGATTTACTTCATTTCATTCTCTTAACTTTTTATTTCAGTCAAGTCAACCTTTATGCTTACGAAATTAGAATAATGTTTAAGCTTCAAGTGGACTGCCTCCACTCGGTGTCTCGCGTGCAGATTGTGAATGGAAAGGAGGTCAGTAAAAGAACCAATTTCAAACCTTACTTATCTGATGGGAAACGTAAATAAGTGACTGATCTTGAGTCAAAAGATATTCCATAACTTTGGTTTCCATCTGCATTATGCAATTTTGCAATTTCCACTACTGCCAACATTTTTTATATGTTCTCAACATGACTGTGCGATCGCAGCTTCATCCCACAGCAATGACTTAGAAAAAATTACCAAAAGAAAACTGACCAAACAGACATGGAGAGAAAGAAAGAGTAAGAAAGTCAAAAAGGGAGAGAGAAATAGAGAGAGCGAGAGAGAGAGAGAGAGAGAGAGAGAAATAGAGAGAGAGAGAATGAGAGATGGGGTTAATGACGAAGCAAAATGTGAGAGGTGGAACGCTTGGAGAATAATGGAGAAATAAAGGGCTGAATAAAATGTATTGAAGAGGAGTGAGAAGAATGGGATGTGACAGGAATTGTTTTCTTTTGGCTGAACAATGGATTCAAATAGTGTTCGAATTGGGAGTAAAAATCGAAGATTACAAAGAGCAAAAAATGCGGTAGGAGGGGAATGATGAAGAGAGGGAGAGCGGAGTCGTGGCAGAAGGCATTTGGCATTTGAATATGTTCATCGCTTCCTATGAGGATGGATTCATTGCAGATTGGCATGCACACCACCACTTCACTGCTTCAGCGAGACATCAAGGGAGCCGCTCCCCTCCACATCACTCAGCACAACCTCCAACTGGACGAGAATGACCCCGCGGTTGGTACTCATTCTGTACTCGAGAGACTGAGAAGGCAAGACTCTACTAGGATGTCAGAGAAAATGTACCTTAACTCTTTTCCAGGATGTGGCGATTGGCGAAGTGCTGCGGGAGACGCGAGAGCGACTGCAGTCGATGCTGGGGGAGGAGAAGAAGAGACTCGTCCATCTCTATCCACAACTGTTCAAGGATCATTTCTCAGTTAGCCAGAATTCTAGTTTTTTTATCTTTTCTTTTTTCATACTGCATTATCAGCATTATTCAAATTTTATGTAAGCGTCATGTGATGAACCCTAGTATTTATAAACATTCTGCTAACGCAGCGAGCTCGATTACTAATAATTTTACAAAATCTAACATATGTAAATGCATATGCACATATGTTAGATTTTGTAAAATGTGTAAACATTCTAAAATATTTAGTAATAAACAGAACATGAAAGTAACAGAATTTAGGCCACTCAGTCGGCGCCTGCAGCCGTAAAGAAGGAAACAATCTACAATCCTGACGGAACCGTCACGATCACAGAGAGAAGCAGCACCAAGAAAAGCTTCAGGCTAGAACAAGAAAAACAAAAGTAAAGAGAATAAGAACACATTTGGAAGAGACCGAATATTAAAGTGCAGGATGCAGGAGACAAATATTCATGCTCGCATAGGTCAGTATTGGAGAACGAGAGAATTAGAGAAGTAGGAAAGGAAGGAATGGAGAAAGCATGCCGATTCAACTATCACGTTGAGTAGTTTGGTGGCAAAGCGTATTATCGTGGCCCGTGTCAATAGCTTCGGAACTGTTTAGCCCTCTCTCTCTTTCTCTCACTCTCTCACTCCCTCTCTCTCTCCTCTTCTCACTTCCAAGTTATTTCAGCCGCGATTCATTCTCTCACGTTACAAATTCGGTCAACTACCGCATTCCTTTGCTACCCTCTCGGTCTTAAATGCTCTCGTGCCTCTCCTCTCTTTAAAGTATACTCTGACACACCATATTGATGACTGTCTCTTCAATTTTGCCATGAGTATTCGCCTGTTGGGTTTTGCTAACTCTTTTCCCAGATTACAATAATTGGCTTCACATATTTTGAACTCTATTAACCAATTTTTCTTCCATGCTCTTTTCTCCCAGACAACCACGATCTTTGCAGCTCACACTTTTCGAAGTGTGAAACGTACGTGGACGGCCAGAAGCAAGCATCGAAAACAAAGATTCGCGCCTTCGTGGAATACGAAGGGCCAGAGGGTGGATTCAAGGTATGGGGAGAAAGAGAAAGATAGAGAAAGCAAGCGAGAGAGAGAGAGAGAGAGAGAGAGAGAGAGAGATAAAGAGGAGCAGAAATAGACGAGTAATAGAGAGAGAAGCTGATCCAAGAGAAAGTGTTGAACCTCATGAATTCCATCTTCATTGCTTCCTACATTGAGGTTCGCATGGCAAACGGAGACGAGGAGCTGAGTGAAGACGATTCCGACGACCGCCAGGAGGTTTTCTCTCTCAGCTCGGATCGGAAGAGCGCGTTCGCCTTTCTTTCTTTTACTTTCTGTTATAATTCATTTTGACCTCTTCTCTCTTCCCTTCTAATTTCTCCTTAATTTGCTTCTATTTAGATTGATCTCTTTCTGTTGCAGCCTCTCTGAGATCGCAGACAACGAGTCTGCAGTGTGTCTCTCCTCCGCGGCTGCCGTCTCCTCTCCCTCTGCCTCCCTCCAACCCTCCAGAGGAGCCGCGACTGGGAAGGGAACTCAGAAGGAGCGACTCGGGAAGGCCTGGCATGTCGTCAAGGAGCTCATCGACTCGGAACAGAGATACGTCGAGAAGCTAAGGCTGCTTGATCAGGTGTCTATTTCTCTCCCTTGTTCCTTCTCTTCCCTTTAATGACTCTCTCTCTGCAGCAATTCCGTCTGCGAGTGATTGCTGAGTGTGGTCTGGAGAGGGAGAAGTTGCATCGTCTCTTTGCAAACATCGAGAGTCTCTACGCCTTCCACGACAAGCATTTCCTTCCTCAGCTCATGGACGCCGGTCGAGAATGGAACACCACTCACAGGTTACCTTCTAAAATATATTTTTATTATTGTATCCACTATTTGAATATTCATGGAATAAAATCATCTATTTAGTTGTTCTTTCATTGCCGCGAGCATGAACCTTTGTTCACTATTCTGGCCTGTTTTTCATGTCAGGATCAGCAGCGTGGTGCGTAAGCAGGCGCCTTTTCTCAAGATGTACTCCGAGTACGTCAACAATTATGACAGGGCCACCAAGGTATTCGAGGAGTGCAAGGCCAAGAACAAACGATTCGCGGCTGTCGTCAAGGAGATCGAGGTTCCTTTCTAATTCTCTCTCCCGTCTCTCTCTCTCTATCCTTGTTCTCTCTTTTTTTTTCTCTGTCACCTCTCTCAGATATGCTGGTGTTTGCCGAGCATGTCTATGAGATGTAAAAAGATAAAAGCAGAATGATATGAGTACCAAATGGAAAGCGGAGTGTGTTGACAGAAGGATGCGAACTGCGACAGCCTGCCACTGAGTCAGCACTTCATTGCCCCAGTGCAGCGGGTCATGCGGTACCATCTCCTGCTTGCGGTTTCTCTCTCTCTTCTTCAATGCATTCTCATCAATGGGATTAAGAGTGGATCCACTCCATGCCAATGGTAATGCATTTTTGTCATACGGTAGAAGTCGTTGCAGGAGTACAAGCGCCATCTTGTCGAGACGGATGTTGACTTCGAAGACACTCTGGCGGCGCATTCACTCGCTCTTCAAGGGGCAGAGCATGCAAATGAGATGATGAGGAAACTGGTAAGAAGAAAATGAGAGAGAGAGAGAGAGAGAGAGAGAGTAAGAGATGATGAAATATTGCTAATGGAAAGAAAAGAAAAATACAGAATAGGAGACATGGATCTCGGAGGCCAGGATACATATGTAAGGCAAGCAACAAAAATGCACAGTCACATCGATAGCAGCTAGTTTTTCTCTCTAGTGAATTCTACGAAAACTTTAAAGATTTACTTGAAACAATTCTTATGAAGAGAAAGCATCCTTGTAGGATCGGTACAGCAAGGTCATCGAGGTGCAAGAGCAGCTTGGGCACGCAGTCGTCTTGGTCGGGCCTGGAAGGCACGCCAGTTTTTAGTTTTTTTTTTCTCTCTCTTGTTCTCTCTCTTTCTCTCTCTCTCTCTCTCTCTCTCTCTCTCTCTCTCTCTCGCTCACGCTCACGCGCTCTCTCTCTCTCTCTCTCTCTTTCTCTCTCTCTTTCTCTCTCTTTCTCTCTCTCTGTCTCTCTCGCTCACGCTCTCTTTCTCCTTGCCTTGACTCCCGTGCCCATGACCTTCCGTCCCGTGTTCCAGGGAGCTGCTCCGAAGTGGAGTGGTTCACAAGATCTCTTCCTCGACAGGGAAGACGGAAGATCGCTTCGTTTTCCTGTTCAACGACTCCCTCGTCCTCGCCTCAGAACGCTCGATCCCTGGCTTCTCCAAGTACAAACTTCGCGCCATTCTGGATGCGAAACACATGCAGGCGAGTTATGAAGAGGGAGCAGAACTGGTTGAGGCAATGAAGAAGAAGAAGAGAGCGAGCAACTGTCATGCCCCTAGCAGGTATGCGAAGGTGACAACCTGGAGCGTGACTTCTCTTTCTACGTCCGTGGCTCGGATGGCGGTGGCTCTGCTTGGAGAACACTCGAGTTGTTCAGCGATACCAAAGAGCAGAAGGCGTGTTGCTAGTTTTTAAAGGAGTTCATATTGCTATAAATATTCACTGAAAAGTGACATGTGCCATGTGGCCACTCATTGTCATCATGATCTCTTCTTACTTTGGTGATTCTCTAGGAAGAGTGGCTGGCTGCGATTTGCCGTGTCATTGATGATACATCAAACATGCTTGCTTCATCGCATTCGGCTGTAAGAATATATATTTTTTTGTAATTTATCTAATTATTTGTTTTCGTTGAAGTTTTCCCATCTGTTTTGTCAGTTTTTTATATGAAGTTTTGCCCAGTTCCATGAATATTTTTTTTTTCTTCAGCGAATGTCAGTGTGCGAGAACCTGAAGAGCTCAGGCAGCAGCGGGCAGAGCAGAAATTGCGAGGAGTGCGACGCCGAGTTCCGCGTTCTCTCTCGTGGCTATCGGTTCGTGCTATCGAAGTTATCCTCTTATGTTAGAGCTGTCTCCTCCCTATAATTGTTTTAGTTTGAAGAAATTATGGTCCATTTTCTTATTTATTCTCTCTTTCTCTAACCTTTCTCTCTCTCTTTCAACTTTCTCATCTCTCTTTCTCTCCCCTTTCTCTCTCTCTTCTTTCTCATCTCTCTTTCTCTCCCCTTTCTCTCTCTCTCTTCTTTCTCATCTCTCTTTCTCTCCCCTTTCTCTCTCTCTACTTTCTCATCTCTCTTTCTCTCCCCTTTCTCTCTCTCTCTACTTTCTCATCTCTCTTTCTCTCCCCTTTCTCTCTCTCTCTCTACTTTCTCATCTCTCTTTCTCTCCCCTTTCTCTCTCTCACTCTACTTTCTCATCTCTCTTTCTCTCCCCTTTCTCTCTCTCTCTACTTTCTCATCTCTCTTTCTCTCCCCTTTCTCTCTCTCTCTTCTCATCTCTCTTTCTCTCTCTCTCTTTCTCTCTCTCTTTACTTTCTCATCTCTCTTTCTCTGTCCCCTCTCCATCTTTCTCTGCTTGTAGCTGCTCTCGCTGCAACCGCAAGCTGTGCAAGAAGTGTTTCGGTCGTTATCGCCACGAGCGAAAGGAGAGTCGCGCCTGCGATTCCTGTGCCAAGCATAACGTATGGTATTCCTTCGTTGGCTCCTCTAAACTTCCTTCCCTTTCCAGATTCAAACAGCCCGTCCGGGTGTCTCTTCTCTAGCTGGTCGTCTGGATGTCTTGGCAGTGCCTGCCCGCGAGTCGACCAGCAACGGGAGCAACGGAAGCGAGTCAGCCGGGCAGCTTCTTCCTGCTCAGCCTCCCCCTCTGCCTTCTCCGCCCTTCATTCTCCACTCTTCCTTCGTCTCCATCCGTGGCAGCCTCGGTAAGCCTCTCCGCCGCTTCCTCGTCGTCCGCTCCAACTTCTGCCTCTACTCGTACTACTCAGACCAGGTTTTCAATATTTCATACAATACTTTTGAAGAAATTCATTATAGACATACGCACTACCAATTTCGCACTTTTTTTATCCACCCGCTAAATTATTTTTTTATTGCCTATATAATAATTATTCAGCAAAATATATATTTAAAAAAAGAGGATATAAATAGGATGAGCGCGCGCTGAGTATGTTAGCACTGCCTGGCTGCGAGGTGAAGGTGACCGGAGAGAAGAATTCTTTCTCTCTCCGCGTCGGCTCCCGCCGTCTCTACCACATCACCACCCATGATGACTCCAATCAGGTTTCTTCTTCTAGCAACTATAACATCTTCTTATTTTTAAACTTTACCTTATCTTACAGTAGATGTTTTTTTTTTAGATGTTTTTTGGTTGTTAGCTAAATAAAAGAGGTAATTGCAGATGCGATGGATGGCCGTTTTGGATCTGGCAGCGAACAGCCGAGTTGACACTTCCTCCTCCTCTTGCGAGTCGGAGAGCGGAACGAACTCGTCTGCCAGATGATGAAGGGTTTCTGCCTGCCATCAGATTACTTGTAAGAGTGAAGCGAGGGGTAGGTTTCGTACAAAAGAGAACTTGAGAATCTCATAGTAATCAAGCCCAAAGTTGTATGCTGTTTCCGGCTCTACAATGAAAATGTTCTGGTTGATGATTCGCTTCTCTACTGTATTCCGTCACTCTCTTTCTCTATCTTCCTCTCTCTATCTCTCTTCTGCTCCCTCTCTCTCTATATCTCTTCTTCTCTCTCTCTATCTCTCTTTCTCCGTCTCTCTTCCTATAGCCGCTCTATCTCATTAACGTGTGCTCAGATGTGTGATGATGCTATGGAGAACTCCACCAAATCTGCTAGATTCCCTTTTGTTCCTTTCGCAATTACTTTGTACATAAGTTACCAAAATCTTCACTTCACTTTCTGGTTATATCATCTGTTCGTCCTCACGAAACATGGCGACATGATATTTTTGCTTGTGTTTTAGCTAAGAAAATGCATTATCTCTTTTTCCCCCTGAATGAACTCAGACAGTGCAAGTTGTTGTTGAATCCTCACTCTCAAGGACTTGCTCCACAGCGCTCTACCAAATATACAGTAGGTATCTGCTACTGTAACTTAATCTAAGTCGGAGTGTCTATGCATATAGCTAAAATATGTTCTGTTTACTTGTCATGTTCTCTTTATAGGACTTGATGTTCACTTGCTGCTTTAATGAATTCTTCCATAAAAAGAAAGATTTGCTGTTGTCTGACACAGATTGTCCTGATTCTAGTCATCCTCGCTGCCACTTCTCAAACTGCTCCTTTTCTTACGCACACTCGCATTACTTTCTTTTGCAAGTAAAACAGACGAAAATGCGTGCATAAAAAGACGAAAATGTAACTTTGATGTTTGTTCACACAAATCGATCAACTTTGAACAACACGATTTCACGATTGTCAACATGCACAATTACATATAATTTCTTTAGTTAGTGCATAATAATCATGCATGTTATTATAATCCAGAAGAACCTTGGATAGACAAAAGTTCCTTGGTGAATGAAGGAGCCAGAGTACTTTAGTGAAACCGAGTCCCCCGAGCACTCGAATAGGAAATGAAGCCTATGCCATCGTGCAGGTCGAATAGAGCTATCGAGAGAGAGAGAGAGAGAGAGAGAGAGAGAGAGAGAGAGGATAGAGACAGAATGTCAAGGGTAAGAGAATCCTAGAGAAGTTGAGTAACATAGTGATAGAGTGGGAGAGGGATGGATTGCGCAAAAAGGGTTGAAATATGCCGAGAGAGACAAGTTTGGAGGTTTGAAAGGATGACTGGGAAACAGAATACGATGAAGGGATAGAAAGAGAGAGGGCTGAGAGAGAGAGAAGGAGAGAGAAAGAGAGAGAGAGAGAAAGTTGAGAGAGAAAAGAGAGAGAGAGAAAGTTGAGAGAGAGAGAGAAAGTTGAGAGAGAAAGAGAGAGAGAGAGAGAGAGAGAGAGAGAGAGAGAGAGGTGGAGTGAGAGAAGTCAACTGCTCAGTTGCCGGCATTGTCTTGAGTCCTAACAACTCCTGCACGTGTCGAGACGAGCAATTTGTTGCTAGACAAAAAAAAGAAGGAAAAGGCAATGAGGAAATAGAGAGCAGGTTTGAGATGAAGAGGATTATTCGCAGTAAGAGAGAATGAAGAAAGAAGAGAGCGAAAGAAAGAGAAAGAAAGAGAGAGAGAAGCTCTGGCATGGAGGATTGCCAGAGAATCCGTGACACTCAAGCTCTCCTAAGCAGGACCTGCGGGATTCCTCAGCAACATGAATACTGTGGGAAATCCAGGATCGACAACCTTTGTCTTCCTTCTTTCACTCGCATATTCTTTATGCTATTTCTTTCGGTGTTACTAATAATTTGCTTCACTCATCTCTTTATCTCTATCACTCTCTTCTTCTCTTCTCTCTCTTTTTGATTCTGCCTTCATCTTTTGACTGTAACGGTGTTGACCTTCTCCGATATTCTTTGGACTCCTTTTTGTTTCCTCTCCCCTCAAACAAATATCACGATATCACTCGACTTGAATACATCATGCAAATGAATGTTGATCGATAATTCCTCCTGTTTAGGACTCCCTCGGCAATAGATCGGATTAGCACAGAAGTGAGAAGAAGGAAAAGTTTTAGTGAACGAGATATCATGTTGAGAGTAAGGTAATAGAAGTGAGACGTTGAGATCTCACTATAGAAGGAGAGAGATATAGAGAAAGAGAGAAAGAGAGAGAGAGAGGGAAGAAGGAGAGAAGAGAGGAGGAAGTTTGGAGGCGCTAATGGCTGCTTGCTTGGCAGCCGACAACCTTCGAATCTTCCGTGATCCCCTTGCCAGGTTCGGCTTTCCTTATCATTTCTCTCTTCTTGTTGTGTTCCGGCAGAAAAGAGTAGCTCAGATTCCTCTGGCGCAATGTCTTCCCTCTCCAATTCTCTCTTGGCGTGCTTGGGAATTCCCTCAATCTCTTCGTGCTTACCTCCAATGATATTCCGAATAATATCGCAAACGATCTGGTATGAGTTTTCCTCACCGTTTTAAACTATTTTCATTTTGTTCATAACTGTGTGTAAGCATCTACTGGATGCCGATTGTTTCACACGAGTATTTATGTTGACATAATCAAACTAGCATAATGCGAGAAATAAAACTGAGAGACTAGATCGCTCTCTAATATGAAGCCATAGACAAGAAGAGCAAAGAGCTAGACCTCGCTGTGCAGCTCGCGGCGGTGTCTCTGTGTGACCTTGCCTTCCTGCTGGCACTGCTCCCCCATTCGCTGGCCGCCTTCGACTCGCTCGGCACCTTCTCCAGCTCCTTCCGGCTCTTCTACCTCCAGACGAGGCTGCATTTCGCCGGCTTCGCCAACTGGATGAGCGCTGCTGCAATTTGGTACCCATCACATTTCATTTATGGAAATAATTAATGAGAGTGATGCTGAATTCTGGAATTGCCTCTTTCAATCAGATTAAATATGCACAGCATCCTCCTTCCATGTATGACAACGCCATGGCAATTAGAATTCCGGGTATATGGCTCAGCTGGATGAATTATAAAAAATAACTTCACTAGACGTTCAAGAAATGTTCCCATGATACTGCTTTTTAGTAGATTAAATGAGAAAAATTATTATGAGCCGTCAGAGAGGTGATCTGTGCCAGCATCAAGGTGCTTTTTGAGCAAGATTGGAGGCTAACTTTGAAGTTGAAAAAGCAAGCAAGCTTCAGTGCTTCTGCAGGCTGATCTTGGCGGTGTCGGCGGAGCGGCTGCTGGTGGTTCGGCATCCGCTGAGATCGAAGATGTATTGGGGCGGCTCCAGACGGGCCTGCATCCTCGCCTCGCTCTTCATCGCCACTGGTACAAGTGGATAGAAAAGGAGCAAAGAAGGGTTCTTGAGAGAAGAAATGTTTGAGGAGCGATCACATTGTATCATCACTTCGAATATGATTGCGAGATTGTGCAGTTCTGCAACGGCAGCCAACTCTTCGAGTTCTGCTACCCCGCATCTGAGGTTTCTCTTTCCTTCCTCTTACTTTTCAGTAAAACAGTCCAAATTAGAATTAAAGACTCACCCTGTCCGCTATGGAAGTGAAGTGACACACAAGCCTCATCCTTCCATTCGAGTCTACATGAAAGCATCCGCCTTCTTCAACGCTCTTCTCGTCAGAATCATTTTATATTCATTACTTTTATGCATTCTAACACTACATATCAGCACTGTTTATCTGTCAGTTATGACCTATCGATGACGTCAACTATTTGAAATCTAAAAATAGAAATCCATAAATACATGAACGAGTAACTGTGGCAGTATATGGGTTCATGATCTTCCCCCATCTGCATCCTTTCATACATTGCCTTTTGATCATTTGTTGGTAGGAAATGATGCTTCGATGTACATACAAGCAGTGAAAAGGTCAAATCCAGGGAGCGAGAATAAGACCGAGAAAGAGAGAGAAGGAGGGAGAAATTGAGAGAGATTGAGGGGAAAGGAAAAGGATTGTTGAGGACACAAGCAAGAGCGATAAGAAGGCGGACAATGTACATATGTACATATGTTGGAAGAGAGCTCAGACGCACGTGACATCCTGCAAAACAAAAGAAGAGACCCGTGATGACGTACTTTTTGACACCTTCCCGAAGAGAGCAGGAGATTGTACAAGTGGTGATAAAGAAACAGAAAGATTAGGAGGGAGGTTATGGGGATTCAGAAGGGACTTGCAACTCTTGATAGTGAGAATACAATTGCTCGGTCCCTCTAAGGTGGTGTTCATGCCAATCGTGCTGGTGGCGGTGTTGTCGGGTTGTTTGCTGCGTTCCCTTCGGGTGCGCGCCCGTCTGCTGGCTCAGCCGCCGAATGCGAGATGTCGTCGGAGGACGCACTCCCGAGTCACTCTCACTGTCGTTGCCATCGCACTCGCCTTCTCCCTCACACAGGCAAGAAGAATGATGAGCAGCAATGCTCATGAAAAATATGCTTCTCATAATTCCAACGCATTTATTCTTTCGGCTTTCTTGGAGTCAAAAAAAGAGACGGAAAGTTGCCTATGTACATACATACCTAAATATGTGGTGGCTATAAATATTTCGGCGTCGAGATCATTGAAGTCTGTACAGTATGTATGTTTATGTTTAAATTGTAGGGACCATCGGCCGTGATGACCCTCTGCGAACTTTTCTCGGGCTTCACGCTTACCAATTATTTCTATACTCTCTTCAGGTTTCTCTGTTCCTCTCCCTCGCCTTTCTTTCCCTACTTCTTTCTCTTTCTCTTTCTCCCTTTCTCCCTTTGTTCCTGACACTCTCCGTTCTGCTCTCAGCCTAACGAACAGCCTGGTCGTGACTGGCAAGACCATCAACTTCATCCTCTTCTGTCTCTCTTCCAGCTACTTCCGCAGTAAATGTGTTGGCATTATCGTGCGGAAGCTGCCTAAAGTTAATATTCTTATTGATTAATTGTTGAACAAATAAGTTGTTTGTGGCAGAGCAGAAATAGATAATTTGTCTGCCTCAGACAAGCTGGCTGAGCCACCGTCTATCCGAGTACTCCCGGTACTCCGTTCCGGGAGATCAGCGAGCCGGCAGTGTCCGAACTATCCGCTCGACTCGGAGAGACTCAGCCGCCCTCGTCCTCCAACCACTCTCCACTCTCCTTCCGCCATCTTCTACTATCCGCATCACCAGGTTTTCATCTAACATTCCTCTGCACATGTGTAGGCGAGAAACTCTTTCTTATCTCGTTTCTCAAATTATGAGTAAGAATTGCAATACATAAGTAATGATTCGGTATTGGTTAGTTGAAAGTTATGACGAATAAACACAGACGAATTCCGCCGGCGGCAATAGCGGAAGACGATCTCTTGCCGGTCGAGGGAGAGGAGCAACAGCAACATCGACTGGAACACGTTGAAGAAGAGGAAGAGGGGGACATGGAACAGAAGAAGGCAGAGAACGGAGGAGAGGGCAAAGAAACAGACAAAAGTGACGAATTCCCTAGCCCTCCTCTGACCCCGCCACTTGGTAACTCCTCTCGTCATGATTCTTGACAGACGTCAACAAATGTCTCTAAATATAGCAAATGTTTGTTCGAGGATATGCTGCAAATAGGGTGTAGTTGTCGCTTAAGTTATTCTGTTCATTCCTTGCCGGGTTGTAAATTGCCCACGTCGAGGAAGAGCGCGTTGCAAAGCGAATTTCAATTCATTTTGCGTGTCCGACAACGTCTAATTTCGATGTCTGTCACTGAGTCTTCTTCTTCTTCGCTTTCTTCTTTGTCAGCTGCGAGGAAGCAGCGGGTTCATTCAGCTCCTTCACAGCTTTTTAGACATGTCTACTCTTTCTTCTCCTCTTTCCGTTCAATTTCTAGGGTTTTCTCTGTTTCGTTCTCTTTTCATTTTGCCTCGTTCTCATACTCTCTCTTTCGTTCTCTTTCTCTCTCTCTCTCTCTTTATCTCTCTCGCTCTCTCTCTCTCTCTCGCGCTCTCTCTCTCTCTTCTTGTCGCACTTTTACTCTTCTCTTATTCGACCAATAAGCATTTCTTGCGTACCCAATTAGTAAATAGGCCGGGCCCATTGACTTTCTTTGTGTATATTTTAAAATTATCTAATCATGGCTTTTATTGTTAGGCCTTCCCAAGCGATACGAGTTTCCATGTTTTTTCTTCTTTTCTTTTTGTACTACAACGAATGAATAAAAGTGGTATTTAATAAAGCACTTTTATCTTGCCAGATTTTGCCGAAATTTTTAACAGGTTGAAAAAATATGTGTGAGGTGTCGAGTTGAAAATGTCAAGTTATATGCATAAAACATGCAAGAAAATCGTACCATGTTCAGAATTGTTACACAGATCAAAGATGAAGTGGTCGGATGTTAGTTGTACAACATTGATTTCTCTCTTGAAAAGGAATCACTTCAAATTCAGATACATATTTTGTGAAAAAATTAAGGAATAAGAAGAAGAGCAGATATTCCATTCTATGAACAACTCAAATAAGACAAACAGAGTTACATACTGGCTATGAGCTAACAAAGAAAAGTGAAAAAAGCGTACTTGCATAGAAAACTCTTTTTCTTGTAAAAGATGAAGCTTGGTTAATGGATACCACGTCAGCTTCTTGTATAATATGTCAGAGGTACAGGATGAAGCTGAAGCTAGTAAAAGATAAATTAATAAATAAAGAAAGGAATGATCGGAAATATTAGTATTGAGCAAATAATTGGTGGAAGGACGCCGTGGCACCTTCGGGAAGCGGGCCAGATCAAAGGAATAGAGTGGGTGGCCATTGGAGGGACCAGAGATGTGCCTACAAGGCATGCGTAGAGACGTGCCTCCTGGGGGAATCCTTCTGAAGAAGCAGCAACTTGGATGATCGGCCACCTCCTCCTCCTGCAGGTGTACTCGTGGTTGTGATGAGTGCCACAGTTCCCCCTCCGTTCCCATTCGCATCATAGTTCGGGTGTCCTCGAGAGGGAACGAGAGAGCAGAGAGACTCTTGGGCCGTCAGCAGACTGCCTCTGCAACGGCCAGCTTCGCCCATCTGGAAGACAGCCACGACAGCGATACGACAACCAAAGCTTGTATGTGCATTCTAACTGGCTTGTTAGTGGACACGAACAGAGAACTCCTTCGTTAGCCCCTCTCGCAACCATCCTCATCTCACTCATTCTTTGCTTCTTCTTCACAACTGTGTTAGTGCTTCCTTTTCACGGATATTTGTGCATACATATTTACATACATAAGAGCGGCCTCCTCTTTCTCGTTGCTACTTCTCTCTCTCGTTCTCTCTTTCTCTCTCTCGTTCTCTCTCTATCTCTCCCTCTCTCTCTCTCTCGTTCTCTCACGACCATCCTCTCTCTAACTCACCGATTTATTGGTGGTCGTCTACAGTATCGTGCGACGAATAGCCATTGCGCAAGAGTGCAAAGCAACCGCCTCCGGAAAGTAGCAGAGGTCAGGCAGAAGAGGACGACGTTCAGCATCTTCCCAGTTAGCACCAGGCAGTTCGCGATTACGGTGATCGCCGTTATTTCTCTCAAACATATACAATTCTTTCATAAAATGAGCTCAGTTTTTAACATTTTTAAAGTCTCTCTCCTACGCTCTTTCTCTCACCTTCACTCCTCTCTTTTCCTCTCTCTCTCTCTCTCTCTCTCTCTCTCTCCCTTTGCCCCTCCCCCTCTGACGGTAGAAAAGCCGTCTTTAGCCGGTTGCCGTAGTGATGATCGACTTCAATGATAAGGAAGAGAATAGCGGAGGGTCCTTGGGTGATGGAGAAGCAGGAGACAATTGCGAGAATGGCGCGGGAGAGACTCCTCTCCTGGCACTCGGAGCGCCGCGCCCCCGTGACACTCGCCTCCCGCACGAGGTGACGCTTAATCAGGGGCTTCTTCTCTTTCTTGGGAAATAGGGTTGTTAAGGAGGGAAAAGGCAAGTTAATGAACGACAGCGAAAGATTCAGTAAGAAAGAAAAAAAAAGAAAAACTAAAGTGAGAATTAGGAAGCGAGAGAAATAAGGAAAGATGTTAGTTTGTTATTCCAACCTGTCGATTACTTCGCTTGACGAGTCGAATGAGGGAGATGTTGATGGCAACAACCGCGAAAATTGGCAGAAGGACAGCGAACCACACGTTACTCATCGTCCACAGCTCAAACGAACATATTACTGCTTTCATTTACTTTGAATCTTCTTCTTTTCTGCCAGCTAACATGCCATCCTTCATTGCTTGCTCTCAAAGTGGCCGTGCTAATATCCCCCTTCCCTCTTCTCCGTACCAGGGGAGAGCGATACGTCACAGCATAATAAGGCCATTTTATGCAGAAGAATCGAAGATCTGTACGAGGCATTCGTTGTGTTTTCGTGCGTCCGCTTGCTGGAGTGACCCATGAGGGACAGAGAAAGAGAGAGTCAGAGAGAGAGGAGAGAAGGAGAGAGAAAGAGAAAGAGAGTTAGAGAGGGAGATAGGGACAGAGAGAATCTGATGGAAATGAAGGGAGGAAGAAAGAGCGAAGAACTTACCGGAAGGATGTCTTCGATGGCCTGTGGCAAGCGGCGTGACGGATCTGTTGTCCAGTTTGACGTCGCTGACACGCACTTTCCCCGTAGCTGAACAGGGAGGAGAATTGAGAGAGTGAGGGAGAGAAAAAGAGGAATAACGAGCAAGGGAGAGAGGGAATGCTTTTGAGGGAGGGAGAGCAGGTAGGGGGACCAGAAGAGCAGGAGGAGATACTTGCCTGGGTGCCGTTGCACGATGGCTGGGTTAAGCATACGTGCATGAACTTGTGGACGCTGTAAGCAAATGTAAGTGAAATTAGAGACGAGGAGAGATGGAGAGGAATTATAGAGCAGAGGGATGAGTGGGAAGGAGATGAGGAGAAGAAGACGAAGAAGAACCTTGTTAGAAGAAGAGTCGCGGTCAACAACGCAACTGCGATCAGCGATAATTGCTTGCCCTATAAGAAGGATTTTATGAATGTAAAAAAGAGATGGAAAAAGTCATCGAGACATAAAAGAAGATTTGCTAATGTGAAAGGATTAGAGAAAGAGGAAGCGAGAAGAAAAAAAGCAAGGATGTGAGATAATGGAGAAGACAAGGAAAGGTAAAGAGGAAAAGTGGATCATTGATGGAAATTCAAATTACCTGTTCATTCTTGAGAGAGCGGAATGGAAACTTGATTATGAGTAACCGTTCTATGGAAATGGCCAACACGAACCTGAACATCAAAGGCCTATTGCCTCATATTCATGGTATGTACATATGTACATATGTATACATGTACATATGTACATGCATACAATTTTAGTATGTTTATACATATTACATAAATACCTCAATTCTACTGTGATGTCGAAATAAATAAAAGCTAAAAAGAGAGAAGAAGAAAGAATAACCAAATAGCGGCTGCGGAGAACCAGTTGGTGAGAAGGGCAAAAAGTGGTTTGGTGTCGAAGTAGAAGAGCCTGAAGGCGACTACGGTAGCAATGCTCTCGAAGGAGGCGAAGAACTGAGGGAGAAGAGCAACGAAGACGCAGCAGTCACAGAGGGCCAGCCAGGCCAGCAGTCGGTTCGCACTGACAAATTCTCTTTCTCTTCATTTCAGATCATCCACTAGTTAACGCCGGCATATTAATAAACCCAGTCAATTGAGCAAAAAAAAAGTTAAGACCACTGGGCCATAATTTTGCTAGAACAATTTTTCCTAACATCCCTTGAACAAGAATATATGATGCGTACTGAGGCGTTCATTAGCCATCGAGGATTTAGTATTATGTGGGATGAGGCATAATTAGCGCTTGGGGACGGGAAAGCAGCTTGGAGCTCCGGAGGCAAAACAACCCGAGCTCAATAGCAGGGCAGACATGCGATGCCGGGCTTGTTAGGTTCTGTCTGTCCTTCTCTCCTTTCTCTCTCGCTTTCTTTCTCTCACTCTTTCTCTCTCTTCCTAGTTATTTCTATTGAAACTTCTCCATAGAGCATATCTGTCTGTCTTTTCCGTTCCTAATACAATACAATACACAAACTACATAGTAACGGTTGACGCTTGGTCCCTTGAGAAGAACCGCGAGAGTCAGAAAGTTGCCGATGATCACAACGATGAACTGCGCCGGGAAGATGATCTGAAGCGAGGGATTAAAAAGGAATAAAGAGAACGAGAAAAAGAGAGTCAGAGAGAAAGAGAGATTCCCTCGCCGGTGCCATTTCCCTCAAGCACATCTTGTAAAATATTCACTCACTCCTTATAGTAAAGAAAATTGAATTCGACATTGCTATGGAAAATTCGAAACTTTGATCGAACATTGTGCGAATCTTTCCAAATCGGTCATTTTGCTGGAATAGCGTTCAATCATTTGAAATATGTATGTACATACTCCTGTCAATTTATACTGTTCATGACAAGTTTGCAATCGCTGCATCCGGTGGGTGAATAATTTCTCATTCCCTTCCTCATTCTCTCTTTCTCTCTTTCTCTCTCTCTCTCTCTCTCTCTCTCTCTCTGTGTGTGTGTCCCTGTCCGTCTGTCTCTGTCTCTCTCTGTCTCTCTCTCTCTGTGTCTCCCTGTCTCTCTGTCGCTCCGTCTCTCTCTCTCCTCTGTGCTGAATCCGAATCGCTGGTCTTTTAGTCTTCAACATTGATAATGTCCTCTCGTTCTCTGCTTCTCCTTTTAGCCTTTCCTCTCCTTCTTCCTTCATTCTTCAATGTTGTTCTTCCTGGCCCCAAACCAGCGTTTTCTTTTTCCAGGCTCAAAGGAAAATCGAGGTTCCCCGAGAATTTCCTCCACTTTGAGGCACAAAGAAGGCTGGAATTGCGACTGAAACAGGGAAAGGAAGGAGTTCAGCTGTCAGAGTGGCAGAGGGCGAATGGAGACTTCTAGCTAAGGAGCCCAAAATCCATGCACAAACTTGGATCTGCCATCAGCTATGCCAAGAAAAGAAAAATTAAGAAGCCAAGTCTTTACATTTTCAAAGGTAAATCTTTATGTTGTTTACTATTCCTGAAGTTCAAAGAGAGAAAAATGAAAAGCAATTTAGACATGTAGTGAAGTTGATTGAGAAAGAGAGAGTGAATAATGCATACACAGACTCTGCTCCATAGACGAGGAAGTGGCGGGTGGCGAGTAGAGTAGAACTGACAGAGGGACAGGTAAAGGAGAGAGAGAGCGAGAGAGAAGAGAGAGAGAGGTAGTGATAGAGAAACGGAGGTAAAGAGAGAAAAGAGAGAAAAGAGAGAGAGAGTGAGTGATAGAGAAACGGTGAAAGAGAGAAAAAAGAGAGAGAGGATAGAGAAACAGAGAGAGAGAAAGAGATAAAGCGAGAGCCTGGCAGCAGTCACATCACATGGCCGATTGCGCAGTTCAGTGGCGGAAGAACTAGCTTCCGGCTGTGCCACCGGGACATTCGACTTGGCCTCTCGCCCCGGAAGGATACTCATGCTTCCATCCATCAATTGCCTCTCCAAATCTTTCCCTCTATACTCTCTCCTTCTCTCTTTCTAATGCTCTCTACTTGTCGACAATTCTCTCTCACTCTTGCACGCTTTCTCTCAACTCCTCCACTCCTCGTGCGATTTCTCCCTTCTCTCTTCAGGTTTTTGGACATGCCCATTTATTGAACTTGCAAAATTTCTTTGCTGGAAGACATAACTTTAGTAAAGAAAGCTTCGAAGAACAAAATACAAGTCTTCCCTTTCAAAATCCTTCTTCATTCATCATTATCAATTGCAGTTACTCTTCCTTTTGATCTTCACAAAATTATTAGCAAGCGTATTCGAGTCTAAAAATTTAAAAGAGTCCCGTCTAACAATTGTATATTTTTTATCGAATAGTATTATTAGCGGAAAAAGATAGCAGAAGCTGAATGAAATGGCCAGCGTGCACTGATGCGCTTTTAATCTTCTCCGCACGAGGAGCTCGTTCTGTCCTTGGGACGTAATCCATTGTTTGTGGCCAGAGGGAAAGTAACTTCACGGTGAACGGCAGTTTCGGCCAGAAGGAGAAGACGACGAAGAGGAAGTAGAAGAAGATGGAGTGTCCACCCCCCCCCACCCACATCATAGAAATACACTCTTGAAATAAGAGGGAGAAGAGACAAAGAAAGCCGAGAAAACAGAGAGCGGCCAGAGAAGGGAATACTTATGGCAACAGTCGCAGATGCATGGGAAATATGAATGCAAGAGAGATTGGAGGAATAACGAGAATGCCCTTTGCATATCAGAGGTAATGAGAGAGAAGAGGATTATTATAAAGATCGTGTGAGAGAGCTTAGAGAGTGAGATACTAAGAGTGAGAGGGCGAGAATGAGAGAGAGAGTGTGAGAGGAGAGAGAGACAGAGCGCGAAAATGAGAGAGAGAGAGAGGGAGAGAGTGAGCGAGTTTGTGAAAGAGTAAGTGAGTAATAGAGTTAGAGAGTACGAGAGTTATAGAGTTAGAGAGAGTCTTAACAAGCAGCTGCTTTCGCTTCTTAGTATTATTTCGGCGCCAGTCATCTCAATTTATCGGAATTCTGATTTCAAAACTCAGCATGAATTACCAAAGAAAAACAAGCAAATTTCGAGAAAGCGAACTGAGATTGATTGCAAGAAGAAGGCAACGCCTTTCGGATAGTATGTAACTCACGAGGACAGCCATACTTATTGTGTTTTGTTATAGTCAAATGGTTCTGATTGATAATAATGAGCAACCGCTTCGTCAATTGCTGAGCCGCAAGAATGTATAATCTTCACGGCTTAATTTTTTTTACTCTTGCTTTAAAAGTTGGTATAGCAACTTTTTAAGCAAGAGTAAAAAAAATTCTTTACTTTTTGATTGTCCCGCTTCTAAAAGAGGAACTTCTTGAAGAACTGAAATATGAATTGTATGAACTTGATGGTAGAAAGTGACAGAGATCTTGCCTGATAAACGAATTGTTGCAGCCCCCCTCCGATGAGACTGTTCACTTGTTGCTGAGCATTGAGGCAACGATCAGAAGGCAGCGGCTGCTTGCTCATTCTTCAAGCAATCATTCTTCAAACTCTACTTCCTTCCATTTCAGATATACGAAAATATACGAATTTCTTATGGGGGGGAAAGTCAAGACATGCTTTGCATAGGTGACTTATGAAGATTGAAATGGGATTTTACAATTGGGAAGCTCTTCACTGCTTTTCTTCTTGAAAAACAGAAATGGAGCCATGAAGAGGAAGAAAGTGAATTGGATAGAAAGGAAGCCTTTGAACATGAGTCTTCCAATTATGCACTCAAATATGTAACAGCTATGAAAGATTCAACAATATCCGAATAACAATGCATCGCAAACGCGGGTCTTAATTCCTCATGCCACAATTCGCCTGCTCGCAATAACTACTACTTTTTTTCGCTATATTTATCTTTGTTACTTACGCTACCAGCACTTCCTACTATAAATCCATGAAAAACCTTCAGTTAATGTTTTATTAGAAATACATAAATACATTCATCTTGAGGTCTTTTTCGGTCTTTCCCATTTCAACCATTTCAAATGCAACCACTCGACAACATGAACCCGGTGCAGTAAGGATACTCCTTTTAGCTTTTGTGCCTCAAGAACTTTTCATTTCAGCGAAATTGAAAATATTGCAGCTAAATTTTAATCTTACATTTTTATTTCATAAATAAAGAAACGAATACTTAGATGCCAATGATCAAAGATCGAGAACTTGCATAAAATAACAAGAAGCTGAACATAAAGGCATGTATCCATAGAGGTCAAGCATGCCCGCCACTTGATACCACGAGAGCTCTAAGAAGAAGCCTCCGCTCTCTCTCTCTCTCTCTCCCTCTCTCTCTTTCTTTCTCTCTCGCTCTCTCTCCCTCTCTCCTCTCTTTCTTCTCTAGTTCAACCCACACTTCACAATACTCATACTCTGGTTCGCTTTCTCAGTAATCGTCGCTCTCTTTCTCTAACCAATCCCTTCATCTTCTATCTCGAGGTAACCTCCTGCCTGGGGCAGCAAAGGAGGAGAATGGTGAACATGCGAATGCCCGCCCCTTACTCTTCCCCTAGTCGGTTCCACTTCTCTCTGTCTCTCTCTATCTCTCTCTCTCTCTCTCAACTTCAACTGTCCTTCTTTTTCTTCTATCTGGAGTTTCAGATGTTCGCAGACAGCGTGGCTAGAGTGATTGAATGGCCCCTTGGCGGTTCCTTGAGATGTATTCAGGTTTTTTTGCAACATGGAGTCTTCTTTGTTTGCACTTAGAAAAAGCACCTAAACAAAATGTGATAAAAGGGGGTGAAGAAGATGGAGATTTTAGCGTCAATTCGTTTCTTCCCGAATTCACGAGATTCAGCCTTACTTTGCAGAATTGAGAATATCGCTCAATCGGCTTTGGGTCAAAAAGAATGAGTACACAAATGAGATAAGGAATGCTGAATGAGATTCTGTCGCCGGCTGAGGGGTCAGCGGATATATGAGGGAGGGAAGGAGCAAGTGATACTCAGGAGGGAAGGCTGGCAGCTGTGTCCGGGGATGCGCGCGCACTTTTACAGCAGAGGAAGAGTATAAGGTGGCACGGAGGGGAGGGAGTGAGAGAGAGTGAGTGAGAGAAGGGGAGAGAGGGATAGAGATGTAGAGGGAATAGGGGTTGATGGCAAGAAAGGCAATCTGCAACATTGTCCGGGTGGTAGGAGCCTCAGAGCGTTCTCATCTCCCAACTTGCTTCATTACTCCACTTCGTCCTTTTAATGGCCGAGATGCGTTCACTTTCTCGGCCGTCGGCTGTGCCATCAATGCCTTTTTTCGGCTTCCCCTGCCCTTTCCTCCCATTCCGCTCCTTTCTTGTTGCCACCCCTTCTCAACCATGTAGCATTTACCGTCCGCTCCGTCTCTCCTTGCCTTGCATTCTCTCTCTCTCTCTCTCTCTTTCTCTCTCTCTCTCCCTTCTCTCTTGCTCTCTCTCTCTTTCTCTCTCACTCCTCTCTTGCTCTCTCTTTGTAGCTTCACGCCCGAGGCATCGTTTGCAGAGTGAAATGCCGTCAGCGGGCTGCGCAGGGCTGACCAGCATGCAGCACATCATTGATAGGTGAGGAGCAGCCAGAGCAAGATACTCATTTATTCTTCATTCACACGTGTTTAGCATTGCTAAGCATGGCGTGAGTGGGGAACCCGGGAGGGGACTCTTTCCGGCTATTTTCAGCGACTACCACAGTACATAGATATACATATTGTGATCACTGTCCAAGACATATACTACATACATATGAATACGCATATGTACATTCATATGTATGTTGTTTGTTTATCTACAGAGCAAACGTAAATTGGTTGACAACAGGCTATATTTATCTATGGATAAATCATAAGTTGCCTCTTATTGGCCATTTTGCAGATACGAGTCGGAGGAAGACGAGTACGTGCGGGAGTTGGAGTGCATGAGGCAGTCGCTGAACAGCAGTGGCAAGAAGCCAGCCACTACTTCTTCCTCTTCGCAGTGCAGCAACGACGGAGAGGACGACGACACTCACATGCAGCAGCCCACTTCCATCATTAGTATCTCTAGACACACTCTCTCTCTCTCTCGCACTCTCTGACCTCTCTCTCTCTCTCTCTGCGATCTTTTCTCTCTCTCCCTCTCTCTGTGATCTCTCTCTCTCCCCGTCTCCAATTTTCCACAATTCCAGAAGTGCTCTGTAATCTCGCAGACGAAATCAGCGCGTTGCGTGCTGAAAATCGCCGTCTGAAGACGCGTCTCGAGCATCAGCCGCGCCAGAATCGGGTATCTTTTATTTACCACACATGTTTGTGGCAATTAATGGTTTTGAATAAGCCATAACAGACTTAATATACTCTGCTATTCTTGCAATTCCAGACGGTTGTCGAGAGAATGTCAGCATTGCTGGACGCGAGTGGCTCGATCTTCCTCCCTCGTCTGCGGCGGCCGCCCTCAACCGCCGCCGCCAGCAGATCCTCCGCCAGGCATTCTCTCGCCTCTTTCGGCGCCCACGAACGCCTTTCTACGCCGCCGAGAACGGTGGGAGAATGAAGATAAGGGAGAAAGGAGAGAGTGGAGATGAAGGAGAAAGGAGAGAGAGAAGAGAGTACAGAAGAGAGAGAGAGAGAGTAATTGCAGGAATGCCTCCTTACAACCTCCACGATCTCGACGGACTTCTCCTCTCGCGACTCGCACAGCTTTGGGCGGCTGCCGCCCCCTCCCTTGCGAGTGCCCATTGTACAGCCAGAAGTCACAGACTCGGATGCAGAGGACAATGACGTCGACGAACGGCTTGTAAGCTACATCTAAGTCCTGTTTGTGGGAAAATAGACTGAGATAGAGAGTGAGAGTGAGGAAGAGAGAAAGAGAGAGAGAGAGAGAGAGAGAGAGAGAGAGAGAATGTAGAGAATCCAAAGACGGTAGAGCCTGCGCAGGTCGACTCAGAAGGAGTGGAGAGACGGGCTCGGCGTGACGGTTGCATGGGAGGGGGTCGTCGTGGAGGGGGCGGGGGGCGACAGATCGCATCTCTCAGTGGATGCACCAGCCGGTCCTCGGCCTCTTCCAGCGAGAGAGGAGGTTGGCCGACAGCGAGGATTTTGACTGTTTTCCTGAACAGATCGATGATGTTGTTGCAGGCGGCAGCAGCAGCCACTACTCTTCAATGTCGAACTCGCTCTCTCCTCGACCTCCTCCCCTCGAACCCCCGCGGCGTCGGAATGGGGCGGAGCAGGCTGCTTCCCTCTCCACGCGCCTCCTCCAACTCCCCCGCATCGGAGGTGCGCGACTCTCACTCCCTTCCTTCAATGATCTCTGTCAATTCTCACGAACTCTTTCTCCCGGAAGCTGAAGAGCAAAATTCACTTTCTCACAGGCTCCCAACGCGATCTGCCGAGCAAGGCTCGCCATGACGCAGCCAATGTCAGTCAGCTGATAATCAGTGGAATGACAGGTGATATAGGAAAGTGCATGATTACTGCAAAAACATTCATACTTAATTCATGGAATAGTGCACTCTAGTGAATGAAAGAAAACGTAATTAGGAAAAGATAACAACGATTATAAAAATGTGCACAGACACATGTCTTACATGCAGAAAAGAGATAAAATATGAGTGAAATGATTTGTTGAATTAGAAAAGGAATAGCTGCCGCGTGGAAGTGCACAGTCCCGAGGCGTCGTCCTCTTCCGTTTCCGGTTCCCTTCGTCTCAGCAAAAGAAGCGACCAACCAGGTCTTTTTATTTACTAAAATGACAACACTTACAACTTCAACACTAACGTCTGTTTTTGTTCTGCTGCGAAAGAAAGTACAGTTGACTGGATAAAAAATTCTTGGGATTCAGTATTTGAACTCATTATTTACGGCGAGCCACTTGAATGCTGTGCCAAATTTAAATAGATAGAGACCTGAGTGCACAGGGGAATGAAGCATCAGTTTTGGGTGCACCCAACTCGGCCCTGTCCGGAAGGTCCTGGAAATGGCAGTCTCATGGTCAGATTGGAGAATGAGGAAGAATCAGAGGAGTCTGCGAGAGAGAAAGGGGAAGTGAGAGAGAACGAGACGGAGGACATTAGACAACACGTTCGAAATGGCTTCATTACTTCGATTCAAACCCCAACTTCATTCATTTGTGTCTTCTTTGTACCTTTCATTTCCCTCACCGGGATTTATAACGAATGAACGAAAGTGTGCGAAGTCGTGTCAGGCAGTGCAAAATAATTGACAAAGTTTTAGTTCAATCTACTGCTACAACGAACATAATTTCACAATGTATAGTGGGGGAAAAGCACAATCCAAACATAAATTTCTAAACAATAAAAATTTCAAGGAAAAAAAATATGAGATATTATATTGTTATTTCTGCTGATGATACCTATTATTCGAAGAATAGTATTAATGATTTGAGACGACTTCAATGGTCGCAGCCATGCGATGGAAGCGGAGATCACGGAATTGGAGATGAGGACGAGGAGGCTGGAGGAGCAGCTGAAGGAGAGGAACGAGGCATTCAGACAACTGCATCAGCACGCAAGGGCCATGGAGCGGCAGGTGAGCACACACTTATCACTATTATATATATATATATATATATATATATATATATATATATATATCCCTCTCTCTCTATCTCGCTCTCTAGCTCTCTCTGTCTCTCTCTGTCTCTCTCTCTCGCTCTCTCTCTTGTGGCATTCTCAGACTTGTTCAAAGCATCCCTTGCCGATTTCTCATAAAGTGTGCTTGATTGCTCAGCTGGAATCTCAAAAACAACAAGCGGCTCTTAACGAAGTGCTGGATCGACTTTCCATACAGCAGCGACTGCTCATTCGGCCTGCGCGACTCATCGAAAAAGTGTGTACATCTTGGATCTGTTTATCGCTAGCTTTTGAACCATTTAATTTCCTTGCCTATACATATGTCTGTACATGTGTATGTATACCGTACTTCTCTACTTTTCTTTATTCTTTCCCTTGCTCTCTCCAGGTTGAGCAGCGTCTGAGTGCGTTTGAAGCCGCGATGAAGAAAGCAAAAGCCGAAATTAACAAGACTCATGAATCGGTTGGAATGAACCTTTCATCATGTATCCTTTCTAATCTTCCTTGCAGACCCTAACAGCCTGCCAACACGAGCGGAGCAGCTATCGCAACTGCCTTGAACAGCTCGAACGTCTCCAGAAGGAGAACTTCTGTCTGATCAGAGGAAGACTCATAGGTATGCATGTGTGCGCTTATTCTGGCTAATTTTCTATGGCTAACCAATGCGAACTCGATTAGAATCTCCTCCCTCCCTCCTCTCTAGCTTATCTATCACATGATCCCTCTCTCTCTATCTCTCTCTATCTCTCTCTCTATCTCTCTCTCTCTTTCTCTCTTTCTCTCTTTCTCTCATGACTTCCCTTGAGATTCGGATGACTCGGGAGTCCGTCACCGTCTCTCGATGCTTCCCTCCTACGATGCTCTCTACTCCTTCGCAATGCGTGTGATTCATAAGCTCGGCGTGCTCCGTAGTGCGTTCCTTGAGAGGTTGGCTGTCTGAACTAACTTACATAATACTAATTTCATTCGTTACGGGAACATAATGGTTTGAGCTGCTGGTAATTAAAGCTTGAAAGCAGGGAATTAGCAGATCTTCGGACGTCGCCCGCCTGGAGGCTGATGTGATTGCTGCGCAGTCTTGTCTTCTTCTCTCACAGGCACACACTGAACGACTGCGACTCGAGATCAACTCAAGGATGACAGCCAGAGAACCAAGGAGACCCGCCTCCTTTGGCGGATGCGATCTTGACTATATAAGGGTATTCGAGAGAAAGAGAGAGAGAGAAAGAGAGAGAAAGAGAGAGAAAGAGAGAGAGAGAAAGAGAGAGAGAGATGATTCCTTCTGCCAGGCCCACAGACACATCTCGTTCCTGCTTCCCCTGAAGTTGCACGGCGCGCGAGTGGAAGATGGCCGGGTTGCGGCGGAGGCAGAGCAGGCAGTGGAGGAGCCATTCGAGAAGCACTTCATTGCTCTCTTCTCACAGGCCAAGTGTCAGGCACATCCAAGGCATCTCTTCCCCTTACAATGATCTCTGTCATTACAGCCGTGTCCCGCCTGAGCAACCGCGAGTATCGCAGCATACGCAACAGCCGCCGTCCCTCCGCGCCCTCCACCCCAGCCTCCCCCGTCGGCCTCTCTGGCTTCTCC
This sequence comes from Allodiplogaster sudhausi, assembly GCA_945643635.1. NCBI lineage: Eukaryota > Metazoa > Nematoda > Chromadorea > Rhabditida > Diplogasteridae > Allodiplogaster > Allodiplogaster sudhausi. The sequence goes on along the minus strand of CALZFC010000040.1, from coordinate 540,492 downwards.
TCGGCTGCTCCGTCCGCCTTCTTCCACTTGGACTCCTCCACAACTTCCGGCTCCTCTCCTCCTCTTCACCAGGGAGCAACCCCTCGTTACAGGCATCTGGAGCAGCTGCCAAGCCATCGACAGCAACGGCCATTCAGGCTAGTCTCTTCTTCTTTCCTCTTTCTGAACTGCATTATCTCTTGCAGCTTGGTGGAGACGGATGAAAGGCCGAGAGAGAAGGCAGCCTGGACAGGAATCGTCCGGCGTGGCAGCCAACGCACTGAGCGGACCACGCCCTTCCTGCCCGCCTGTGACCGAACTTCCTCTCAGTCGCATACGCACCCTGATTTGTTCGTGCTTATATTTTATATTTTTTAAAGTTATTTTTCCGGCACCTTTATATTTTAATATCTTACTGCATATCATCCTGACCTTTGTCGTAAAGATACGTTTTGATAAAGGGTGCGAGCCGTTTCCTCTCTCCAAGATGTCAGCCGCCTTCAACTGGCTCGTGGCCTTCCTCTCCCCGTGCGGCATCTTCCTTCACAGTGCTCAGTCGTCAGCAGCAACTTCACATTCGGTCTTGCTCCTCTTTCACGTTCACTCCATCGCTCATGCTGCTTTACTTTGGAAAATATGAAATAAATGATTGCAGTGGACGAGGAGTGTGGTTCGCTGCCCCGAGTTGTTCCTCCTTCCGCGTCTGCCTCTCGCCTCGAGCGCCCCCGCCTGACTCGCTCGCGTCCTCTGCAAGCTCGTCGGCCGCCGACTCATCTTCGGCTGGACGCCAGCGGTGGCTTCGACGACCGCGGACGGCCGCCGCAAGTGCAGCCGCAGCCTCGTTCTACCCCGCCTTCCCCTCCCTCCGCCGCCCCTTCTTCCCTGCCCAAACCGATTACTCAATGTCCCGACAGGTTCTCAAAATAAGTTTAGAATTTTTCTATTCTAACAAAATTGAGTTTTTTTTAAGAATGAGTGGCCTTCCACGGCCGGACGAAGCAGGGAAGGCGCGGGCGGCCGGAGGAGGCGGAGGAAGTCGACTCGGCGCGGCCGGCTGGTTCAGCCGCCTCAAGAAGACCGCCGCCACTGCTGCTGGCGGCAGCAAGCCGTCTGCTTAGTCTTGCCAGAAGGACTTGTCTTGCGACTTCTTCCGGCTCAAACAATCAGATGACTTCTACCTCGAGCATTTATAAAAGAAGTATGTTGTGAGATCTGTGGTGCCGATTCCTCTCGGCCTAAAACGGATTCGGCAGATATTTATGTTTATTTATTCATTTAAATTATATTGCAAAAAATTAAAGAAAAATGATCTGTTGTTCACGCAAGTTTGAGATATGCATGTTATGAAAAATGATATGACCTCCTGTCAACTTCAGACTTGTCTTTATCTCAAATTTGGGTTGTTAAACCACTTCAATAATAATCAAAGAATACAGGAAGAAAATAACGAAATGTACAATTGACTCTTTCAGCAGTTTAAATACTTTAATGCTTTAAAGCTTTGGCGGGCGAAGGTTCTAGACATTATTACTATAGTTCGAGAGATAATGTGAATAGTAGAGGACAAGGAAGACTTATCGTCGGAAACGGATCTAAAAATAATATCAAAGTAAAGAAAGCAGGAGGGAAGATGGAAATTCATTTGGGACGGGAAAAATGAAATAGACTCGGCGTCTGCCGACACCTCAAAGGAATGGATTGTGTAGGCAGTGCTTGCAAGATATCGTATATTTTATTGAAGTCGTTAACTTGCCTTTTTCTCTGGATGGAATGATAGAAGATAGAAGGAGAAGAGTCATTGATCGAATTAGTCAGTCATACTTGGAAATATGGAAGACATTTTTTCAAATGTTTTCGTTTTTCGTGTCGAAATTTGACGGAGAAGCGTGCAGAAATCATCAATCGGAGAAATCCGAAGTGAAGAGATCGAGAGAGGAGAGATAGCGAGGGGCAGAAAGGGAGATCGAAGGGGAGGGTGAATATTTGATTAGACTGCCGTGAATGGTTGATGCTCCATCAATTTCGGCAGACGGCACATTTACACATTTTTGTCCTTTTCAAACAGTGAGCGAGCCCTTTCGGCTTTTTCTCGCCTCGTTTCACCTTTTCTTCTCTCTCTCTCTCCCTCTCTCTTCCTCGCTCTCTCTCTCTTCATCTCTCTCTCTCTCAATCTCGCTCTCTCACTTCCTCTCCCTCTTCATCTCCCTCTCTCATTCTCGCTCTCTCTCGCCCTCTCTCTCTCTCTCTCTCTCTCTCTCTCTCTATCTCTCTCTCTCTTGATCTCTCCCTCAATCTCGTTCTCTCTCTTTATCTCTCTCTCTCAATCTCGCTCTCTCTCTCTCTCTTCCTCTCTAATGTCGTCATCATGGCTTTCTCGCCCTGCTTGCCTCCTTTAGTGTTTGAAGTTTGATAAGGGATGCAGCGGAGAGCAGAAGTGCCTTCCTTCTATGTGTTCTATCAATCAGCGCCCTTCATCATACAACGTGGAAGTACTCTTGTAATCCGTACAAATGGAAAAAATTTTCAGGTCTAAAATTAAAAAAAAATTCCACTACCAAATGTTCAGTTCTTTTTATCCAGACCTTCTTCGTTCTATTTCTAATTGTTAATGATTTCTAAAATCAGCCGTGCTATTAATCTAGGAAGAAAACTGAAATCAGAGCTGAGTGAAGTATGAACGATCATAAATAAAAATATCATGCAGGTTATGCACCGATTTACTATGGAAAAAGGCTGAGTTCAGTCACATTTACCCTTATCCAATGCGTATCGTGGCGTATGTTTCAAACTGCTATGACCATGAAAGGTCGCTAAAGTTTATATCTCTGACACGAGAGAGTGAGTAAAAGTGAGAGAAGAAAACATTCTAAAAAATTTCTACTCACTTTTGCCCTCTCAGTTTTGCACACTATTTCCGCATTTTTAAATGTGACACAACTATCAACCAAGAACAAGTGGAATTTGAAACAAGCTCGGCCTAGTAAAATTTTTTGAAGGCAACTCAACTTCTTTAGCTTCGACAACTTGTCGCTTTTAAGTATTATTCTTTATTTGTCCGTGCTAATTTTATAAATTTTGCTATTTCAATGCGTGTTCTAGACCCAAGCTCCGTTGAATAAAGAGAACGAATTTATGTTTATTTGAATGTAATGTTGGAGAGAGGTATTCCTGCAGAGATGATGTCAAGCCGGCGCCTTCCGCGGACGCCTCGGCTGCGTCTGCTGTAAAGGATGCGCCTGCTGGTTTAGGCGCTCTGCAAGGAGCACTCCATTCCCCTCATGAAGGTCTTCGACAAGAAGCTCCTAGGGGAATGGTTTGGTCTCTGCAAGTGCGATCAGGATGGCAAAGCACGCAAGGTTTGTTATCGATAGGCAGCATCAAAGCCTTTTAGATGTGATTGAATATGCAAAGATGCCTATAATTACTCAGTTGTTACAAACACTATTAATAAAGAGGGTTCTTCAGGTCGTCGGTTGTTCTGTCGTCCGTGACTACGGAACGGACGTGCAGGCCAAGATCGTCCTGCTGCACTTCTTCGACTCGTAGAAGTAAGCAGGTTTTTTGCCGGATTGAAGGTTTGAAGGCGTATTTTTTTTTAGCATTCTGCAGAATATCCGGCTCAGGCAAGTTTTTTAAGTTGTTTTGTTTACCGAGCTTTTCGTTTTTATTTAAGGATTTGTTTGAAAGTATGAGAGTTAAACGATAGTAAATAAACTTGTTTCCAAGGCTTCCTTGCTTTGCGAGCCGATGACATCTGTATAGAGACTTCTTAGAGGAACTGTTATTTCTAGTTTCGTTACATTTCTTTCCTTGGTTGGTGTTGCTCTTTCCATGTTGAATAAATTTACTTTATTCTTTCGAAAGTCTTACTTCCAGATTAATAGCACGGCAGAGTTATAGAATTCGAAACTAACGATAAGCTCGGTTCGTCATTTTGTATGGCTCTTATGTCTATTGGTTTCTTTTTATACGCTGTCATCTTGATTTCTTTTCCTCGGAAGTATCTTTAAAGTGCTAAAACCGTTGCCTCGTGTACTCCATGGTGAATTTGTCGTTGTTTGGCCTTTTCCGCCCATGCTTTCATCGCACGCCAGAGACAGACCGGCGGAAGCTAATCCTGTTAATATTTTACAGGCGACTCCTTCTAATCGCATATGAATCGAATCTGCAGAGGGCTTGGCAGGCTTTGCTTCATCGTTTTCCTCATGACCTTTCCTCGATTGTTGTTGCTTCAGCTCCATCGCTCCTCTCTCTCTCTCTCTCCCTCTCTCTCTCTCTCTCCCTCTCTCTCTCTCTCTCTCTTTACGTCTCTTTTTTTCCTTTTTGTCTTCTAAACGTTTATTCCTAGCTAAACAAGCGTTGCGCGCAAGAGTGCCAAAGAACAAGCCAGACAACTCATTAGCAACACAATCTCTCTCTCTCTCTCTCTCTTTTGCTCTCTATCTTTCTTTATTTCTTTCTTTCTCTCTAATTCTCCTCGTTCTCTCCATCACTCACCTTTTCCCTCTTCTTCTCTTAACGCCCTCATCGCTGTCTTCGAGGGTTGACAAAGCAATAAACAATACGCGAGAGTGCCATTCCTTGTTATCTCGAGTATTATCACATCTTTCGCACTCTTTGCCACTTTCTTCACTTCAAAAAGCGTTATCTACAAAGCTCTCGATTTCTCTCGAATAAAAGTGGCGTGAATTTTCCGAACTTTTTATCCAGCATATCAATTTTAAGTAGCATATACAAGCCCCCTCTTTTCTTCATTGAAATCGCGTTACATTCAAATAGTTTTTATCATAACATGTATAAGAGCAACGAAGAGCAAAGCCTGAACGCAATAGGGGCTGTCTTTCACTTACCCTTCTCTAGCAATTATGTCTTACCCTTAGTTTTCAAGCTCTATCTCTCTCTATCTCTCGCTCTCTATCTCTCTGTCTCTGTCTCTCTCTCTCACTTTATCTATCTATCTCTCTGTTTTTCTCACGATGGCCCTAGCCTAATCTATTTCTGACTCGCTGTCTCTCCATTCTTCGCATGCTGTTGCATGATCAGTAAGAGACAGTCACTGAAACACGCTCCCAGTTTTCTTCAGTGCACTTTCGCTCTCTCTCTCTCTCTCTCTCTCTCTCTCTCTCTCTCTCTCTTTCTTTCTTTCTTTCATTCTCTGTGCTTCTCCATGCCCTCTTCTCTCTCTTCCCCCCTCCTCTCCTTTTTGATCACTTTTCCACCGTCTCCCAGTGTTAATCTCACTTTCAGTGAATCCTCCATCTTCTCCTTCATTCCTTCTTCCTTTTTTTCAACAATTCATTCTTGAATGGTTGGACTCGCGTGGTTTCCCTTCTGACAATTTCTTCCATTCGTGTCTGATTTCTACACCTTTCCTTTTCTTTCTTTATTCCATTTTCATTTCCTTTTGGTTAGTTCCTAGTATCAATAAATGATTACAAACCAGGGAGCGCCATTGCTCTCTGGTCATGCCGGCCGCTCATATCTTTTCTGCTTTTACTACTCCTATATATCATTAACAATCAATAAATAAGTATCTCTTGGCTGAATGTACAGATTCGAGCTCCCTCTAGGAATTTGCCCAATAAAGGTGCCAGCTTGGAATGGGGAGCTCATTGGTTGGTTGATGTGTGAAGGCTCTGTGGGATATGGGGAGACACAGAGAAAGAGAGAGAAAGCACGAACGAGAACAAATAATCGTGTCAGGCAAAAAAAGGCTTTAAAGCATAAACCAAGCTCTTCACAAAGATGAGCAGAGAGAAGCGGGGGCCATTGTGTCAGTGACGTATCAATCTCTGAGTAATCTACTATTTCTGCGTGTTCATTAAAGAGCCCCCTTGAACTCAGATACAATCTCGGGTGTCAATCACACTGGCATTCACAGAATATTGTTTAAAAAATATATATATCGGGTACTTATTGTGTAAACCTTGACTTTATAAATCGAATCTCGCGCTGTGAATGCCTGAGAATATTGAGAATTAACGGAGGAGAACTTGTTAATGGATCTTCCCATTCCATACGTATCCTCCCTGCCCTTCCGTCCCCTCATTAGTGTACTCACGTGTTTAATTTCATGTTTTTTTGTTGCTGTTCGAATAGTAGTAGTCTCCCCTTATTGTAGTAGCTCTCCGTAAGCACCCTCGTTCCCTCAGACTTCTCAGGCCATTGCTTTATTACAAACTAGATGTTGCTGGTTTTATATTTACTTCAATTGGCTCAAGTTTACTGTCGTCTTGCATCGCTTCCAACTTTTGTACATTTGCATAAGCATGAGGTGTGGCAATAATCGGATTGCTTATTGCGGAAGGAAACATGAAGTGATTCCCATACATCTATAAAGAGATCTCCGCGATGTGGCTGTTCAATCTTCTCTCTCTCTCTCTCTCTCTCTCTCTCTCTCTCTCTCTGTGTCTCTCTCTCTTTCTTTCTCTCTAGCTGTCTCACTTTCCTTCTCTCCTCTCTATCTTTCCTCTATCCTCGTTCCTCAGGCATGCGGCAAGCGCGTGCTCTGGTGGCGTGCATGGCGGGAGTGGTTCTTCTTCTTCTCTTCGTGGACATCCGCGACCTCTCTCTCTACTCGAGTGTGCGTCGCCAGCTTAATGTACTTCTTTCTATTTCCAGTATTAATCTTCTGCTTTGGATGAATATTCGAATCCCTGTAGCTTGGTGTTTATCTACACAAGCACACAAACATCTCTTCTTCTTTTATAGATACCGAAGATTTCTGAAGTGCTTCTACCTAAGGATTTCTATGATGAGAAGAAAGAAGTGGATAGCGGCGTTGGTGGTGAAAAAGAAGAAAACGAGGAAAGCAAGCGAGATCAGACGCTACTCTTCCCACAAATCAAGAAGACTTCGGCGGATATCGAGGTCTTATTTTCATTTACCTTAATCACTTTTTTCTTCATTTAATATGAAGCAAACACGGAAATTGGGCGGTTTTAAAATAAACATTCTCTGTGTCCATTTACAAGAAATGTTCAGGTGGACGGGCATACCATTCAAATCTCGAAGCAGTCGGCATATGAAGAGAAGCCGTTGAAAGTCTCTATTTTGCTTCATTCCCATGTTGACCCTGGTTCGAGTTTCTTCATTTCATGTTGCTCAAGTTGTATGTGCAGCTTCATGTCGTCAATTTGTCCTGATTTTAGGCTGGCTGGAGACGTTTGAGGAGTATTACACGGGGAAGGTTAACCGAATCTACATATGTATTATTCTGAAAATATTTATTATGAAGTGTACAGATATTTTAATGTAAATTAGCCTTCTTTCTATTATAAGCTATTATTGTTGTTTGGGTTCGCCACATCCTGGATCTGGCTGTGAAGTGGCTGACTGCAGAGCAGCGTCTCCGCTTCATTTGGTCAGAGACTTCCTTCCTCGAGAGATGGTGGAAAGACGCCAGTGATGAGCAGAGAAGTCAAATGAAAAAGTAAGTTATTCACGGGGGAAAGAAATTCGTTCAACTCTTCAAATGTTTTCCTGTGCGTGATGAATAGCAAAGCAGAAGAATCTCTCCTTGAGATTGGTGTCGTCCGGTCATCTCGAAGTGTGTGGAGGGGCGTGGGTCATGACTGACGAGGCCACTCCGCACTTCTCTGCCTCGGTTGATAACATCATCGAGGGGCAGCGGTTCGTTCTATTTACTTTCATACTTATGTATCATATCAAGCTTCTTTTAATTCTTGTATTCAAGAGTGGACAAATCTTGTAAATAACAAGTATATTGCTAAGGTACGTGGACTCGATCCTGTCTGTCCGTCCAAACGTGTCATGGTCAGTGGATCCTTTCGGACACGGCCTGATGATGCCTTCTCTTCTTCCTCTGGCCGGAGTACGGAGGATGGTCGTGGGCCGACTGAACGACATGATCAAGGCCAAGATGCGCGAGGCCATGACAATGCGATTCAACTGGAAACAACCGTACTCCACCGCGGTGCGGCTTCTCAGCAGTTCTTTGTGTTGCATCCGCGAGACTTTTATAGGATGGAAAGATGAGCGTGGAGCCTTCGTTCGTGAACACACTGCCCTATCTCTACTACACAACTCGCAACGGCTGCGGCCCTCAAGACAGTGTAGGTCAGACAGGCAAGATCCGGCAGATGACGAGGATTGTCTTGTCATTTAAGAGTAATTATGAGTAGAGAGAGAGTGTTTGGATGAGCAGGTCTGCTGCAAGTACCACGTGGGCCCATCGGCCAGCTACTGCGGGGGCACGATTCATCAGATAAGCAACGTCGCCCAGCAGTTCGCTCTTCTCGTCTCACTTTTCTAACCAGTCGTTTATTTTGATTTTAACTGAAAATTGCTGACTTTCAGTGCGGAAGAACTGCTCGGCCAGTACCGCCAAGTGCAGCGACTCTACAACACGGAGGATGTTCTCATCACGGTGGGAGACGACTTCTACCTCACTAAAGAGGTGATGCAGTTCAGCTCAATTATGTACATAAGTACATACATAGTTCTACGCATTAGCTTATTTTAAAAAGTCTACTCTTTCAGGGCGACTGGAAAGAAGTTGTCGAAGTTTACGGAGCGATTGCTGACTACCTCGATAAGACGCCGTCCCTGAAGGCTAAGGTATTTTTTATAAGAGAGAATCGAGGGTAGAGAAAAAGAGTTATGTACATAGAGAGAAAGAGAGATATGTAAAGAGAGTCAAACAGAGGGACAGAGAGAATGAAGAAAAAGTGGAGAATAATATGCGATTGAGATGGTGTTCTCAACGGTGTCGGAGTTCTTTGCCCGACTGGGGACGAGCCTCAGCGTGCCCCGACGCTCTCTGGAGATTTCTTCCCGTACACTCAGAACGAGCGTTCCTCTCAGACGTGGTGGACTGGCTACTTCTCTCATAGGCCATTCTACAAGAGAGTCGGAAAGTTGCTCGAGGTCAGTCGCTGAGTTCGAGAATAAATAAGCTTTCCTTAAAAACGAACTTTTTTTGATAAAGAAAATTAATATAAACCTAAAAGTCCGTTGTGTTGCCAGTGGAAACTGCACACCTTCGATGTGCTGAACGTGGTGTCCCGCTCCGCTCGCTTGAACTCCTCCCTCTCGACCGCCCGCCGTGACATCGCTCTCTTTCAACATCACGACGCCATCACTGGCACCAGCAAGAAGCATGTCATGGACGACTATTTCAAAAGGTCTCTCTCTCTCTATCCCTCTCTCTCTCGGTTCATTCTCATAATTTTTACTAAACTCTCACTTGATGTGTTGAAGAGAGAAAGAGTGTGTTTAGACTGACGAGTGCGCACAGAGTGATCTCGGCTGAGCAAGCAGCAGCCCTCTCCGTCTTGTCCGGAGTGGCCTCCGACTCTCTCATGAGTGTCAGTCTCGGCTTTGGCACCTTTTTTCCCGTATCTTCTCCATCCGTGCTCATTGACCCCTCTTCATTTTCCTTCCTTTAGTTGGATGAGACTCCGACGGACGAGAGCGTCCAGATGCCGCCCGATTACGTCATTCGCTTGACTGAGAACAAAAAGTCAGTACTTACATACATACATACATATGTACATATGTACATATGTATATGTACATATGCTATTTGCTACTTCCTTTTATTTTCGTATACATTTTAAAATTAGATGAACATACATATATGAAAAAAATAAAGGAATAACGAGGATTACAGAGTGTCCCTGCTCGTCTTCAACCAGCGCACTGACTCCTCGTACAGCAAGATCCGCGTGGTGGTGGACACAGAGAGCGTGCGAGTGGTGGACGAGAAGGGGCAGGAAGTGGCCGGCCAGATCGGCCCTCTCTTTCTGCCACGAAACACTCTGCCAGAGAAAGGGCTCTTCGAGGTGCTATCATTCCATGGAAATGTCAACAAATACTGAGAGGAGAATATTGTTCAGGTCATTTTTGTTGCTCGCGCTAGTCTCCTCAATGTTACGACTTTTACTGTTGAAAATCAGAAGTCATCGCTGATTCGACCCGCAGAAATCTATAGGTCTGTAAATCATCGTCTCATACTGAGAATATCATTTTGCAACGCACTGCTCAGCACAACCATCAGCATGCATACATACATTCAGCAATTCCCTGGACTCCAAGTTCAAGCCGCTCTCCACGAGTAATGTTGAATTCAAGAACGACCGTTTGAATCTCACTCTTTCGGCAGGCGACGTTTCAGTCAGTGTTTTCTTTATTATTCAGTATAAATTTTTATTATTTATTAAGATTTTATTTTTATTTTTGACTATTGAATATAAAGAGAGTGCCCTTAGAACGTCGTGCTGGACGGCCGCCCACTCAACGTCTCCTTCGACTTCTCGACCGAGCAAGACGCGGGTGGATCTTATGTCTTCGAGTGGATGCATCTGCGGAAGGTTCCTTCATTTCTCTACTATGGCTCTCTCATCTTTCAAATCTTCCTCTCAGAACTTGAGCCGCGCCGAGCTGACTTTCTTCGTCGATGGACCCATTGAGAAACGTCTTATCACTTTCCATGCAAACCGATCCGTCCAGCGGGTCACTGCTTTTTTTCCGTATTTCACACTTAATTATATTTTTGTACGACTTGTGACAGTTGTTGCCTTAATTGAATGAATACAAGTTCGGATGACAAAAACATGGAACCATCTTGAGGTGTTAACACTGGATTGTGACAGAGGATCGCCGGTGCTCTCTTCGCTGGATGTTCGCGTCTTTCCACTGACGCCCCTCCGCGAGTCTCTCTTCTTCGACATTTCCACTTCTCTCTTCCACAATCTCCACTTCAGCACCGATGTCAATGGTCTCTACATGATGAGACGCACATACAACAAGTCTGTTTAGCTTTCAGTTTATGAAATATTTACAGTCAATAAAATGGTTAGACAGATTCTTTATCCATGATTCTTTTAGGTGTCGTCAAAGCACCAATAAATGTGATTAACAGAGTAGTTAAAAAAAAGTATTTCACATTTTTTTAATGCAATTTTTTCAGCTGATCGTTTAAAAATTTTTCAGAGAGAAGAATGTGGCGGCGAACGTCTTCCCAGCTTCGACTTCTTCGTGGATTGAAGACGGGCTCACAAGACTGACAGTGCATCACGGGCAACCGAATGGAGTTGTTGTGACGCCCGAGGGAGAGATGAGAATCATGATTGACAGGGTTCTCCAGGCTGATGATGGCAAGGGACTCCCTTATGGAGAAGATCACGATGTCCGTTTGGAGAGAGAAAGAGAGAGAAAGAGAGAGAGAGAAGGGGGAGGAGAGAGGAGAAGGAAATAGTTTTGAAACCTCCACCAATTTCAGACTCACAAGCCGGACGTCCATCTGCGTCTTGTCTTCGAGCGTCGCTCTCTCTCCTCCGACTCATCTTCTGGTTGCTGCCACTCAATCGATTCTTCTTTCGTTCTCTCTTCACTTCGATTCCCACCGCAACTCTTCATCTTCAATGGCAGCAACAAGGCCGTTGGCCATTGTTAGTCAATGATTCTGGTTTAATGTATTGATGCTTTAAAGCTTGAGGTTTTTTTAATTGAAAATTGAAAATATTATAATTTTATTATGAATTATATCTAGATCTGAATTCAGCCTTTGATAATGATCTGAAATTTAGCAGTTACTGAGCCATCCATTCCTTGGCCATGCGAGCTGGAATTAGTGACCCTTCGTATGCTGTCAGAGAAGAAAGCACTCGCAGTGATCCGCCGTCTCTCTTTCGATTCTTCCGTCTCTTCCCGACTTCTCCGCCACTGCCACACCGACATGGCCAGTCCATTTACACACTTCTATTTGACTTACAAGTTGTTCTACTCCTCTGTTTCGTGCCGGTTTTATACGAGAGAGAACATATAGTCACTAAAATTAGACATGATTCGTATTGCATTTTGCAGGCTCCTGCCTTTGCTCTAATGGAGCGGCTGGCGTCCGGCGGCGTGAGCCATTGCAATCTGGCGGCTACTGAAGTGGGCGCGGCGTCCACCCTTGACTCTTTCCGTAGCGCCCTCTCCCGGCCATTTGCCATCGCTTCTTTTCTTCTTCAACTTTGAATATTTTTCTCGAGCTAGCTACTTGCATTAAATTTTCAGTTAATAAGTTTAATCATTTTGGCATGGTTAACATATACGGGTACCTAATGTATCGGTCGCATTGTAACCATATACTTAGGTATTTAGATTTCAGCAGTAGCAGTTTTGTAAGTTTTCGGGTCCTAATGCCTTTTGGTGAGAAACTGTGATAAAGTTTTGCCATATGTATGTATGTATGTATGTATGTGTCCCTTGAGTCAGACAAAAAAAATCATATCTTTCTCTTACTTTTGGTGAGATAGGACTACTTTTCATACATAAGTTGGACAAAGATTATTTTCCGTTCAGTTTTAAAAATTGAAGCTACAGAAGCAAAGTAATGCTGTAAAAGAGTGGTTAGGTTGATGCCAGTGGAATGAGTCTGAGATTCTGTGGATGAGGGAGAAGGAAAACAGCCGGAATGGGGGTCAAGTTCACTTCTCCGTCCGCGGCCACCTCAAACCGGCTGACGAGAGAGGAAATCACAATGAAGAGCTCGGCACGCGCCAAACTTTCACCTTAAACAAGTATCAACAGTGGAGAAATAATAAGAGTGTATTTGCATGATCTTGCACGCTCTCAGAGACGGGCCTGCACACTGTCGCTTGCCAAGGCCGAAGGGATTCAGTCGTTCGATGGCCTCCTGACAGAAGAAACTCTCTCAGTCAAGGTAAGGTTTCCCCTGAGAGAAGAACCTTCCTGATGGTCCTTCCGTCTTCCCTGAGAAACCGCTCGGGGTCGAAGTTGGCCGGCTGCTCCCATTCGTGTGCATGTACACTATGGAACTGCGTCTGCACGAGGGTGTCCTCGGGGATGGCCACGCCCCCAATCTACATGGCCAGCCTAGACTTCCAAGTAGATCTGTCTCCACTTGCCTCGACCGCTGCGAGTGTCCGCTTCGCAATGTTCTGCGGGATGATATTGGCCACTCGCTGTATCTCGTGAATGGCAGCCACTGTGAATGGAAAATGCGGAAGCCATGCGGCTGCCGCCAGTCAAGGCTCAGAGCTCCTCGTGCATTCGAGTCTGCAGATCGGTCGCTGCCTCTCCCTCTCTACTCTCCTCACCTCTCTCTCTCTCTCTCTCTCTCTCTCTTTCTCTATCCATTTCTTTCTCTCTCTCTCCTTCTCAACCTGAACATCCCTATACTTGGCAAGCAGCAGCACGGCCCACCTCAGAGTGGTGGCAGTAGTCTCCATTCCTGCCTGGAAGAGGTCCACGCACACGTTCAGCAGCTGTTCCTCACTAAGGTTGTTTCATTTCTTTCTCCTTGTCTTCTATTGTACTGTCTTCTATTCATGATCTGTGCTCTTGACCCATGATGATCTAATCTTCGAGACTAACGTCAATGCGCTGTCACTTTGGCCGCGCAGCCGATAAGAGTGGACAAAGCACGCGGGCTCCGCATCCTCATCGAATGACTTCAGGCAGGCAGAGACGTCTTCATTTACGTGCTCGTGCATCTGGTAAGGAAAGGAAGGAGAGTGGAGAAGAGAGCAGAGAGCGAGAGAGGAGAGAAGAGGGTGGAGAGAGAACGTATGGGAAGGACCGAGAGATGTTGAGAGAGGGAAAGATAGAGGGAGAGAGAGAGATGGAGAGAGACTCTCGCACCTGGATGGTCATTCTGCGGTACTTGCCGCATGCGTGCCAGCCAATAAAGGGGATCGTCGCTATCCAAGGGAAGTTGATTGCAAGGAGCAGTAGATAATTCTTTCGAGCATCCTCGATCTATGTACAGTGAGATAACTCTATTTCCCGCAGTTAATTTTCTTCTCCTATAGTTTCTAGTTTCCATTCTCTTACCATATGCGAGAAGAGTTGGACGACTTTCATGGGGCGATTGGAGTCGTCGTCATACGAGTAGTAATAGCCGAACAGTAACTTGTTGATCACATTTGCGATCAAGATCTGTTCAGCCTCTTCGGTCACTTCACACAAAAGGACACTAAACTAAGTGAAGAGAAACCTCGCCTGAATCGGGCGGCTGAAGTCCACGTGATCCTTGTCAGCCATCTCCTCCAGATGTGCAATGAAGTGGTCGGTGGCGATGCGCACCTGAATTTTAATGGAAGAGGTCCTGCCTCACTCCGAAGGGGCATTCCCTTCCCTGCAGCTTCCCACCGATCTCTCAGGGAGCTCAGGGAGCCCCCCCCCCTCCAACTTCTGCTCACTTGCTGCTCGATTCCCCCTCTGGCATGCTGAGAGGTGAGTTCTTTGAGGATGGAGACAGCGACTCTTCTCTGCCTCCGCCACGACTCTCCCTCGGCAAAGGTGATCCCGCCGTTTGGAACAACCATCGCGATGTTCTCGGGGGGACCGTGGGAGCGACCGAGGAAAATGTCATCTGAGGGAGAGAGACATTGTGAAGTAGTGCCGGAGAAAGAGAGAACGAGAAAGAGCGAGAGGCAGGGAGAGTGAAAGAGACAGAGAAAGAGAGAGAGAGAGAGGCATGAGAGAGAAGTGAGTAAGAGAGAGAAGTATATGGAATTAAATTGAAAAAGAAGAAGAAGCCTTTGGTGAGCAATGCCTCCCGTATGTGTTGGTATTCCATGAGCACGACCATGGGGCGCATAGTCCACACCTTCAGAGTATACTGTGCTCTACTTCTTAAGGAAAATTTTCAACGAAAAATAATGAACTAATAAGTACCGTAAAGACATCGCCGTATTTGCGATGACACTTTTCGAAGAAGAGATGCAATCTCTCCGGAGTCAACTCAAGTTATCTGCTTTGTTTGCACGACTCCATACATCGCATATCTCTTTTCTCATCCTTCTCTTTTTCTTCTTTCACACTAACCTGATAAAGATTTCCTATAAGTGGCAGAGGAAAAGGGCCTTTCGGGTATCGTCTGACATTTTGGTAGTAGGAAATGAGATAGAGAAGGAGCAGAGCGATGGGAGTGTAAAGTAGAAGAAACATTTGACTCCTAAGAAAATCGCTGGTAGATGTGTATTTCAAAGGTATAAAAACAAGTTCATAGTAAATAAACGGGAATCATACTGAGTCCACGTTCAGAACAGAAATCACCCACTCTACCATTCTCATCTTATATTCCTCACAACAAAAGATTATTGTATCACCAATACCATCGAATAACAACGCCCTTGTCGGTTGTGAACTGGGAGGTAGAGAGAGAGAGAGAGTGAGAGAGAGAGAGAGAAATGTAAAGGTAGAGAAAGAAAGTGAGAGTGAAGGTTTGTGCAGATATGCATAAATATGCATCCATATGTACGTACATATGTATGTATGTATGTATGTATGTAGATACATACATATTCATCACATTAAATACAGTACTTAAACATCTAATAAGTCGTGACTTATTACCGACTGGAATACTGCATGATGACAAGAGTAAATTCCATTGTCCGTGTCCTTACATGGTGATTGACAGTAAACAATCACAGTTATGCATATCCTGCAACCACATACATATGTATGTATGTATATATATGAATGTTAGATTCGTTATCATTTCTTGTGTTTGCTTGCTATCAACCCAAAATACAGAGTAAGATATATTCATTTATTGCATCTTATTCCGTGCTACTGCACACACATATAGTATGTATGTACATATGTAGGTTTTAAAGGTGACAAGTGATTCTTGTGGATAAGGGCAAGAGACAGAAGAATCCTTTACCGCTCAAATATCCTTTGCTGTGAATTTTTGAGCATTGAATTCTCGAACTGAACAGGTATTCAGAAGCAGTACCATCCCTATGTACTATGTATGTACATACATACAAGACGGTGTGGTGTTACATATTTCTTTATGTTTCCAATTCTCGAGCAACTATCCTTAATTTGCGACTTCGTAGTAAATTTGAGCCCCATCAGCGAATGCAATTCGATCCTTGTTAGGGAGGAAGCTGCGAGAAGCCGCACCAGAAAGGTCTTGTCGAGATTCGTAGTATCGTTTGTGTTGTGAGTTGGTTGTGCAGCATGAATCTGGCAGAAATACCAGTTGTTCCTTCGTCCGGGATGAACCACCTCCGCCCGGTGGCTTCTCTACCTTCTTCCGATCAGACTTGGTCTCTCCTTGCTGCCAGTGAGGCCTGCCTTGTTTTCGCGGCGAAGAGTTGTAACGGCCGCGACCACGAACAGGATGTGTTCATTACTCCACTGGATGACTTTCGGCAACCCCACTCTCTTCCGCCGTCGAATCGCTTTACGATTCGAGTGAAGAGTGGAGAATTGCCAGTGCCGGCACTCTTCCTCAACGACTGGACTCTTTGTCTCCTCGAATGGGTGGCCGAACCAAACTTGAGGATGGCTGATTGTGACTGGCGACTGGTCTTTGCTGCCATCCACGTGGACGGCGCCGCTCGTCTCTCAACTCCAACAATTTCCACTTGCTTTCGAATTCCAGTCCGATCTCATTCACTCGCCAAGACAATGTATTCAAAATTGTTGCAAGAAATTTCGCTGACCTCGAATACTATAACGTGAAGCTCGAGAGTTCTTCAGGAGAAGCGACTTCTTTTCTTGTACGAGCAAGCACCTTTTTTGCCAGTGACTACTATGCCGGCTGTGTGGACGACACGCAAGTGAAGGTGAGCAACGATTCCCTTGCTTTCTTATTCCTCTCTGAGATTATGCATGCACAAGTAAAATTGTTGCAATGAAAATGTTTAACTTAATGTTCTCACCGCCAGTTTGTCTTCGCCTCTCGATTCATGGACGATTCGGCAGGCGGAGGGGCGCGGGATGTCGTCTACCGTCGGAAGAGAACTGGGCAGCGACCGCGTACTCAGCGGCGGCTTCTTGCTCACTTTGAGGAGTGCATTCGAGTGAATCGAGAAACAACCCGATGTGTGCAGTTCCACAGCACTCAAACAGAGCATCCGAAACGCTTCTTCTTCTCTGCTGTCATTCAATCTGAAGAACCGGTAGGCAGATATCAACTGCTCTATTCTTGTAGTTTCATTTAATTATTAGTTTCTTTGGTCATTCTACCGATATTAAAAGAATCTTCTGCAGGATGAGATACAAATGACGGATCTGAATCGACTACGCACGACAACGATCAAACTGAGGAAGAAGCCAAGTGACTGGAATCGCGCACTCGATCCTCTCGTTGCAGACTCGAAACGGGCACGCATTCTTACTCTCCGACAACATTCTTTACAAGGTTAAAATTGAGAGAGGGAAGGAGAGAGAGAGAGAGAGAGAGAGAGAGAGAGAGAGATGGATGGATGGATGGGGGAGCGAGAGAAAGTGAACATGAAATATTGGAGAATGGCTGATAGTATATCCCTTGTTAAGATGAACTTCGGATTGCCTGCCCTCTCCGAGATCGCTCTCTCCGTCTGCTGGTCTCTCCTCTCGCCAAGTGACCAATCTCAACTGACAGAGACTAACCGTTTCTCCTTCAATTCTGTTGTTTCACATTGCTTGTAAGGCACTCTTTTTTCCACATGGAAATTAGTTTGACTCCGGAATTGAAGATTTTCACAGAATACAGATTTGGGTGCAACTGCCACCACCATACCTAAACGTTTGAAAAGGAC
This sequence comes from Allodiplogaster sudhausi, assembly GCA_945643635.1. Taxonomy (NCBI): domain Eukaryota; kingdom Metazoa; phylum Nematoda; class Chromadorea; order Rhabditida; family Diplogasteridae; genus Allodiplogaster; species Allodiplogaster sudhausi. The sequence goes on along the minus strand of CALZFC010000040.1, from coordinate 522,994 downwards.
AAAATTTCCGTTGCAGACCATGCACTGCTTCAAGACAATTTCATGATCAACTAAAATAAGAAAAACCTTGAGTCGAATTACGATGTAACTTGTGATCTGAAATTTGCATAACCTGAAAATTGTCGCAAACGAAATATACATGGCCATCAAACTCTTTTCAGACTCTTTTCATTATCTTTTGTTAACGGCAACGAGGATGGCTTGTAGTTGTTTATATCTTAATCTTGTAACAGTAACAGATGTAAGAGTGAAAAGAAGGAAGTGTCAAACGAGTTTACACGTATTGTGTTAATCTTGCTATTCCTCTAAAGGCGCCGGCGGCGTCAGAACAATTGCCTGCAGCTAAGGCAGTTTCTCAACGGCCTTCTCTCCGCTTCGTCTCTTCCAGTTCATACATCGAAGGAGGATCGTAGAAATCACAGATTGGACCCACTGAAGGGTCACGACCCTACAACCAAGAAATCTTTTCTCTTTCGGGCTTTTTATATTTAACTCGCTGGATTTTATTTGTCGTGTATAAATATCAGACAATGCGTAACGTTGCAAGTCATTCTTTAACTTTCTATAATGAAGAATGAGCACACAAAGAGTCCCCCCACAAAATATAGAAATGGATTGCACCTGAAACCTCCTGTACAGTTCTTTGCTGACGTCTCCGCTGCCGGGATTCAAAAGAGTGGTCTTGAATCTCTCGCCAGTCTTCCGCTCGTTCCCTTCTCTGTCGAATGTCTCGTGCACGTCCAGTGCCAGCATCTCAACATGTTTCCTCTCTCCTTGATTGGAGAGGATGTAGAAAGGAAGCGAACCTCGACCCAGAGCTTCCTATAATACATGGCCATGTGAGGCTGGAGGGCGAAGATGGGAGTGAATGAGCAGGGCTGGTAGTCGTAGCGGGGCTGCTTGAAGGGAAAGTATTCCTTGTGCATCTCCCGGTACATGTCCAGCCAGAACTTATCCCTCAACCACTGAATTATCTACACAATTCGACATTTGAAGTTACAATTATGTTCACTCCCTTTAAAACCTCCAAATGTCAACCTGACAATCGCCCTCTCCTTACTTGCGGTTTTCCATCTCATAAATGGAGAGATCGAAGTCTGCCCAGAAGAGAGAGCGATAGGACTCCCAGAGAGTGGCTCGACTTAGGGCCAGAGAAACATTGTTAGCCTCCTCTTCGCTCATGGCATTCCCGTGCTTCTAAATGACAGTGGATGTAGAATAGGAGGGAGAGAGAGAGAGAAAGGGAGAGACATAGAGAGATTGAAAGAGAGACAGAGAGAGAGAGAGAGAGAGAGAGAGAGAGAGAGAGGATGAGATGGAAAGAAAGAGGGATAAAGAGTCAACAAACAATGTGAGGTGAAGAGAGTGCTTGAAGGAGATTTGGCTTGTAGAGGAAGAACTGGAGAAAGGTCGGGAGGAGGTCAGCAGAGTCCCAGTCTGAGGCGAAGAAGGGAGCCCAGGGGATGGCGATGTCACGGAAGGGAGAACGGGAGAGCAGAAGCTGCACGGATCGGCCCATCTGAGAGAGTGGAAGATATAGACAGACAAGGAAGCAGAGAACCAACAGTGAAGAGAAGTTGCGAGAGTTGAGAGTGGTGGAGGAGAGAGGGCGAGCCATCGGGGGAAGCAGGCACAGCAGAGCCAATCATGTACACGATCTTGTCCAGACCACGTTCCGCGGCAGAGGCTGAGAGGGGAAGGAGAATGAGAGGGAGAGGGGACACAGATAGAAGATGAAATAGAAGAACTCACTCCTCGCTAGGAGAGCATTCCACGATCCTCGCTTAGTTTCTCGATCGAATGCATCCACATAAATCCGGCCAATGTGCTCATCTAAATCATATGAGATTAGACAAACAAAAAATTATCCAAAAAAACCTATTTGTATTTCCATCCATGAATATTAATTTTATAATAAAAAAAAATAATATTCCTAAAATCTTGTAAATATTATCGAGCAAAGGCAATTCAGAAAATTCTTCAACGTAGGATGTGAATTGTAAGCAAGCATCAAAATGGCGGCCTTAAAAAAACAAAAGAAAAATAACCGGTGGAAAGGTCAGTGACAGCAAAGACACGCGCATCCGGATGACAACGCTCAGGAACCAAGGAAGTCACATCCTGAAAGACTTCCAGAGAGTGGACAACAACCACGCCCTTTCTCGATTCAGACACCGACCGACCTCAAACTTCAAGCTGAAGATATGAGAGATCAGGGAGACGAGGTTGTCGAAGGTTGGCCAGAAGGGAAAGTGGTTCATGAGGTCCAGGGGAGACACACTGGAATAGTGGAGGATGTAAGAGAAGAAGAGAGAGAGAGATGTAAGAGAAGAAGAGAGAGATGTAAGAGAAGAAGAGAGAGATGTAAGAGAAGAAGAGAGAGATGTAAGAGAAGAAGAGAGAGATGTAAGAGAAGAAGAGAGGGATGTAAGAGAAGAAGAGAGAGATGTAAGAGAAGAAGAGAGAGAAGAACCAACTCGTAGTGAGCTTCTGCTTCCTTGCGCGAGATGTAGAACAGATCATGCGGCTGCAGGTCTGTCACGAGTTGATGGGACTGCGCGTAGGCTGACCACGCTTCCATTCGGTCGATGAAAGCGGGTCTCGCACGGCGGCAGAGACTGCAAGCATACTGTAGAAACTATATCAAGGATACTGTAGCCACTCAAGGCAGAACCACTAGAAGTATATACCGTGCTTATAATCCGAATTGTGTTGAATGCAAAAGCTGGAAAAAAAAATTATTCCTAGAGATAGATTTTTTAGAAAAGAAAATTATGACAAGAGATAGATGTTCCATAAGACTTTTGACAGGGGCAGATTTGGTGAATGAACACGCAAACGTGACTAACGCGGTAAGAAAGTTGCGGACTGTATCCGGAGAGGCAGCCATCTTATTCGCCAGTCGATATTCTGCCACGGAAGAATAACCGAGACATTTCGCGAGGCCTTCGCTGAAAAATCAGACACAGTAAACACTTCGCAACACTTGGTTTCAGCAATCACCAATGCTTATTAGTATTCGATGCCTTGTAATAATTTCATATAGACTATTTAGCGTGAAAAAATTGAAAGGACTAATTTCTATGGAAAGCATTTACCAACTTGTTATGTCGAAGTTCTTCAATATTGATGGAATTGTTGCAGACGTCATGAGCGAAGCTCGCCTTAATTTTAATTCTTAAAATGAGTTAAGGTTGTTGCAAACGTCGTAATGTAAAATGGTGACGATGGAAAATGGTTATTACAATATTATAACTTGTTTACCGTGTGTATTAGCCGTGAAACCGTAATAAACTCATTAATTCAAAAGAAATGGGCGAAAAGGAGAGAAACAAACCTTGCTGATCCACTTCTCCCACGCAGCCGCTCTGAGTTGTCGATCACTGCAGTACTGCATGAAGGGGATGATCGAGTGCGGAGTCATCTTCGCACGCCAAGGACCGATATTCCACTTCCCCCTCAATTCTCTTTTTATGAGGGAATTACAATCAATTATTTCAAAATATCATCATAAAATATACTGAATTAAAATATATACTGGTATACATAAAGTGCGAAAAAGCATACGGCTCGACTGCAAATTGCTGAAGAATGTGAGGCGGAGCATCTGCTAGTCGCCCTCCTTCGGAGACTGTGAAAGTCGCTTGGTCATTGGTGGACATGACATTCGAGCTGGAAGAGGCGGCTCATTCATAAAGATGGCCCAATTTTTATATGAACACCACTTGTTCTATGCATTTCCATGTGCCCCACTGATCAAGCTTCATTTCCCAACTTCCAATTACGCGTGTCCGCATCCACTTACATGTACTTGCTGCGGAATTGATCAGCGAAGCGGCCCCACGATCCGAGAAGTTTCCTTGTTTTGTCATCTTGACGATCCCAGCCGACAGCTTTGATCTCCAGGAGATACCACTCGAGAAGTCTTAGCTGCCACTCTGTCAGTCCTTCTTTCTTCGCGTACAGTTCCTTAAAAAATGGGCTCTTCAACCTATAGGTGTAAATTCACTAAATATAACACAAACAGTAAGCAATATTGTAAAATTATAGCATAACTTCTGCAGGAAGGAGCAAAAAAAACATGAAAAGAAAAGTGATGAAAGATGAAAAAATAACCAACAGAAATAGCCCTCTGGAAAGCAGGATTGCATAGCTTCTCCATGTGATCACGGGCACTCATGATCTTGATCTAAAAGAAGAATATCCTGTGAAAAGACAGAGAGGAGAAAAAGGAGAGATCTGCTTTGAGGAGAGAGAAGAAAGACAAAGAAGAAGAGAAGAAACACAAACATGATGCAAATCATTATTGAAGAGTTGTCGACTGCAGTCCGGCCAGTCAGTGAGCATCTTGAGCATGAGAGTGTGGAAGGCGTAGTCCACCTCGTACTCCTCGGCCAGCAATGGTTCCACCACATTCTCAAACGTGCGCTCCTCTTTCCCCTCGGCTTAAGCATCATAGGCTACTTTAAAGATAACCGTAACTCTTACACTTAGAAATAAGTTACTGGTTAAAAGGGTGTTTCTTCATCAGCTGAAGACATAGCTTACAAAAAGGACAATGATTGGCTTACATGCTTCAAGATGTTCCAGATGCTCCTGGCACGTTGCGCCGTATTCCATTAGCATTCTCACTGTGCCCTCGTACATTTCCTGGTAAGAAACGCACTCACAATATGAATTAAAAGAGAAGTGAACTACTAATAGACAACACAAACCTCTGCAGAAGCTGAGGACAACTTCGGCCAGTCCTCGTTCTTCGCGATGTTGTACATGAAGACGTTGTTCTCAACCGTCTGATAGGGAATAACCGGGAAGCTGGAAAGAGATAATATTGTTAAAGAAACTAGAAAAAATATATATAACGAAAATAATGGAATGGATGAAGGTGGAATGGAAATGACTAACAGAACGTAGTAGCCGACCACCCTGGAAGGAGTTTCGTTGTTCATCTTGAACAGAATAGATCTCTGTTGAAGAATGTTGGCCCGTTTCCTCACGAGAAGAGCGGAAGCGGAAGAAGAGGAGCTCGGCCGGAGGGAGCAGACATTCCGAGCTGTGACTGCCGTGCCTTGGCAGAGCAACAACGCGCGATGCATTATCTGGAAGATGCTCAAGCTGAGCAGAAAACGGATTATTGAAAGAATGCCCTATGGGCCGGTATCCTTTATTTTGGAAGCCTACTTTACAGACTTCTGAATTAGAGTACGGTAACACTATATGTGAACGTAATTTTGCATCTCTTACTCCACTCACTTTTCTTCTTTCTCCTTATCCTTACCGGTCTCTCTCTCTTTCTCTCTCTCTCCTTCTCTCTGTCTTTCTCTCTCTCTCTCTCTTTCTCTCTTTCTCTCTGTCTTTCTCTCTCTCTTTTTCTGTTTGACTCTTTCAGAGTCTGTCCCTCGCTATCTACTGGTTTTACTCCCATCTTTCCTAGTCGGTGTTTAATAAATTCCTTTTTTTGCCGAATGATTTTTGTAATCAATAAAATATCGTGGATTCATTATTGTTTTGCGATCCATGACGAATAAAATAGTAGGTTTTTTTTGTGCGAGAAAACCATTGTTGTCTCTTCATGTTGTCCGTGGAAGGTACCATCCTTGCTATGAATTTAATTTCTTTATCCCTTAATATGAAAAATAGCAATGTCTGAATGCACCAGAGATGCACTCACTAGAAATTTCCTTCTCTTTGTATTCTCTGGTGCCCTTTTGGCTTTTCTGCTTCTCCCAACTCTCTCAATTCCTTGCACTCTCTCGCTCTGTTCTTTGTGGATGCCCGAGTCCTCCTTTGATATGTAAAGTGGTAGAAGACAAGAAATGGAAGAAGGGATAAGTTTCCGTGTCATTTCCTCGTTCTCATGTTGCAACTCTTCTACGGAGACTTACTAGAAAATCTGGACTACCTTGCGTGGGAAAGCACAAGCGCCAGGATAACAACGATATATGAAGCTTCAAGAGATCTCTCTTACTCAACCAATCCATCACTCTTTCTCTCACCACTCTTTCTTCTTACTATCTCTCTCTTCTCTCTCTATTCTCTCTCTCTCTCTCTCTCTCTCTGTTTCCACCTCTCTCTCTTCTCCGTAATAGCATAATGACGCGATAAATGTCTTGATTACAGTGGAGTGTTCAAAATGATTCGGCTTAATTGTTTTTGCGGCCTCGCCCTTCTGCATTCATTCTCCTCCCACTTGGATAGAGTCATCACAATCCGCATTTATGAACAGTTGGTGTTTGTCTTTATTTATACTTCTGCTTCCACACCGTTCTCGCCTTCTGCTTCTCTGCCCTCTCTCTCATCTCTCTCTCTCTCATCTCTCTCTCTCTCTCTCTCTCTCTCTCTCTCTCTCTTTCTAATCTTCTCTTTATAATACTGAAGATTAAGAAAAATCATACAAAATTACCCACTCACTGTACAGATTTTCTAGATAAAAAAACAATTAATGGTTTACATAAATAATTTTTCGTCTATTCTCATATACAAACATAAAAGGAAGGAATAACGTGTGAACAACGCGTGGCAGAGCACAGAAGAAGAATAGAAAGAATGGAGCTCATCCTCAGCGGAAGGAGGGGAAGATTGACACTTTAGAGGGCGTGGGAGGGAATACCCGGACAGAGAGTGGGATGTGTATGGGTCGGGGTCTGGGATGGGGTGGACATGGATGGTGACATTCCGAAGGAAGACATCATTCGCACTGGCCACAGACGAAAGCATCACGTGCCTCTTGACTCTCACACTGATTTACAACTTTGCTTGTTAGCGATGAGAATGAAGCAAATGTGCAAAACAGAACAGACTTATTAGGAAGAAAAGCGGCTAAATCAGCTAGTTAAGGCTGGTGGAACGCGAGTGGGTAGGAATGGATACCGTGGTCACGGTAGTTCTGAGTGGAAAATTATGGTAGTAATTGGCATAGCTTGCGCATGGAACAACACGAAGCGGACGACGAATTCTAAACAGTTCAGTAGCGGAAAACAATAAAAGGGCGCTAGTTAGAGATGGGAGAGAGAGAACAAGAGAGAGAGAGAGAGAGTGAGGGAAAAAGAGAGTCTTAACTAGCAGTGGAGGCGTTGGATGATGTTACGTTGCTTATTATGACTAGTGAATGTCTCGGATGGCACTATCCAAGGGAGCCAGCAGAGAGCATAAGCTTGCAGTTTGTGTAGACGGAGAGCGCCTGCTCGTAGTTCCGCCAGATCCGCGGAGCCTTCGCCCTCAGCACGGCCAGCACATTCACCAGGTCATCGTGGGTCGCTGTCGGCTCTGCAAAGAATACAATGGTTACAATCATCTTCTAATCATCATTATAATGATCTCTGTAATGATATCATGACTTATATGTACACACGTTGTCCTCTCTTCTCTTCCCACTTCTCCGATGTTGCACTTTCCCATAACAAAAATAGATTTAGAAGCAATAAATAATTCTGTAATAGTACTACTCGCCCAATGCAAGGAGTTGTTAGTGACGAGAGAGACCGACGACGATAATAAACAACATTACTAAACGACACCGGAAGAATATTCTGCCGCAGACGAGCTGCGCGAATTAATGAGTAGAAGAGAGAGAGAGAGAGAGAGAGAGAGAGGGGGAGGGAGAGAGAGATGGAGAGAGAAAGAGAGACAGGGGAGAGATGGAGAGAGAGAGAGAGAGACAGAGAGAGAGAGATTAATAGCCGATATTGGGATGAAAGGAGAAGTTGAGGGAGAGAGAGCTAGAGAGAACGAAATGAGAGGGAGAAAATAAGGAAATGAAACTATGGGAAGGGTGATGAACGAATACGAAGGCATGACTACTTTATATGAACGAGAAGCGTGGGTGAGGAGAAGATCTCAAAGGGTCCCAGAAGGGGCCTCAAGATGATGATGCAGGGGGGGGGGGATGAGGGCAACCTTTCTTACTCATCACCACTTGAAATGAGATGAAAGAGACAAAGGAAGGAGGAGTGGAAGACGTGGACCACAAAAGGTCATTTCATGCTAGTTTACGAGAGAGAGATAGAGAGAGAGATGAGGAGCGAAGAAATAATAGAGGGCGGAGAGATAACGAAAGAGTAAGAAGCAGAGAAAGAAAAAGAGAACTGACGTCTCATGGCCAGCTTCTCCAGAACGGACTGCAGTGGATGATGACCGCAGACCTTGAGATCAAAGAAGTCTTCCATTAAGCTTTCTTTCTCAATAAAAGTGATGTTCCATTTAGGCTGATTCAAACTGATCGTTAGGACAGAGAAGAAAAGAAAAGAAGAAAGCGAAGAAAGAGAATCTCTCACCGCTTCGACATTCCGAATCGGAATCTGCAAGAATTTGAATTAAGGAAAGAGTTTTCCATCAACGAACTTTTTACCTAGAAGATGAAAAAGAAGTTGCTCTTTGTTCCTGAGTGAGTGCGCATCCAAAAGAGATACGAAAGAATGTATAATAAGGTTATTTCTGCGAGTTCTTTCCAATTATCCATAAATCGGAAGGAACTCGTAGAAATAATCTAAAATAATTCATTCAAAAAGCTCGGATTTTTTCTCCCTAATTGACTTTGTTTTTCGTAGGCGGTCAAGCGTAGCAGAGGGAGAGAGCAAAAGAGAGAGAGAGAGAGAGAGAGAGAGAGAGAGAGAGAGAAACGGAGCAAGAGAGAAGGAGAGGGGCATAAACATTGTCCCTAACAGTTATGGTAGTCTCTAGTCGAGAAGGATATACTCGTGGAAGGCAAGAGGAAAGGGAGTAGAGGAGGGGAAATTGGCTAAAGTAAAAGCGACGAGCGTAAGTGAAACAGCGCGGTTATCCGAATAACATAAGTGACACTAAATGAATAACAAAATAAATGAATAATGTAGCCAAAACTGACCTCCTCTGTAGGCATCGGGAGAGCGAGAACCATTGGAGAAGCAAGGGCAGAGGGGCAGAGAAGAAGAGAGCAGGAGAAGAAGCAGAGGAAGATAACCAAGGAAGAGGACGACAGCAACTCCCGCATCTGGCGGAAGCAGCTGCGGATCACGAAGAACAGCGCCTTCAACATACTCTTCCTCATCCACAACCAACACTACTTACTGCACATCGAATACCACCCGAACGACACCAACACCCGGCAGAGAGAGAAAGAGAGAGAGAGAGAGAGAGAGAGAGAGAGAGAGAGAGGAGAGAGAGAGAGATATGAACGAGACACAGAGAGATAGAGAGGGAGAGAAGGAGGAAAGCAAGAGAGAAAGAGAAAGAGTAAGACAACGAATGCCTGACGCCACGCCCCAGGTGCCCATTCTGCAGCCGATGAAGATGTAGAGGAGAGAAGGGGAATGTGAGAGCTATGATGGCTAGAAGTAAGAATAGGGGATAGAAGTAGAGAAAGAGAGAGTGAGAGAGAGATGGAGAGAGAAGAGGACGAACTCAGGAAGACAGCATTCATAATGTGTGGAGACCGCTCAGTTATTCACTTGCACCATTTAGCAGAGTCAAGACTTCTAAGTTGCCAAAGGCGCTTAGTTGTGGTTGATGGTTGAGAAATGGAGAATGTCCTTGGAATGGAAGAATGCACTCTGTATGGAGATGACCATTAGAAGGAAGATGATGGGTGCTTGGTAGAAAAAGGGCAGCCATTCATTAGCATTCTCTCGCCTTCTTCTACAACTGCCTTCTCTTCGTCAACAACGGCAGATTCTGCATTTGCCTTCCAATCCTAACTTTTTTTTTCTGAATATTTAGAACTATTTTTTTAAATTCTCGTGACATTTTGATTGGTAACTGGACACGGCGACCCAAGACGAGACTTAGTAAAATTTTACATGTTACAGTAAGTCGGCATCTTCGATGTTTCGGATTTTTCACTAAGGTCCCACTAAATAAATAATACACACTATTTCTTATTTTCTCTGACCGATATTTAAATGGTGATGACCCTGGCACAATTTCCCTTAATGACAATTTTGAACTACTGTGACGTGCCTAATTTGCTAACTACCCGAAATGCATTGCGCTAAGTCACCGTGTGGATGGACTTTTGAACATAAAATACGAAGTAACGACTCATCTTTCGTCATCGCGAAACTTCACCCTATTTTTATTTAATCAAAACAGAAGAAGGCTAATAAATGCAGTGGACTCTTCTCTTCTTACAGAGCAAGAAGGACAAACGAGCACTCGTTACGCATAAGTACATTCAGAACTGAAAGAACATTTCATTGCCATGCAAGGGGCATACACATCACCAACCATGAAAGGGGAAGGAACCTGAGATGGCAGCACGATATGTTCGAATTATATGGCAGTAGTGATGGTGGAACACGCACGGATCAGACAATGAAAGAGACAGGAAGATAGAGAGAGAGAGAGAGAGAGAGAGAGAGAGAGAGAGAGGGAGAGAGAGAGAGAGAAGAGGATGGTAGAGAGAAGAGAGCTTAGAAAGGAAGAAGATTGAAGAAGATGAAGTGAGCGGACGTCAGTCTGGAGAGTGTGAAACAAATGCTGGGTGCGTGTCGTAGCGTGGAATGCTCCTCGTTGACCAGGACAACGTCGGGTCGACTCCAGTCAATCTCTCTTCTCTCTTTCTCTCAATCTCTTCATTCTCCATTCTTCTCCTCCTCTTTCATCTTTCATTCTTTCCTCCCTTCGTTCTCTTTGTTTCTCCTTCTGTTTTCTCATAGCTTTTACTGCGAATTGTAGAGCAATGCCATGCTTCCTTAGCCTTGAGAAGGCTAACTGGGAAAATGCGGGGGTGCGAGAATGAGGCAACAATGTTAGCCCTCGAGGTTCTCTCTCTCTCCCTCTCTCTCTCTCTCTCTCTTTTGCTCTCTCTCTCTCTCCTCTTGCTCTTTCTCTCTTGATCTCTGTCCCTCTTTTCTCTCTCTCTTGATCTCTGTCTCTCTTTCTCTCTGTCTTGCTCTCTCTCCTCTTTCTCTCTCTTTCCCTCTCTCTCTCTCTTGCTCTCTCTCCTCTTTCTCTCTCTTTCCCTCTCTCTCTCTCTCTTGATCTCTGTCTTTCTTTCTCTCTGTCTTGCTCTCTCTCTCTCTCTCTCTCTCTCTCTCTCTCTCTTTCCCTCTCTCTCTCTCTCTCTCTCTCTCTCTCTCTCTTTCTCTTTCCCTCTCTGTCTCTCTTTCTCTTCCTGTCATCTGTTTCTCCCACTCCCTTTGTTCCTTCATTTGTTCCATAAAACATCATGCAATCACGTCTGGCAACTTGACATCACGAAGTACAGCGAATTGCCGGCATTTCTCTTCAAAAGAAAACATGTTTCGGTGGATTCAAGGCGATTATCCATAGATAAATTAATTAGAAAAGGAGTTAAGACAGAAAACATTGGAAGGGAGGAGTACTTAAAGTAGAAAGAATTTGATCATTTCTTTCTGTCGCATTCTTATTCGATCTTGATTGAACAGATAATTAGTGAAGTAGAAGATATTCATGGAATCGGCTCTTATTCCAATGATATTTGCGAGGATCTCGAGTCTGAAGAAGAGGGCAAATATGGAATTTGTCAAATTGTCAGCCCTTTTTGCCTAAGGCAAACTAATATAAAAACCACACAGGCATGAACTTTTTTTGTAAACAACTCCCAGAAGTTGCTGACAAAAAAGGAAGCAAATCCGTATAACGTAATTATTCCGGCGCATAATCCTGATGCAACACGCATTAAGATCATTGGCAGTTGATGCCGTAGTCCTTTGACCGATGGACTTTGGGTGACCATCTCTGTCCTCCCTCCTTTGCTCTCTCTCTCATTTATCGCCCCGCTCTCTCTCTCTCTCTCTCTCTCTCTCTCTCTCTCTTTTCTCTCTCTACCTCTCCCCTTCTCCAACCGAAATTCTCGATATTTCTATATCAATTCATCTCAGCATCTATGACACTCTACAAATTTCATACTGTTTCTCTTACTCTTGCACCGACTCTTTTTCTCTCTTCCTCGGACTCTTTCTCTCTCTCTCATTTCTGTGTCCCTGACCACAGTTCTTGGATGGCTGGAGGGTGTTGGTTATAAGAAGAGGGAGGGGATGAATGAGCAGGATGGGCTGGGCAAGTCAGTGACCTGTTGTTGCTCTCGCCCTTCTCTGCCTGATCTCCCCCTTGCCCTCTCTTTCTCTCTCAAGGAGACATTCCCTGCTCGGCCTCCTTATCTGTCCACTTCCGTCAATTCTAGGCCCTCCCAGACAGCACAAGACTAAACCCATTTGTTCCTATATGCTAATACTTTCATTTGGAAAGTGCGTGCCCTTCCGTATTTGTTCAGAGTGCTTTTGCTCTATTACAATTTCGCGTCGTGCCATCTGTATGTGGAGGAGCTACAGCTGATAGCGCCTCTTATCTCAATTGATCCATCTTGGGAATATAATATTGGAAGAAGGAATAAGCCAGAGAGGCGTCGGCAGCGTGGAAAGAGAGTGTGGCTGTCGTTGAATGGCCCGCTGGTCGTGGTCTGGAGTGGCTCTCTTCCTTCGCGTCTTCTCCCTCGGCTGCGTCTTAACTGTTGCCACCAACTTCCCCGCCGCCTTCACTCACACTTCATTCAACACGGCCTTCCATCTCGTCAACCACTTCGTCAACGTCACCTACACCAAACGAGGATGGGAGGTGACGTCAAGTGATGTCAGTCGATTCTCTCTCTCTTTCTCTCTCTCTCGTTCTCTCGCACTCGCTTTATCCTTGTTCAGGCGGCGCTCTTCAAGAGCTTCATGAACAACATCTGGTACGCTGCGCAGATCGTCGGCGCGCTGCTCTCACCGCAGATCTGTGACCGATATGGCCGGAAGGGTAATGAAAGGGTTGGGTGTTGCGTGAGAACGAGGAGAATGGGGAGAGGGAACAGGGAAAACCGAAGACGAGAGAGAGAGAGACCGAGAGAGAGAGAGAGAGACCAGAAGAAAGAGAGAGAAGGACCGAGAGAGAGAGAGAGAGACCAGAAGATAAAGAAAGAAAAAAGAGAGACCTGAAGAGATAGAGAGAGAGAGACCAGAAGAGAGAGGGGCCAAAAGAGACAGAAAGAGAGAGAGAGAGAGAGTACGTGTTACCCTCGTATATTTTGTCAGTGGCGTACGTGGCATCACTGATGATGATGACAGCGGGCGCAGCCCTGCAGGCGGCAGCAGCAGTCATTCTCCTGCCCGAGCTGCTCCTCACCGGTCGCCTTCTCACGGCTCTCTTCTCGCCGCTCTCCGATGCAGCTCTTATACTCTATCTGCAGGTTCATTTCGGAAGTGATCAGGATGGGCCTCTCCCTCCATCCTTGATCGTGCACTCTCTTGATCTCTTCTCTGCAGGAAGTCTCTCCGACCCACCTGCGCGGCACTGTGTCCTCTCTCTTCTCGACTGGCTACGCCGTGATGTGTTTGGTGGGAATGCGCCTGGGGGAAGAGGGAGTCCTCGGCCACTCCCTCCCCGTGCTGCTCTCTGTTCCTCTTCCCACTGGCATTCTCTCTGTGCTCACCCTCCTCGCAATCCCAGAGACGCCTAAGTTTCTACTCTCCCGGTACGGACACATTTTGACATCGAAATGTAAAAAAACCCAAGATATGAATTCGGGGAAAGTTCGATTCAAACCATTATTGAGCGCCAAAATTTTTTGAAGAGGCGACCGGAAGGGCGCGCTGGCTTCTCTCGTTTTCTTCCAAGGAAGGCAGCCTGAGCACGAGGCAGCCATTGACACTCTCGCACAGGAGACAGGAGGGGAGGACGGCAAGAATCACACTGACAACTCATCCTTCAAGGTTCTAGATCTGCTTTTGGACCCTGTTCTCTCCTCTCTCTCCCCTCTCCCTCTCCCTTCTCTCTCTCTCTCTCTCTCTCTCACTCTCATTCTCTCTCGCCTCTGCAGTCGATCGTGTGTTCTGCGAGTCTTCGCAAGGCCCTGTGGCTGTCTGTGGCTGCCCTCATCCTGACTCTGCCCTTCTACCCAATCCTCCAGAACAGCACCCACTTCTTCGAGACTCTCAAGATTCCCAGGCAAGTTTCTTTCACCGGCTTGAAAAATGGACCCTTCAAAATTCACTACGCTGTACTCACCTAGCATTCCTCTGAAATGTGAGCTGATTATTCGAAAGGGATCTTTTCCAGATAAGAAATTGTCATGGACACTTATGCATGTATTGATGTGACATCCCTTGCCTGCAGAGCCCGTGCTCAGCTGCAGTCGACGTCTCTGATGGTGCTGCTGGCCCTGGCCTGTGTCCTGGCCACTTGTCTCATCGACCACCTCGGCCGTCGCTGTCTCCTTCTGCTCTGCGCTGTGGCTGCCAACGTCTCCCTCGTCGCCTTCGCTGTCTTCGCTCACTTCGAGGCAGCCGATGCTGCTACCGTCGCCATCTTCTTCTTTGTGCTCGCATACGGGTTAGTTCTGCTCTCTCTTCACCCCCCCCCCCCTCTCACACCCGCGCTGTCTCTCTCTCTCTCTCCCTCTCTCTCTCTCTCTCTCTCTTCTCGTCTCTTCTCTTCTCTTCCTCTCCCTCTCACCTCTCTCTCTCTCTCTCTCTCTCTCTCTCTCTCTCTCTCTTTCTCTCACCCCTCTCTCTTCCAGAGTGGGAATCGGTCCAGTGGTGTGGTGTCTGCCGGGTGAGCTGGTTCCCATCTCAGCGCGCTCGTCGATGTTCTGCATCTGCTACGCTGCGCACTCCTTGCTGGTGGTGGCCTCTAACTTCGTGACTCTGCCCCTCTTCGACCTCCTGGGCGGCGGCTGCTTCCTCTTCATCTTTGTCGTGCCTGCCATGGCTTGCATGGTCGTCCTCCTTCTCTGGCTGCCGGAGACCAAGGGCCGTGAAATCGGCCAGCTCATGCCTGAACTCCGGTCCACAGATGCCGTTCTCCCGGTGGACACGAGCACAGAGTCCCTGGATGGCACTGCTATCAGTGACTACTCCAAGGCCTGAGTGTTCTCCTCTCTCCTTTCACTCCATTCCCTTTCTCAGCAGTGATCGCAATGCGCTTCGCTGCCTCCTTCAGTGATTCTATGTATCACGGATATTGCAATAATTGCTAGTTAACACGTACTCATTATCTGCTCCCCCTAATTATCGAGTGTGCCAACTTCGTATTACTTCGTCGATCAGTCGATTGCCTGCAGCATGTGATGCGCCTTCTATTATATTCGATGTTACTTTGTCACATCAATGCATTCTCTGTAAATAGTTGAAAAATATCAAGTAGGAAAAAATGTACTCCTCGCGTTTTTGTGACAATTTGACTGCATTGTTAACCTTTTGATCTTGGCACTGCACGGCTGACTCTCCCACTAACCCCCTCTCTCACTAACCAGATCTCTTTCTCTCTCCAGTCTACGAGTCATTTTCTCTACTCTCTGGTCTCTTTCTCTTCTTCCTTCTCCCCTGGCACACTCCGCACTGCACCTAAATGCCCCAAAAGTGGTCCCGTGATAGTTTACCACGTCCACTAGAATGCGACATGATATGCTTGTATGTGGTACATGTACTATAAACAGATTCGATTCCAGCTTCTCTTTTATTACTCCGCACAACTGGCAGGATCTTCGTGAGTGGGAGAAACAAGCTCAATGATTTAGCCCGTCTGATTGAGATATGGAATATTATCCGATACTAGTTAAATGGCTTTCATTTATAAAAAAAAAAACGAAGAATAAATAGGGCCAACTAACATTTTGCAACATCATCTACAGAATAGAAACGAAAACAAAATCATTCTCGCATGTTCGACGTATTAACAACGTGGAATAACAACGTGGAATTGCACAACTAAGAAGTGATCTAGCAGCTCCTTTCTGGGTGGAATTCATTCATATATCGAGTCTAATTGATCAGTACAACTTTTTACAAATGAATCGTGGATCACCCGAAAACAACGAGAACAATATTTAACGATGGGAGACGAGAGAATCGAAAACTAAAAGAGATGAATGAGAATGAAGTACGACTTGGAAGCAAACTTGCTCCCACCCCTACCCAGTAACGACCAGGAGGGAACAATTGAGGCTGTATAAGACAGAAAGTGAATAGGAGGCAACTAATTAGCTGATAACTGACTAATCAGCAGAATGTGCACTTGGATATGAACGGAGGAAATGAAGGAAGGAACAGAGAAAAATGAATGCGGATGGGTGAGCAAGAAGGGACAAAAAGATAGGGCCACAGAGGAAAAGGCACCCGTTGGCGGGAAAGCACCGTTTACAGTTGCAGGATATATGTATATGTATGTATATGGAGTGGGCTCTAGCTCCTAGGAATTCAGGGCTTATAATAAGAAAGGTATAATGAGAGGGAGAGAAAGGAATAAGAATGACAACTGCTCTGTCGCTCTCGATCCGGCAGCTTCGGAAATGATGTAGTCCGCACTGGCATCGTAGCTGTCCCTTGAATGGGCCAGGACCTCCTCTCCGTCCAAGGGAACCCCGTCCCATGCCGTTTGGCTTCTTCCACCAGCCACCCGTGGCATCATTCGCACAACATTCTCATCGCCGACGTCGTCCCTTTAGTACATTATGCATATTTATTTTAAAATACTAACATTTCTTATTTGAAAGGGAAACCAAAGATTGAAACGGATGACTCTTCGATGTACCTGTAGGTGAGAGTGCCACGGAAAGAGCGATCGACCCATCCGTGCTCATCCATCTTCTGTTTCATTTTCCCGTTCACACGAACAGCACGGCTGCCGCCCACGAACAAGTGTTCTGCAATACAAGTTAGGAATTAGAAAAAAAAACACCGAGCGACAATTACACTCTAAAGTATTAATCGCTCAGTGTTTAAATGAACAATTTCTTAGGTGTTCCCAAAGACTAACTGGACAACAAGAATACTTTTTAGAATAAATTAAAAAATTTATCAATCACTTAATGGGCGGAGTTTTCATGACACAGACAGAACCCTAGCGTTCACAATAACGAACCCTCCCGAAATTATTTCGAAATGAAAAGGCGCTTATTTCAGCATGACGTAGCCAACCTTTGTTTTCAGGCGCCGGGAGAGCTTCATCAACATTTATTTTCAGTCGCATGTTTTCGTCCCGGCAGAGGCCATACTGCTGCATGGCTACTCCTCTTGGAGAGCCATCTGATGTAGCTGCAATCAAGAGATAGGAGAGTTGGCAAAGGGATTGAGAGAGAAAGAGAGAGAAAGAGAGAGAAAGAGAGAGAGAGAGAGAAAGAGAGAGAGAGAGAGAGAGAAAGAGAGAGAGAGAGAGAGAGAGAGAGAAAGAGAGAGAGAGAGAGAGAGAGAGAGAGAGAGAGAGAGAGAGATGAGGATAGAAGCGACAAGCCGTTTATGGTGGAAGTTATCTCATCCGCGGGGAGATGACAGGCATACGTTCACTCATCTTCTAACCGCCACTCCGATTTAAGAAAATGTCCTAAGTTGCCATGAAAAAGATCTTCTAAGCAGATAAGAATTACAAGGGGGAGCAAGATCAAATCTGAGATAGCAAAATAGTCAATATGGAATCTTATCAAACAATGCAGGGAGAGCTGCGGCAGAGAAGAGAACAACGTGAGAATTAAATATAATGGACAGGATGAACAATACACAGAAGGACAAAGAAGAGAGAGAGAGAGAGAGATAGGAGAGGGAGAGAGAGATAGGAGAGGGAGAGAGAGATAGGAGAGGGAGAGAGAGATAGGAGAGAGAGAGAGATAGGAGAGAGAGAGATAGGAGAGGGAGAGAGATAGGAGAGGGAGAGAGAGATAGGAGAGGGAGAGAGAGATAGGAAAGGGAGAGAGAGAGATAGGAGAGGGAGGGAGAGAGATAGGAGAGGGAGAGAGATAGGAGAGAGAGAGAGAGAGAGAGAGAGAGGGAGATAGGAGAGGGAGAGAGTGAGAATGACAGGATGGATGACATGGAGGAATATGAGATTTTGGCTGATGAGGAAGTTTTCTCATCATTTGCATATTTTCGCGACTCAGCCCGTCATCATAAGGGCACCCACTTCAGTGTTCTTTCCATTTAGCTGTCGTATTATCGTCTGGCATAATTATGTGCAACGACATATTAAATCGGAAGGATGATTAAGAGTAGCGAGAGAGAGGGGGGAGATAGAAAGAAAGAGAGAGTAAGGGAAGATGGAGAGTGGCAGAGAGGAGCAAGGAGAATCACTCACAGATCCAGTGGTAGGATGATCCAGGAATGAAGGCGAGAGGAAGACTGTCGGGAGGGGTCTGGGTGATGGGAATGCGGACGGAGTGGGGAGTGAGGGGGTCGCTGCAGTTGATGATCGGCTTGCTCGACATCTCCAGCAGGCAACCCAGGAATGACAACTCCTCCACCTGCAACAAGAGAAACCAGGTTTTCACACGGGCTACTTCACTCACAGACCACGTTCTAAACAAATCCATAATGAAAAAAATACATAATTTAACCTTCATCTTTCTAGTGAAATAGATAGAAAGTATGAATAACATATAAATTCTTGAATCACCGTGACGTAAAAGTGATAAGCATCTTCACGTAAAAGTGATAAGGGATCAAAGTAAAATAAAACAAACCGAATTGATCTGCAGATAGAATGCGCTATCAGCATCGAATAGCAGATCGTGAGGGAGGAGAGAAGAAGCAACAGGACAAACCACAACGACCTCGTCTCCCAGCCGGACATCCAACTCCCAGCTCTTCCCAGCATCCACCTCCGTGAATCTGCGCAAAGAGATTATCATTAACCGATTCGTAATCTTAGATTGTTCTTTAAATGATAGGGGAAATGACAGAATAAAGAGGATATTGAGAGTTATCAGACATTGGCTACCCTCAGATCATTTAATATATCTTACAAATAGAGAGAAAAACGCTTTCAAATCCGCAAATTTCAGTTCAGTCTGACATCTCTACTTAATTAAGAAAACATATGTAGAATAGAGTTCTACAGCGTACCCTCCTGTGCAAGGCCTTCTTTCTTTAAATGAATCATTTTCTAAGACTGTGGATTAAGTTGGAAGCAGAAAGCAAACAATGATTGATTGCCTCTCCCTCTTGTCACAATCTGCTACGGGATTAACCCGCCAATCCCGCAGCAGCTTCTCCCTTCTCTGTCCACTTCCACTGTCTTTGCAAGAGCATTGACACTTCACTCTGCCATCCGTGTGTTCGGTACAAAAATATTAAGGGGGACACATGAGAGAGGAAAGAGAGAATGTAAGAGAGAAAGAGAGAGCGGAAAAAAGAAGTAAGAAAGAGAAGGAGGGTAAGAAAGAGAAGGAGAGAGAGAGATAGAGAGAGAGAGAGAGAGAGAGAAAGAGAGAGAGAGAGAGAGAGAGAGGGAAAGAGAGAGAGAGAGAGAGAGATGGCAGGTGTGGCACCTCGTGAGAGCAGCCAATTGACGGCCCTTCACTGCTACACACAGCGATCTCGTCTTCACTGCATGATGGACCTAATTGAATGATTATTGGTCCCACTCTGTGCTTGCATCTCAATGCCTGTCTTCTGTGCAGAAGCACAATCAGATCTTTTCCCATCGAACTATCTTAGACATGAAAAAGAACATTGCTTTCAGAAGTAAATTCAAAAATATGTATCCAACGACAGCCTTCAAAAGGGGCAGCATATCTCAATCTTTACTCATCCAAGGATCCAGGAATTCGTGTGTGGCACTGCCCATCGAGAACACAAAAATACATGAACGTTTTTTTTTTAAGATTCCGACTCCTTCCTCCTCCTTCTTCATCCTTCTTTCTCCAGCCCCCTCAGTTGAATCACCGGAGCAGTATATACTGACCATGAATGCTGAGAAGTCGAGCAATTCACTCCATTAATATTTCTTGTATTGAGCGGAGTAAGAGGGTACGAAGGAGAGAGGAGTGAATGGCTCCATTGCAAGGCAAAAGGGCGGGCTACTAAGGCGCAGGTGGAAAGTGACATGCACCAGATGCAGAAAGACTTCATCCGCACTACTAAACACTATTCACACTTTGAAGGTAGAGAAGGGAAAAGAAAAAGGGGTATTGATAGGGAGATAGAGAAAGAGATTAGATACGAAGAAAGGGACGAGAAACAGCTCATGAATTTGTTAGAGGGTTGTTGCGTAAGACAAGATATGTTCACTCATGCGCAAGATATTGGCAGAGTGGATAAGGGAAGGTGAGATCTGACGGAAGTAGGTGGACGATGAGAGAGAATGAAAGTTGGGGGGACAGAAAGAGAGAAAGATATAGAGATACATTAGAGGTTATGAAATGATAAACTGCAGTGAACCGTGTTTCCAAAAGACTATTTGGTTCAACAATGAATTGCCTTCATAATTTCAATACCGTGTACTACTACAACGGAGGGCGCCCGGCAGGCGTAAACTACTTTATCTTCTCCTCTTTCTTCTCATTTTCTTCACTACTTCCATGATGAGATTATCTCTTGCGGAGTGCCCCGTCGTACTCGACTGTTAGAGAGTGCTTGGTTATAGTCTTGGAAAAAGATAGAGGGAAGTGAGAGATGACATAGACAGAGAGAGAAGAGGATAGAGAGGATAGAGAGAGAGAGAGAGAGAGAGAGAGAGAGAGAGAGATCTATCATGGCCTTCTTTTCCACTTGTACAGTCTCGGCCAGAATGCAATCCGTCAGATTGATTGTCC
>CALZFC010000040.1:370000-497500 GCA_945643635.1 Allodiplogaster sudhausi | reverse complement strand
AAATCAAGTCACCCGCAAAAACAGCCCTAGTAGCAAAATTCGCACGGCTAATATCACTTTTAAGCGATAAACAATGAGATGAAGGATGCATGAGCAGCTCACATAGATGCGTTTGAAAGGGGATGAGGACGGAATAGCAAAGGGATAAGGGAAGTGGCAGAGGAAGTTTTGTTGGGAGCGGGGGGCAAGGTCAGCTGGGGAGGGTTTCAACCTTCAGGGGTGTCGCAGTGGCCATTGTCATAAGCGAGGAGGAATCGCGGCGCCCTCATAAATTCAAATGAGTTATGTGAGCCGTGACGTGGATGGCGTTCATCTGCATCTTCATTTCGTTGGGTATCGTATCTAATCGGACGGGGTCAAACGGTTGGAATGCTCTGCGCGGTAAAAGAGGGACAGTCCACCAAAGACAACCACCAACATAGAAGTTCCTATAGCTCCAAGAATAGTTCATTATATCCAGAAAATAGTTTTAAACCTGCCAAGGCGAAATAAAAAAGTAAACTTAGACGATGCAATAAAATCTCAATGAGACAAACGACTAAAAAGAAATATAACGAGAAACAACTTTATTAATGGAATCAAAATGCACTGACGCTGGATTTGTCCTGTTCCAGTAAACAAAGTGTGTTTGTCCGCCAGCAGCAACCCGGACCAGGACGGAGAGAACGAGCAGAAGGAGCAAGGAGCTTCTCCAACAGCCATCCTCACTCCACGCCGGACACGCTGCTCTCATCTGTATCAATTTAAATAGTAGGAATATCAGGTCGAAAACATAAATGGAACGGAAGCTGCAAAAGGAAAGTCTTTGATGGCTCAACTATTAATTTCTCTAGGATTATGGCAGCTGAGAGGGTGCGATGAGGGGGGAGGGAGAAGGGAAAGGAAGAAGGGGCGGAGCAGCTAAGCCAGGCAAGCAACCCTTTTGGAAGGAAGCCACGCCCATAACATCAGACCAACAATGTCATGTATAGCGCTGAGATAAAGGACACAGTGAAAACACAGGTTATTACCGAGAGACTCAAAGTAAATCTTGAAATCCAACTTCAACAAAATTAGTTGGATATCCAAAGAACCCAGGACACGGGCAAACGGCAAGATTCGTGAAGAAATAACAGACGCTTTTCCAAGTTATCGGCTTAATTTACAATTCTTCAGGAACAATTTCGATTCCTTGATAAAGTTAACGACATTACCCCCTTATAAAAAAAAATGTCAACCTTGAAAAAGTCCTTAATTCCTCGACGGAATATTCTAGCTTCGAACATATTTCGGTGCTTTACAAATCATGTAAGAAATATTGAAAACATCGTTTTCCTTTTTTTAATTTACGGTTTAACTTTACTATAAAGAATATTTTCCCTTTATTATAATTTTTTTGTTATTTATTATCCGCTCGCACGGGATGTTAGAACACGGCGCGCAGGTGTGGTCCCCTTTTCAAAATGCGAAACGTCGGATGGAAGGCGCACTATAAAAATCAACCGTCTTGCGTCTGACCGCTTTTCATGCGTGTTCATGCGTGTTTTTTCTTGCGTGTTTTGACACTTCTAACACATCTCGCAATGGCAAGTTGCCAGTTTGAGCGCGACTTAAATCCAACTCTCTACGTCTCTGCCACTTGGTCAGAGTGCAGACAGTGGGAGTAAGCTGTCAACCGGTGCCATCTTTGTATAGCAAGTGCATCCGGAAAAAATGCATGGGCTGAACACCCGTGGCTCGCTCATGAATGGATACCAACTCACGGCTGTCGTTAGCTCGTCCCTTCTTTTCCTCATTTTACGTATATTTCATATTTGCTGAACTCTGGTAAATAAAATATGAAGTGCAGACATGCAAAGCAAAATGTAAAATTAATTATAATTAATTATGATAATTACTCTCAATATGAACTTCATCAATGGCGATACACAATGAAAAGTCTGAGAAAGAGAGGGTGAGATGGATAGTTAGAGATAGAAAGCCTGATATTGTATTCTGTATTATTAACATTTTTTTTTATTTGAAAAAAGCAGTGAAATCCTGATCTTCTTCTCTCACCGGCAAGCTTCTTTATTGAGCAACGACGACTTTGTACAACGTGAGCACGACGACAACTATTATGAAGGGGAAGTGGAATGCAGGAGAAGGAGCAAGAGATCTTAGCAATGGTGTAAGTGAGAAAGGCAGAAGAAGACAACCGGGTAGAGATGCAGGTTCAAGGAAAGCACCGAGCTTGAGCTTTCATTAGGGAAGGTTGGTGGTGCAATGTAGGCAGTCAATTGAAAGGAGGGAGGGGTCTAAGTGAGAGTGCAAGAGGCTGCGGCGGATCTCCCGAGTCCCTCAGCCGGACGCGCCGCCGTCGCTGCCACCGCCAGCCACGAAGCCACCCGTGGAGAAGTAGTGATGGAAGTCGTAGTGGAGGGGAGCCAGGCAAGACGAGGGGGATTCGTACTGCAGAGACGAGGAGAGGGTCTGGTGATGAGGGTGATGGTGAGTGTACAAGGGAGGGGCACTGCCGGACAGACAGCCCGAGGCTGTCTCCAGGTCACCCGCCGGGTACGGCAGAGGGTGGCAGAAACCGGCAGTTCCAGAGTCAAGAGGCCGCCACTCCCGCTGGGAAGAGAGCGTCGGGTGCAGTGGAAGTTGAGGTGACGGCTGGGAAGAGGGGCATTTCGAGAGCCACTCTGAAGACGAGGAAGATGACGACGAGGATGACTCACGACGGCCATTCAACCAGCGACTGTAGATTGCCTGCAAGTGAGTGAGAATGAGAGTGAGAGAGAAAGGGGACAGAATCAGAGAGAGAGCGGAGAGAAAGAGAGAGAGAGAGAGAGAGAGAGAGAGAGAGGGAGAGAGAGAGAGGGAGGGAGAGAGAGGATGAAAGTGAGCGTGAGACCTACTTGGTAGTGTTCGGCATGATGACGATTCAAATGTCCCATGAAGTTGGAGGAGCACGGCGAACGGACAAGGGCTGAGCAGAGCTGGCACTGCGCCTGGCCACTCGACGTGCGACGGAAGAGTTCCCAGACCTGACGGGAAGAGACTAGAGGATCAAGGGAGAACGAGAGAGAGAGAGAGAGAGAGAGAGAGAGAGAGAGGAGAGAAAGAGAGGAGAGAAGGGATTCTCACTGGATGCTTAGTGCGTCGATTCCTCTTGGACGTGGCGGCTGCAGCATTGCTGGTGCGATTGTTCGAAGGAGGAGCTGCTGGCCGTGGCTGCTCCGTCGGGGGCGCCTGGTGCTCTTGCGATTCCGGCTCTTCCACCTTCCTCAAATCATTGCAGATTTGGAGTGAGAGTGCAGCAGATTGTGAGAGGGAGAATAAGACATCTAATTCAGATAATAACAACATACCGAGTAAACGTTACTCGGGTGAAATGCGTGATGTCACTATGAGTGACTCACTATAACTCTGCTTCTTTTGCTCACTTTTCATAATGATCGACATAAGTTGGAAGTAAGAAGTATCAGAGATTAAGTGATGAAAGTGAAAGGCGACTGACGGGAGGGTAGAAAGCGGCGGCTGCTGTTGGGAGTGAAGTTGATGTTGTTGCCAAGGGAAGGTCTGGACTGCTAGATCAGGACGGAGAAGAAGAGCGGCCGAGTCAGAAGAAGGCACTCCTAGGAAGCAGCAGTCGCCTGGCAGATCGACGTGCTTTGTCATCATTGAAGCAGTGACTGAAGAGACAAAGAAAGGGAGAGGGACAAGAAAGGCTAAGCTTCTTCTCCCTCCCCCGCCACTACCGACCATATCAAGTTAGAAGCACATCTAATGACCAAGACTAGAGGAAAGTCAAGAAGTACAGAAGTAGAGGGAACGAGTGACACAGAGAACCAAGGGACGATTAAGCAGAGAGACGACTGACGGAGAGGTCATAGAGATGTAGACGGGAGAGAACAGAGAGAGAGAGAGAGAGAGAGAGAGAGAGAGAGGAGAGAGAGAGAGAGTTAGTGGCAAAGAGAGACAGAAACAGAGAGAGTGACACAGAGAGAAAGGGGGTGAGGAAAAGATAAGAGCCGCGAGAGAGGACCACCGCGAACAGCAAGCACCCCGCCAACCTGCCCAGCACAATGAGAACAATAGCAGTGCCCTGCGCTCATGCCGCCTGTCACCCCGCGCAGGCTGAGGGAGAGAGGAGAGAGAGAGAGAGACAGAGAATGAGAATGAGAGAGAGGGGGAGAGAGAGAGGGAAAGGAGGGCGAGGTTCAGAGTGAGGTAAAGGCATTCGCGAAATGAGAAGATGACAGAATGGCCAGTTAAAGTAGCGGGGAGTCGGTCTCGAGTAAGAAGAAGAAGAAGAAGAAGAAGCAGGGGGGAAGGGGAGGAGGTGGGCGGTTAGCAGACAAAGAATCGCCAGTGGCTGACTGACTGTTCTCCCTCTGAGTAACCCCTTCTCTTACCCCAAATCGGGACCGTTAAGTGCCTATGCCATCAAATGAAGAGACAAGAGCAGGTAGACATGCATACTTCGGCTTCTAATTTGTCATTTAAGAGAGTGTACTGTAGTCTCGAATGGTCAGAGCTTTCCACGCTAGAAACTATCGTAAGCTAATCCCGATTCTCTTGCCAGAGACTACTATCACATTTCTGAAATTATAGCAATCACTCTTTTTCTACCTTCCCCTTTCTCTCTTTCTCGCTTTTCTCTCTCTCTATCTCTCTCTCTCGCTCTCTCTCACGTCTTTGTCATCTCTCTTGATCCTTTTTTGCTAACAACAACCAAATTGAGGGAGGAAAGCATTGTTGAAGCAGAGGGCTCTGCCAACGGTAACTCAAAAGAAAGGAGACCTGAGGGATGAGACAGAAAGAGAAAAGAGAGAGAGAGAGAGAGAGAGAGAGAGAGATGTCAGCAGATCGCGCGAGCGGTGGAATGAGGAAATACTGAGACGAAGGGCACGAAACTTGCTTTCAGCTCTGTCCCTCCTCCTTCTATGTTCTCTCTTTCTCTCTCACTTTCTCTTTCACTAACTCCATCTCTCCGCCTCTCCTTTTCCCTTTCCTTTCTCCTTCTGCCATTCACTTGTGCTGACCCTCCGGCCACGCCTCCTCACCACTCTCTGTAGTCGACGAATGGAGACATTTTCTTTTTTTCTAATTTCTGTTTATTTCGGCATTCAAATTTTACATACAACATGAACAGAAAGCATGAACGTATATGACAGAAGGAAAACTGATGATCCACATCCGTTCCAAGAAATACTCCACAAGTTAAAAAATTTTTATTTCATGTATAAGCAATTTGATGGATCTTTATGTGGACGGAATGCGACAAGTCAGATTTTTTTAAGCAATGAGACATTCGTTTAGCAATGCGGTTGCAGGTTGGTGTGGGACAGAACATTGAGATTTTAGAAGAGTTTTAAGCAAGGAAATCTAAGGGGATAAAGAAAAGATGCTTGCATGCGAGATGTCCTCGTGAATGACTGCATGAATAAACGTAACTCACACATAGAAATGTTATCATCTTCTCAGGCTACCCTCGATTTCCTCTCATTACCTAACACTAACAATTAGGGGTAAGAAATGAGGAAAGCAATATTTAATCGAGGGTTGCAAGAAGGAAGGGCCCGTAGTACTGTAGGATATCGAAGAGGAGTACTGAAGGATATCGGAGAGGAGTACTGTAAGATATCGGAGAGAAGGTGTAATGTAGGATATCGGAGCGATGAGAAATTCACCAATTAGTAGTGATCAGTAAAACAACTGCTTCTTCATTCAAATGAAACCATCGTTTCCAAACTCTAATATTGTTGGCGGAACAAAAAGAGCTAGCGTCTGATTTTCCGTGAACAGGGAAAATAGCTATTGAATAATTAAGGATGATGTTTTCCCATACAAGGGAGGGCGAGAGAGAGAGAGCGAGGAACGAAAAGGGAGAAAGAGAGAGAGAGAGAGAGAGAGAGAGAGAGAGGGCGAGAGACAGAAAGACTTAGCAGATCCCTCACATGAGTCCGCACTGTCGGAGATTCGCACCAACAATGATGTCTGTGACTGCATCGAACACGAAGCGAATATTATTGGTGTCGGTCGCACAAGTAAATTGAGTGTAAATCTGCTTCGAGCCGTCCTGCAAAATTGCTTCCACATCCAAAAATAACATCCTGTTAAATTAAATTTTTCTGCAAAATTTGTCCGCACCATATTCTCTGCGTTGATAAGAGAAGCTTGGCATTAGGACCAAAAAATCCAAAACATTGTATTCCATTTTACAGGAATTCCGTGATTAAGAAAATACATTTTTGGCCGAACGCAGCAATGTTTGCAAACCTTTCTCTTGTTGAGGCTCTCAAATTGCGTCTGGACATATGTCGCCGCTTCCTCGTACGTGTTAGCCCCTGAGCAAAAAAAACAATTAACTGAAAACCTTTTTTGTCGTAGTTTCGTAATAGACCAATTCGAGGAGAAAATAAGAAGGATTGGGGACTGTATTTCAATGTCGATGAGCATGGAAGTGATTGACCGACCACTGTACTCAGGGAAGGCGATGGAGAGGGGCGACCGCTTCAGCTTCTCCTCGAAGAGATCCTTCTTGTTCAGGAAAAGGATGATGGACGTGTCGGTAAACCACCGGTTGTTGCAGATCGAATCGAAAAGACGCCGGGACTCCAGCATCCGATTCTGAGGAATGGGAAAAGGAATCATTTACACAGCTACCATCCCTGCATAGACACACACATCGTAAGGAAAATTAACAAAGAACAAAATATGTTCTATAGGAAAAGTTGAAACCTAAATATTAGAAATATGAAAATACTAGAAAAGGCGAAGATTCTCAATAATTACGACCATCTCGTCATCCTCAGCAAGCACCATGTCGTACTCGGAGAGGGCGACACAGAAGATGATGGCAGTTACTCCCTCGAAGCAGTGGATCCACTTCTTTCTCTCCGACCTCTGCCCACCCACATCAAACATCCTGCAGAGATTAGCCATCGGTAAGAAGTTTAAAGAGTCTGAATCAACAGCTTCAACGAAGAAAAACAACATTTTTCATTCGATAGAGTATTTGGCTCTATTCCAGAACAGAGGCATATGAAAATAAGGGTCCGAACAAAAATTTAAATCATGTTAAACTTATAGAAAACGGTGGAAATGGAAAGTCTAGAATAAATATACTTTTGTGTCGTTCTTTTAGTTCTAGGAGGCTGACCATGAGATTGTTAGTTGGTAATCGAATTTTATTCCGGTACTCGTGTTTATTTTCTGGCCATTTTTGCTTATTCGGACCCTTGTTTTTCATATTGAATAGAGCCGAGCATTATTAGAATAGTCAAAGAAGTAAAAAGTGACTTCGAAAAAAAAATCTCAATGACTGAAATATTGTACTACGAAAAAAGATGAACCAACTTGAAGTAGAGATCTTTGTAGGTGAAATGAGTCTCAACGATTCCCGTTGTCTTG
This sequence comes from Allodiplogaster sudhausi, assembly GCA_945643635.1. Lineage (NCBI taxonomy): Eukaryota > Metazoa > Nematoda > Chromadorea > Rhabditida > Diplogasteridae > Allodiplogaster > Allodiplogaster sudhausi. Next base: position 490,120 of record CALZFC010000040.1, on the reverse strand, counting down.
ACTCGAGTGCGGAGGACATCATCCTAATCAGAAATGAATCAATCGATCAATAACCGTGTCAAACAACAGAATAACTCAAGTACTTCTGCTAGTCATCTATTACAAGAAAATACAACGATAAAAGAAATGAAGTCCCAAACGAAAGATGAATGATGCACAAACTTGAGTTGGAAGATAATTGGGCTGCGAGATGCGATCAAGGCTGTTGAGATAATAGGACGCCGAGTCATTTAGCTGATATTCTCGTGACCTAGTCAAGGAAAGAACAAGTTCGCAATGATTTTGTAGCATATAACATTACTCAATTTTACGGACATTTTACCATATTTTTAATGTTATTAGAAAAAGTTAGCCATGCTCTGTAATATAAGGTCGAAATTATCCAGGTGGTATCAATAAAGATAGAGGGAAAAAATATATGAAGTGACCTCTGGAAGCACTCCTGGACGCCCTTGTCCGCCCAGAGACGTTGCATGGACGCGGCCAGGTCAGGACTGAGCTCTCCTTCGTCACAACTCAGAGATAACTCAATATTAAACTTGTAGAACGAAACTTGGTTCAACAATTGCACTCCAACTACAGGATTACCTGGAAGAAGCTACGATGGTCGTTCTGGCGCTCCGGCTTAGCGAAGTCGATTCGAAGCTGATTCATTGCACGCATAATCGCCATCATCGACTAAGAAAACGGCTGTTAGGAAAAGATACACAAACAGCTAGCAGAACCAACGATTTTTTTTTCGTTGGCAACGAAACCGGAAACTCAAAATTTAATCATGTACAAAAATTAGCTCAACCTTCAACAAATTAAGCAAGTTAGTATCTATTTGAAGGACTGCTAGCCTGAATGGTGTTGGAGAACACAACGGGCCGGTACGCCCGGCGTTCGTCATCCGAGTAGCCTGTTTCGTGGATGATCTTCATTTGCTTCACGATGGTCGACTTCCCAGACTCGCCCGCCCCGAGCAGCAGCAACTTCACTTCCTTCGACGACCGGTCCGCATCGGCACGGAGCTAGAAATAGACTTTCATCGTCCTCATAATTTCGTTGTACATATAGCCAGAAGTGTAGCCGCTGTATTCTTGTCTTATTCCAACAACTAGATAATGATCGGGATACATTTTTGGCTTTCCTTCCAATTAAAAGACACCAGATATTGATAATGCGAAAGCTAAATAAAAAAGAAACGAGCGGTTCCAACCTGTTCATCAATCTGCTTCGAGCGTAGCTTCGCATTCTGATCAGTGCTGTTGACACAGCCCATTTCTGCACCAATTCAAAATCTAAATGCTAAGAATAAACCCACGCTTTCGTGGGAAAGTTGACGATAAAAGTCATAAAACCCACTAATTGTGTAAGCAGCACCTCAAAACAACGGAAAAGACGAACAAGTAAGCAACATTGCAAGAAAAGAGTTCAGAGATGCTAATCTGAAATTGCAACGGATATGTAAAGACAAACAATTCCCTTTCATTAGTTGATAAATAATTCGGAAAAGTACAGAATGCTGCCACGCTTCCCTTTCAACGAACAATTTTTTCAAACCTCGCGCGTCCTGAACTAAATACGCGCCAATCCATTTTAAAGGCACAATGAACATTTTCAAAGCGATTTAGATAGCAAGATGGCGGAAAGTTTCAGAAGCAAAAGTGACGAGCCCATTCAATTCGTTTAGTAATAGATAGAGGAACAACCACAGGAAGATCGATTGAGGAAGAGGTAAGAGCGGTAGAACAGACGAAGTGAGCATAGCGTGAAGGAGAGATGGTTAGGAATGAGGACAGAAAGAGAGAAAGAGAGAAAGAGAGAGAGAGAGAGAGAGAGAGAGAAAGAGATGGAGATGGAGAGAGAGAGACTAGGGTGAGAAATGGTTGCAGATTGAATGATTGATGGGATATAGGAACCGGAGGAGGTCGAAGAGTATAAGTGATGGAGATGCATTGGTGATAAGTTGTGAATGCGGCGGATAAGAGGGTGAGACGGAAAAGATGTCAGAGTCAGAGTTGTATCCGGGAAAAGTAAGAAGTGAGGGGAACAAGCAACCAGGATTACAAGTTAGCAGAGAGAGAGAGAGAGAGAGAGAGAGAGAGAGAGAGAGAGAAGAAAAAGTAATACCGACGAAAGAAAGAATTCAAGGAAGAAATTGAAAGAGAAAGCGAGGTACAGCGGTGAAAGTGAGGAAAGTGTCAAGTTTGTTCCGCGTACATAGAATGGAGATTGCCCCGCAACTCGAATCTCTCCCCACTACTCACGTGTTCATTCCAAATGAGGGAGGAAAGACGTGCGAGAATGGCTTTCTCCTTTCTTGCTCTACTCAAGTCCTTCCCTTGCCAGCGTGAGATCTATAGCTAGAGGTTATAACGAGATACAAATAGGAGCTGGAGAACAAGAGTGTTGAGAATAAGGAAATCGAGGTTAACTGGACTCGGAGGGAGGTGAGAGTAGCTTCCGTTGCATCTGGGATGACCTCGAGGAAATTGTGCTCTTTCCAGTCAAACCCCTCCCACCCAATTGAATCGCCTGTCCCTCACCATACCTCGCTTCCAACAACTTTCCTTCCCTTTTTTTCTCCCAACCACTCTTCTTCTATCGCTCTCCAAGACCTTAGCTCGCACCGTTAGAAATACAACAGCTGCAATGAGAATATTTTCAGCTTTAATAACAAGAAAATCAACAAATAACGATGTGAACAAGTGAAGAAATTAGACCGATATCTATGGAACACTCACGAAGTTTAGGCGGAGAGTGGGAAATGGGATTCAACTTCGGAGAACATTGATTTGAGGTCGATGACTTTCGTATTCTCTCCGCTTTCTCCGCCGACGCAGACAAGAAAAGGAGAGTTGGGAGAGAAGGAAAGGGCGTGAAGAGCTCCCATCGATACATTCTTCTGTCCAATTCGCTCCACACCAGTAGAGGGATTCACCTTCCACACTCCCACCATCTGTAAACCATATTCTATGTCTGACCTTTTCTTGTTCAGTACCATTATCCTTCGCTCTCTCTCTCTCCGTCTCTCTCTCGCTCTTTCTCTCTCTCTCTATCAACCCCATCAGCTCCGGCTGAAGCGAGGAGGCCATTGGCGGCGGGAGAGAATGAGATGCCCTCGATGGCGCCTTCGTGGCACTCGACAGTGAAGAGAAACTCGCCCGGGCGACGCATATCCACATAGCGAAGGCGGCCTTCAATCGAACAATCTCACTCATGATCACAATGTATCACTCCCTCAATTTCTCCATCTACTTTCCTCTCTCCACCCCTCTCTATCTCTCCGTTCTCACTCATGCAGGCAATTTCTTTCTGGTCGAGCAAGTAAAATTTTTCATCAACGCTTCCAGAATGAATTAAAAGAAAAAGGGAAATGACTACGATTAAAACAACATTACGCCGTACCATCATCTGAAGAGACTACTGCGTGGAAGGGACTAGCAATGTCCCAAATCGCCTTTTCACATTGGACTCCTTCTCCGAGATTCCATCTAAATTAATTCATTAAAGAAAAAAACCAAAATTAACTACAAAAAATTATACGGAGAATTAACTAAAAAAAATCTATATGGACAGTAAAATGTGAGATGTAACGCAGAGAATGAAACAGGGAATTGATAAGAAAAGTACCGAGCATGGCTCTGCTCAGTGCGGCAATCCACTGCTGAAAGAACTCCAGTGAGAGTGCCGGAGAGCAGAATCGAATCTTCAGCCGGATGCCAGCTCAGAGTTTGAATCTACGAAAATGGAGAGATTGTCGATTGCATCCAATGTAAATATAAGATTTACTGCAACACGATAAAGAATTATGTTATTCACATATAGAATGTTTACTAAGCATTTGAAACTGAAAATAATATCTTGTAAGAGAAAAAGAGTTCGCGACTTACTCCTCCGTCGGCAGATGCATCAATCTGAGAGGCGCACTTGGTCTCGTCAATGTCCCAAAGAATGAGCATGCCACTCGCATCTCCCGAGGCCATGACATGCGGAGTCAGGCTGTTCCACCTCAAGCACAGTTCTAGTCAACTCTTCTCTCTGCCTTCTCACCTCGTTCCCCTTCCCTCCTCTTCAATCCCTAATAATAAGATCCTTCCATACCTACAACTAAGCACGGCATCGCGGTGTCCCTGAGAACTGCCATCTCGCTTCTTTCTCTTACCTGTCATTAACCCACTTGTTAACCAAAAAGTCCATTTTCACTCAATTAAATCCGTATAAATGCTGAACAAAGGTATTTTACTCAGACTACGATAAATGATTGATAATTCACACAAACCTTTTCCCTTTCCTTTGCTTCCGGACCGAAAAGCGATGACTGGTTCGCATGCATTGACAATATCGAGATCCCAGACTTGGATGCTGCCCTCGATCGTCCCCACAGCAACCAGGTTGCCCTCAAAGATTAAGCTATCACTTCTTTGTCTTTCCTATGCAACCAAAGCAAAGGAGAAAGCAAGAATGAAACGAGAATTGTGAACCAGAAACCATCTTAAAACAAATAGTAACAATCATGCACGTACCCTCTTATCGTCTGATCCTGGATCATAGTGGAAGGGTTCAATGCAGAGAGGGGGCGCGTCCAAGAGGTAGTCGTGGTGGACATACCAGTCCCCCGCTGACTCGTTGAACACTCGCACTTCCAGCGAGTACGAACCCTGCGAGGTGATATCGCATGCCATTATGTGCATTTCCTCGAAAACTTGCATAGATATGAAATTGGCCTGCTATCACTGACGAATGCTAACGTTATCGGAGAAAGAAACGCTAAAAGATATGGAATGGAATGAAACGGACTCGATCGACACTCGCGACGACAACGAGGTTGTCGTCTGCCTTGATGAGGAAATCCTCTTTCTCCTCCTCCTCGTCACTATCCGTGTGACGTGTGATGTGAGGATCTTCCAGAGGAGACGAGTACATCGCAACCGAACGGATTGACGGTCTGCAGTCTAGTAGGTAATTAAATCCGAAGAAATAATTCTAAAGTACAACCTCTTTTAAACATTTATATTATAACTGGTATTAGAAGGAATTGAAATTTTTGGGGGAAATGAATAGAACAACCGAAAATACCCTAACCCTTTCTCCTCGCCTGCGTCTTCTTCGTACTCCTTCATGTATTCTTTCATCGCAGTGTCCTCATCTGCCGTCTCTGCATCCGCTGCAACGTTGGCATTCGACCCGCGGAGACCTTGTGGCATCTCAACAAAGCATTTCCTACCAAATGAGCATCAATGCAAGTTCTAACCTCTTCGTGCTGAGTCTCCTCTGCGTCACTCGCATCTTGATCAGAAGTCTCGGCCTCTCCACCTAAGAAAGCATTAAGATAGCACATCCACCCATGCCACTAATAAAAGAGTGATCACCTTGAATGAGGTCCTTCATGTTCTCAGCATCAACTTTAACGAGATGTGGCTCGTGCTTGGCGACTCCGCGACGCACCCAAGCGACATCCGACACGAGGACCACGCTCTCCATGGCCAACAACTCAAATCTCACATAATCAACAGACTCCGCTCACGTGGCAAGACAAGGAACAACGTAGAACAGCCGATTCAACAGACCATGCGCAAAAGAGAATTGTAACAGTGACGTTTTCGAATTCCATCCTTTATTCAATAAAAAAATATACATCTAAACAGAAAAATATTATTCAATATAGATACAAGTTACTCGTCAAGATCACAGCCGAGATCAACCCAACAGAATCGTCCCGTCTCACAACAATCGACATCAGTCACATTGGTTTTAAATGGAATAATTTTGCCATCTTCTACGGAACACCCGAATTCGGACAAGGAAGCAAGCAAACTGTCCACTCTACCCTCATAGCCCAGCCAGCAGGCGACGATTTCAACTGGAATTCTCACAGGCGGACTACGGTATGCAGCGGCTATCACTTTTAGCGATCTATGACGAAGATTAGCAATGGAAGGCAGCAGGCTCAGTCGAGAGATTTGAGAAGGCAGCGACCGAAGAAGTCGAAATGCACGAACAAAATTCCCTAAAGCGGAATAGTTACGCAGTATATTAAAAATGTGTAGACTGTGACAGTAACAATAAAAAACTACAATAATTGAAAAAAAAATTTGCATAACGAAGGTAATAAAAAAAAATTAATGGTAGGAGTCCACTAACCACTCCTCACAGCCATGATTAAGGAGAATGCCACAGGGAAGGTTGAAGGCAAGATCAGAGGGCGATAAGATATCAAGAGAGGAAGGGAAACGGCATCCTCGACCCTGCGAAGACAATCAGCGACGGCAATTCCAGAGCGAAGAGCGGAGGGCTCTTCAGACTGATTCAGACCGACACGCAGCGCTCTCCATCTGCAATCTTCAACTAAAGGACATTTAATAGTACTTCAATGCCAATAAAGATACAAACATGTAGAAGCACTCCTCGACAGCAGTTACGTGCATCTTTGCCTGGAAAGCCACGCTCTCCTCTCGCCTTGCTCGATACTCGGCAGGGAAGTAGAACAGCAGCTGCTTCTCCATCATTTCCATGGCGATCGCCCCTTCCGCCCGAGACTGCCGCAACTCCTGTCTGACGGCCGTTGTCATTCACTTAGGAAATTCGTTCTCCATAAAACAAATCAGGGATAACGATACCTGATAGCCCTGAACCGGTCAGAAACGAATGAATAGCGGAGTCCGAAGGGAAGTCGCTCGTCTGCAAACACATCGAGCAGGTAATCAACTGTCTTCAGCAAAATTGCTGGGGAGCGCAGAGTAGAACTCGCTAGTTTGTCCTGTCCCGCAGCACTTCTGCAGATGGGACCATTAGTCCATTTGAACCAACTCTACAATATTCCTAAAACACGAAAGCGCGCACATCTCACATTCCATTGTGAGATGGGGGAAAGAAATGGAAAATTAATCAAACACGCAGACAAAACTGACCGAGTGTACTCCTTAACCATGCGAATGCCGAAATCTTTTTCAAGCGGGTGGAGAAGGTTGTTCTTTCTTCGAAATTTAACCTCCGCCTTCGAACACATTGCGAAGCCATCGGTCTCCATAAGCCGAAAAAAACAACAACATTAAAATCATAATTGAACATTGTTCAATCGGTTAGAATAACTACACTAACCTAAACATTACGGTGCGACTGGCCTAAGAATATACGGTAGGTAAATAATGGCTAATCGCTTCGTACCGTCAGGCACATATGCCATTCAAAACCGCACTAATATTATTCTGGCCGCTCGAGCGGCCGCTCCTGCTAGGGTTCCCTCTACCCTAACAATATGTCTTCTCCTAGCCTTGCTGACATGCTGTTCTTGTATGTCGTTGTTTTGTCTTTTGAGTGCTCTCTTCCCTCTTTGCATACATGCATCTTTTCTTCTTCATTTATTTTAAAATCTTTCTCCCCATTCTCCATTTCATTCTCTCTTTCTTTTCTCTCTCTTTCTCACTCTCTCCACTCTTCTTCTTCTTTCTAATGCTTTTAGCATGTTTGTTTGCATGAGAACAGGAAAGCCATTGCGAAAATGGATGGAAAATTTTACCAAAGCACTGACTGATTACGAAAAATATGTATGTATACAGAGATGTGTCAGAAACGGGCTTCAGAGGTAGAAGAAATGAGATGGCAAACATTGTACAATTGTACGAATGAATGCACGTGGTTGCTATGCATCTCCCTCCCTCTCTCTCAGTCTCTGCTTTTCGTTCTCACTCTCTTTCCATCCCTCTGGCTTCCCGCTGTCTCCCCAGCCCGACTCCGTCCAATTTTTGCAGTAATGAAGCCATACATGATATGTATACTGCAGTATGGGTATTCCACGGCTTCAATGCTTATTCCTCAGTGCCTGGGAAGCCTTCATTCTACTCACAGAGTGCACCAACGCCCCTCCCCTTGTTTGTTTGACACTTTATGTACATGACTCGTCTCGCAGCCGCTGAGTAAGCAGGGCAGAGAGAGTGTGAGGAGGCATAGAGGGGGAGAGAGAGGGAGGACAGAGGGAGAGAGAATACTACCGTTGAAGGTGCGAGAGACCGAGTAGAGTGTAGGAGAAGAGCTCGGAAGGTAGTTAGCCTAGCCGGAGCTCTGGCGGCGGCTGAGCCTCTTCCTCTCCTGCCGGTGGGCAAAGATCAATAGTAGTCTGATGGGCTACCATCCAAACAGTCTCGGCATGTGGTTGCGGGAAGAGTTGCACGGCCTTTATTCATGATGACTCCCCTTCCTTGAACACACCCTTCTTCTACGTTAATGCAGCGCGAGTTTCAATTGTTTCCTACATTTGCCTGTCTGTTTATTCTGGCTGGATGATATATAAAAGAGAGGAATAAAAAAAAAATAAACCCTGAGAAGCAAGGAGAATGAATGTGACTGGGTCCTGCAAGAACGGGCTGCTCATCCCAGCCGCCGCGCCCTCTCGCTTCCATGCCTTTCTCTACTTCGGCGCCCTTCTCTACTTATTCCTGGGCACTGCCATCATTGCTGACATCTTCATGGGAGCCATCGAGAAAATCACCACTGCTACCAGGTGATGGAGAGAAAGAGAGAACGAAGAAGAATGAAAGGGAAGGAGAGAGAGACGGAGAGAGAGTGAGTGAGAGAGAGAGGAATTTGGAGAGCAGAGAAGAGGTATTTGAATTGAATCAAATAGAATTGTTCTTTCCCCAGAAAAGTTCGTAAGAAGAAGGTGACAGCTGCGGAGACTGAACTGATGCGAGAGGGAGCAGACGACGACGAGCTGTATGAGTACGTGCCCGTCTGGAATGGAACTGTGGCTAATCTCACTCTCATGGTATGCTGCGGGACATCTCTCACTTGTTCATTCAAAGCACCAATTTGCACGTCTGCTCTCTCGCTCTCTATCACCATCTCGCGGACGTTAGCTCTCTCCCTCTCTCGCTCTCTGTCTCTCTTTCTCTCTCTCCTCTCTCTCTCACTCTCTCCCTCTCACTCCCTCTCTCTCGCTCTCTCCCTCTCTCTCTCGCTCGCTCTCTCCCTCTCTCTCTACTACTCTCCCTTTCGACTTTGTTTTCGCATTCATTTTCTCTTTTCTCTCGCAAAAGACATTTATCAGGCGCTCGGAAGTTCTTCTCCTGAAATTCTGCTCTCCTTAATAGAGCTCGCCGGCAACGGCTTCCAAGCGGGAGACCTTGGGCCTGGTACAATCATCGGTCAGAACTTTTGCTTAAATTTGAATTTCTGTAATCACTAAAAATGCTCTGATGCGAGAAAAATTAGTTCTTTTTTTTTGCCACTCGCAGTCAGTGAAAGTCGCCTAGACTTTTATTTATACGAGATACATGTATGCCAGGCTCGGCTGCCTTCAATCTCTTCTGTATCTCTGCCATCTGCATCTTCTCTGTTCCCTCCCCCTCTTCCAAACACATCGAAGGATTCGGCGTCTTCTGCACCACAACTGCCTTCGCCGTCTTTGCTTATCTCTGGCTTCTTGTGGTTAGTCTTTGCTGATCTCATTGTTATTCAACAATGCCCCCCTCCCCTTGAGATTCTCATCGTGATCTCCCCGAATGTCGTCGAGGTCTGGGAAGCCGCGCTGACGTTGTTGTTCTTTGTCATCCTCGTCGTCCTTGCCTATCTAGTAGACGTCCAGCCATGGAAGAAAGACATTAAGGTGTGTCTCCTCTCTCCCTGCCTCTCTCTCCCGCTCTTTCTCTCTCTCTCCCGCTCTCTCTCTCTTCCTCTCTTCCTCTCTTTCTCTCTCTCTCTCTCTCTCTCTCTCTCTCTCTCTCGCTCTTTCTCTCTCCCTCTCGCCCTTTCTCTCTCCCTCTCGCCTTTTCGCTCTCTCCCTCTCCCCCGATATCGCTGTCTCTTATCTTTCCTAAATAATATTTCTTTATGTTGCTTCGATTTTTTTTAAACTCTGATACTCACTCCTAATCGTAAGCGCCACTATAAAATTAACGATCTGTTTATTCCAGCAGAAAGACGAAGCGAAGGAAGATGGAATGGAGAAGAAAGCTGAAGGAGGTTGCCTCGATCTGCAGCCCCAGGGAGGTCCTCTTCCACTCCGACAGCTCAGCAGAGAGGTGCTCCAGTATAATTTATTAGTTTCTTCGTGCAATTAAACCCTTCAGATCGCCCGTATCTACCCTTCGCTCTCTCCAGAAGACCACGCGAAGCTGCTCGCCTACCGAGTCAACAAGTCAACGGTATCAAACAAACCGATTAATACTTTGTAATACATATACACTAAAGTATGCACATATATGTAGAACATTTACGAACTAGTCTAAGGATACATGAAATATTGCTTGACTCGGTTGCCAGCATCACGACCGTCTCCACTATCGAATGCGTGCCATCAAACACGTGACGGGCTCATGGGGTAGGCGGAGCATTGATGATGAGATTCAGCTTTTGCTTCAAGAGACCGCCGCTGAGAGAGACGCCATCGACGGAGCAGGTTTTATATTTTGCTAAGATTTTTTTCTTCAATTATTGCAGTGTAAAAATGAACTTCTCACTGATTGCAGTATCGAAGCCGACCGTTGAGTTCTCCGCCCGTACCTACGGAATTTCTCCGAGTGACAGGACTGTTCAGCTCACGGTCAGGACAATATGTACTTTCTAATTCATTTTCTCCACTTTGGCAAAAAATTTCCTCTGTAGTATGCAAGATGTCATTTAGTTTTGATAAAAGAATACTGTAACTGTTCTTTCTCTCCCTCAGATTGTCCGGCGTGGCCGATGCGAGTCTCCGCTGACTCTGTCGTACGCGACAGTGGATGGCATAGCAAAGAAGGAGCTGCACTACTTCTCGAAGAGAGAGACCATCCGACTAGAGAAAGCACAGCGAAGGGAAGACATCTCCATTCAACTCGTGGAGGGCGCGGAGTGGCAACAACGCAACGCTGTCTTCTACGTCCATCTCAGAATCCTTGTTCGAGCCACTTTCTTCCTTTCTTCATTCAGAAATACACCTCTTTGTTGAACAATTTTCGAGTAATCTCTCTGGCAATCTCTTTTTGTCATCCTTTCCCTTAGAAATGCCCTTCGTGTATTCGAGAGATCAATTCATGATATGAAATCACAGTATGTATTTTTAACTGTTGTCGGGTGCACTTTGTGCACAAAGTGAGTGATATGTACATACAGTGCTAATCTTGGGGATTTTTTAAGTGTCGGATATCAAATTAATTTTTGAATTACATCTTTTGCATGACCCCTTACCATTAGAATAGAATTTTTTGTCTTCCTAATATGATGAGAGTGTCCATCCTCATGTGATCTCTGGCAGGAAGCGGAAGAAGAGCGGGGCCGCCGCACTCGCCTCGGCCCGTGCCGCGTCGCGCGTGTCCGCCCCTTCGCCCAGCCACTCACTCTCACGGCACACGCTACTGTCCAATTCGTCAAGTCCAACTATGTACGTAGCATGAAATGACAAGGGAGACGGTGAGAGTGAGGGACATTGAGACGGGTTAGAGAGCGAGAGTAAGAGTGAATGAGGAGGGAGATTGCGAGGGGGTTAGAGGAAGAGTGGTCATCGCCGACCACACTGTACAGTGTAACACGAGTGGGAACTAGTAAACAAAGGAAGTCGCCACCCGGGCACTCGGTTTTTTGTTGATCTCGGCGATTGCCGCCCCCGCCAATTTATATTAACATTCATACATACATGGTCATTTTGTCAGGTAAATTCGTCATGTGAGATAAGACAGGAAAACAGTCCAGGTAAAGAATGGTCACTTTCAGCATGCATGGTGAAAAGTAAAGGGAAAAAGAAGAACGAAGAACAGACCCTGATACCGACTTGCTTAATTAATTATTTACGTAAAATATCTGTTGGACGTAGATATTCCACAATCTAATGATAAGAGGAGAGAAAAAGATAGCTTTCGATCAGTCGATTAGAGTAAAAGCGCGCCTATTATGAAGATAAAAGAGCGAAGTGAAGGTAGCGAGCGAGAACGAGAAGAGCGTTCGTCTCCACGTGATGCTGAGTGGCCGACCACCGCTCTCTTCTGCAGATGTTCATTATGAGACGAGTGACATCTCGGCGACGCAGAATGACGACTACGTCCCAGTCAAAGTCCCTATTTTAATGTTATAAAAAACTCGCCTGGCAATTATTTTTGGTAAATTTGAAAAAAAAACTTCAGGATGGCATCCTACGTTTTGATGGGCAAGAGATGGAGAAGTACATTGACATCGGAATCATCGACGACCAGCAGGATGAGAAAGACGAGACCTTCCTCGTGGAGCTCAGCTGCCCTGCCCATGCCCGTCAGGGCCTATTCTTCCTCTTCACTCTACTACCATTTTCTCTCCCCTTTTCTAGCCATAAGTGTACATGGCTGCTCTCGAAGTGTTGTGACCATTGTCTCGGACGACAACATCGTCAGTAACGTGGCAAACATCCATCGCCTGGCAAGGAAGCACCTCAGGGAACTCCGGATGGAAGGGCGGACCTGGAGGGACCAGGTGCTAGGAACCTTTTGACCTTGCCCATAATCTTCCCTCTCTCTCTAGATAATCTCGGCGTCTTCCGTAAATGGAGGCGCAGCAGAAGGCGCGACGTTGACCGACGCAGTGCTGCACTCGATTTCGATGCCATGGAAGGTGACTCTGGCCATTCTGCTGCCCCCTCCCTCGCTGCTCGGTGGATGGCTCTGCTTCTTCTGCTCCCTCACAATCATCGCCTTGATCACGGCTGTCGTAGGTCAGCCGATTGTCTGATCCTATAGAATGCATAAACTGAGCCTCTCCAATGCCAGGAGACGTGGCGTCGATTCTCGGGTGCATGCTCGGCCTGAAGGACGCCGTGACTGCCATCACTCTCGTCGCAGTTGGCACGAGCCTTCCGGACACATTCGCAAGCAAAATTGCAGCGCAGAATGTTAGTGAAACAATGAATGCTCTTGCTATTTTCCTTCTAGTCTTCCTTTCTCCTAACCTAACTATTTCCCTTATTGTCACTCCTTTAATACTCTCGAAATGGCAGGACCCAACAGCGGACAACGCGGTGGGCAATATCACGGGTTCAAACTCGGTGAATGTCTTTCTGGGCATTGGCCTGCCCTGGCTCTTTGCCTCCATCTACTGGGCCACCAAGGGCAAGCAGTTCGATGTCGACGCAGGGTCTCTTGGATACAGGTGAATGACAATTTTACTTTGAATCGTCAAGAAATGAATTGACCTGGTAACTGATTGTTATATTATTTCCAAAGAACAGAGAAGAGAATTGAATATAAGTAGTGATTGAAGCGTGGGCATTTTCACTCTGCTCTCTTGCGTGTGCATCGCCTGCCTCTTTCTGCGTCGCTTCCTCCGCGTGTTCGGAAAGGGCGAACTGGGCGGCCCCTTCATACCCAAACTCGCCTTTTCACTCGGATTCCTCCTTATCTGGATCGTATACCTCTTCCTATCGATTAGGAATATTCAGACATAACAATAGATTCATCTGCCTGGTATTTTTGAACAGTATTTTTAGCGACATTATTCTGCGCAATCATTCCGCCACAGACATATCATACGCACTTCTCATATGTGATCCTCCACTGTTTTAGTCTCCATTTTCACAACTTCATCATTGTTGATGTTGATTCTCCGGCTGCTTTTACGCATTAATAAAAGTGAGCAAAGAAGAATGAGCGAATTCCCCGATGCACTCAGAAGGAATAGTCCTTACGTGGCTGCTGCCCCAGGACGGAAGCAGACTTCAACTGCAAAAAAGCAGCCCCCCCCCCAGGCCCCCACACAAGAGAAGAATATAGACTGCCGTTCTATCTCTAGCGGAAGGCCGTCCCACCTCCATGGCTGTTGCAAGGAGTGACACAGAATGTGAGAGAGAGAGAAAGAAAGAGAGAGAGAGAGAGAGAGAGATATGGTAGGTATAAAAGATTGGAAGGGAACGAAAGATTTTGGTAGGTATAAAAGATTGGAAGGGAACGAAAGATTTGAAAGATTGGAGGGGAACGAGGAGGGGGAGAAGCGGAAGGAGGCCAGTCTGGTGACTGAGGGGGCGAATCTCTCTCCTTCTGGAGAGCAAACCGGGGGACGTCAGGAGGAGAGCAGAGACTGCAGGGCAGTCGGTGCAGCCAAGCATGCACTTCTTGACTCTCTCTTCCTTCCTCCCCTCATCCATCTTCTCTTTCTCCCTCCTCTTCTCTCTTCTCAATCATGACAGACAGAACACGGCAATTCCTCATATCGCACTACACTTTGCTCTACTTGTGATTGGCCTCATGAAGCAGCGAGAAGCCTGAGCATGAACACGGAAAAGGGCTGAAGATGGATGTTGTTGCCTTCTTCCTTTAGGAGGCACGGCAACAGCCATGTTCTTCTGCAAATTACAGGCCCATTGAAGTGCTTCGACTGGATGAGTCAGACTTCGCCAGGTTCACAATGGCTGACAAGAGTGCATATCTCTTCTACATCTCCTAATCCCCCTGCGGCGCATTCTCCCTCTCGCACATTCACCTGCCCTCTAACCCACTCTGTCTTCTCTGCTCTCTCTCTCTCTCTCTCGCACTCTCTCTCTCTCTCTTAATCCCACTCCTCATCGCTATCTTAAGTGGGAGGAACGAGTCCATCTCTTTCCGATAGTCATTCCGAGCATTCCACACGTAAAGCTATGACAAGCTCGCCCTCTTCGGCATATTCAAATATGAGATAGGATAGATTGACATTCCTGGTCAAAGAATCCGACTTGCCATGAACATGAGGATCACGTGGAATACCTCTCTTAATCAACAGTGATTGTGAAGGCACTTGAATGCCTGGGATTAGATCTCCCCGTTCTCTCATCATCATTACGCTGCCATGGGGCAGCCTTGCGTCATTAACAACTCTCTCTCTGTCTCTCTCTCTCTCCTTAACTTTCATCTTCATTCAACATTCCCGAAGCAACGAGATAGACAAGGTTAATGAGGATATGGAATGTTGCGAATGCGCAGAGTGGACAGAGATAGAGCAGAGAGAAGAAGACAAGAGATAAAGGGAAAGAGAGAGAGAGAGAGAGAGAGAGAGAGAGAGAAAGTGAGAGGGGGAGAGAGGCAGAGCACTTGCACTCACTCCGCCGCCTGGTAGAGTGACCTCTCTGGCCAAACAACACGAGAGATGACTAGCATGGTGGTGTGAATGAGACAGTCAGGGGCATGATTGGAATTCGGCCTAGGGGAGAGGGCGGAAAATGGATTCAAGCACTCAGAAGCTTCACCTTCCTCTCAAAACAATCTAATCTGCCAAATCCTGGCAATCCACAATAACACAGAGTCTCCGTCATCATCAAGGCTGGAGTCCCATTAGAAGTCACTTTATTGCCATCAAGGTAGCAAAGAAAGGGAGACGTCATTACGAACTTTGCAAAAGCGAAAAATAAGGAATCAATGTTGCAGATTTATGCCGGATATGCTCGTTCATACATTTAGCATGTCCTTGTAAACATTCCAGGTCTTTTTCTCTTGTATCGTACGAAATAGCTACAATTATGCAGTCTATTTGCGAATAAAGATGCTGCAGCGTGAGTAGAGATAACGTGCTGTGGGGAGAGCGCAGAGAGCGCAAGAGGGGGGAGTGAGGGCGCAGGGGCATGGCTACGGTGGGAGGGGCCAGTCGGCATATAAAAGGTTAGTCTGGTAGGAGGGGGAGGAGCCTAGCCAGCTGACGCTGAGACACACGCACACAACACCACTTCTACATCATCTACATACCTTTCCTACATTCTATCGCCGTTAAAGTCGTCTGTCTACTCCACTACAATGCAGGTCACTTTGCAGCCACGATTATTAAGTTGCCGTTGCACTCTCTTGTCTCTCAGCTAAGAAGGAGAGGTATTCTAGACAACTTTTTTGAATTATAAAGAGAATGAAAAGAACGATTTGAAGGTAGCACAAGAGTCCGCCTTCGCCCTTGTGCGACTTCTGTTCGTCTTGTGCACACTGAGCAGCTTCTGCTTGTGCCGGCTTCTGAGCGATGAGCTGTCGCAGTTGCCTGCCAGCGAGAAGCTGAGTGAGTCGGATGCCCTCTCCGGGGATGGCTGTCCTTTCCACTCGAACCCTTCCCTTCATCTCATCATGGAACGTGTCTGCGAGATCTGCCACGACATGGTCTCCCACTCACAACCAAATATGCGCGCCCAGTGCAGGTACCCTCTTCCTGCTTCACTTCCTCGTTCTTTATTTCCAACATTCAAAAAATCACTCTCATATTGTATTCCATTTCTCTCTTGCAAGGCTTAGTCGCGTTGCTTTCCCTTCTGCGCAGATGATTGTGTATGCCACTCGCACATTGCTTTGCATCTTTATTAGGCGGCTCTGGCCGACTTCCCCTGGTCGCCACAAGCATAGCCAATGAAGATGTGGGTGTAGATGGCGGGAGAAGACCAAGCGGCTGCTAAGTGCGTCTGTCTTAATTAGCGACCCTCCATACCAGGCTGTTTGCGGCACCGAACTGCCAGCCGCCTTCTCTATGGCCGGCAGTCAAAATAGGTCGACCGATTCTTCCGGTTGAGAACGTAGAAAAGCCAATGTTGACGTTCCACGTCACTACTTAGTGTATTTAAAGCATCAGAACAAAATCTGGGAGTGTGGCTTCGGGGAGAGGGGGTAAGCAATTCCCCGATTAGACTAGGCTGACAATGTTCCGTCTACACCAGACACTAGCTCACGTCTCAAGCCTCTTGCAAGTCTTCGTCTTGCATTTCATAGTGAGCGTGCGCGCTATTTCCGACTGCGTGAGGTTACGAAAAGGCACAGCCAAGTTGGATGCAACAGTAACAGCTGCCGCTGCAGAACCTTTCCTAACTGGGAACAAATTCCCCCCCCCTTTTCTCTGCAAATTCTCTTTTCGTGGTGTGACCAGCATCTGTCAGCTGGCGTCACTACCCACGCCTTTCCTTCTCCTACATACATACAACCATGCCACTAATAGCTAAAGGTCATGTTTACAGCCTTTTCAAGTTCTAAAGCAGAAAATCGCCCAAATCGCAAATAATAAGGCGAGCGATCTCTCAGAACACCCATCCCTCCTTTGCAGATCAAACTGCTTCCGAAGTCCGCAATTCCGTTCTTGCGTCCGACTCTTCACTCCTCAACGGGCAACTCGACACACTCTTGTCTACTGAGACTTGACTGACGAGTGACGTTTTCTACGTCGAATTCACGCGGAGCACACGCCACTCCTTCTAATGAACATTCACTTGATGCGGTATACCTTGAAACTGGTACAAACAAACATTTTCCCTTTGCATTTGACGGAAGAGATTACGACTAGGAATTGATGTTGTGGCTATTATGTTGTGGATTGAAGTCCGGTCAATAAGACAGTATCACTTGGCTGGTATTCCCCTCTCAGTATATTGCAAGCCCTTCATCATACTGTAGCTTCACCGGTTCGATCCATGCCTTATCCTTCCTAATCTTCCATCCGGTGAGGCTAGCAAATTGACATAGATGCGCCAACAGTACAACTGAAGTCTGTTCGATTGCCTATTCATAGTTGTCGCCTAGCGTAATCTTCATACTTAATTAGTAAAGTTTTTTCTTAATGTGGCGTAACTTTAAGCCAAGATGTTCTTCGTTATTCCACTATTCTGTTATCTTACAAAGCTTTCCTAAAGTCAGAGAGTTCTAGTTATGAGAAGAGCTTAGCAAAGTAGAGTTGAAGTGAGGGTCGCCAAGACCGCGCCTGATGTCCCCCTCATGATCTCACTCCCTGATTGCGTCTACAATTTACGTCATATCGCTTTGTACGAGTATAAGATTCGTCTGTTATTATTATCCTTTTAACCTTAAAACGAGACATGTTGGCTTTTCAAGAAGCTATCAATCAGCGTCAATAAAACATGAAAAAAAACATTTCGTTGCCGGCGACGAAGAGGCTAACTGATGTCGAGATGAACATTCAGATCCACTCCGAGTTCTCTTAAATAACAATCATTCATAGACGAAAATATTTCAACCTTTACATCAGCAAAATTATTCGGGTGATGAGCATTTCGAAAAGGCATAAACTTTAGTTATTTTTCATGAATGGAGGCCATTAGCATTTTCTGAGCAAGAAATAGCATCTAATGAGAAAATGTTTCTATCCCTCGAGAGAGAAAAATATTTTTTAATCTGAAATTTTGGGGCAATATTAAAATTAGCATTTTTTTCAAAGTTGTGAATAAACCTGGCAAAACGACGGGCGATTTCATAGTCCGCTGTGCATTTGAATCGGGGAGACGTGAGATTGCCAGCGGCAGACACGGAACACAACAGGGAAAGGGACTCGAGAGTACGCACTTGCAGCTCAAAGTATTCACTTTTGAAGAAGATCTTGATATCAGCTCTTTTTTTTAGCCAACTCTACTAATCTCCCTACTCAATGCTTGTTTCCTCATCCTGTTATGTGGGGTCTCCCTGCTTTCGGTTAGCCTGAACACCGTAATACCAGAAAAAAAAGCGAAAAGTAAATATCAACAGACAATTACAAATTCAAAACAATGGAATGATAATAAACAGTGACAAACCATGACAATGTGACTTGGTATTCGGCACTGTTCTGCTACCTCGGGATACAGGGCAAGTAGCGCTTCTCGCAGAAAAAGAAGTCTCTCGAGAGCGAAAACTCGGGCTACCTTTCCTCAAAAGACCCAATATACAGCAGGTACATAAATTGCAGATTGTTCTTATTCGCTTCGAAATTACGATACCTGCTTTGGCAGCGTTGGGCCGCTGAGTTCGTTGATCGCGACTCTTTTCTCTTCCGTGGCACTGCAATTACATTCTAATGATGTAACTTGTTAGCTTTGCTAAAGATACATAACTTCCTAGGTATTTGAAGGTTTCCTAGGAAGAAGACCAGAGTTAGTGAGAGTGAGAAGAGAGGAAGCGAGAGAGCAAAAGTGGAAGGAGGGGGTGGACAAACGAGACTGAATAATGTAAGATAACGAATAGCAAGAAAGACCTTGATGAAGTATCGTTTATCCGAGTCGGGGGAGTTGTGGGATGCGAAGAAGGCAGCGATGAGCAGAAGTCGAGCCGAGGGACTGAGAGCCCACTCCTCCTCCCGCCGCTCCAGCAGCGACCAGCTCTTCCGTGTTTCTATGTCCTGCAATTATCAAAACATGCAGCAAACCACCTTCAATAAATCGAATATATTTAGATCTCCATCCCATTGTTGTTGTTGCTAAAATTGGTCCCACTTGCTACCAGAACAATAATGCTCGGGAGTGCATCTGAGGTAATCCGAGCACGAATGGGATGAAATAAGAATGGTAATGGAAGAGCGAAGAGATAGAAACCAAAGAGTCGAAGGTTGCCTTCATGCTGCTCGCGCTCTGTTCACATGCTTCGTGCTTCTGCCACGCTCGGCCAATCTCAACAACAAGATTCTGGCTTCAGTTGCTCCCTGAACCTCTTATTCCTTGACAACAAACCATGGCACGCAGTGTGGATGGATCATTCGTGAAGGGAGCGAGATGATGGATGCAATTCTCGACGAAGAGACGCGGAGCATTTAATTCATTAGCGATCCACTGGCTGCATTCTGCTGCAAAACAGAAATCAACATGCACTTTTGTAAATATGCCAGTGAAAATAAAACCAACAATCTAAAATGCATACGCCCTTTATTTAAAAAAAATATAAAAAGAAAAGCAAACCTGTTGACGGCATCTGAAATTGGATCTGAAATGGAAGAGATCCTTCTGTCTGTGATGATGACAGACGTGGCCACGAAAGATTCGATGTCGTCACGATTCTCAAGCCACCACAATCATTCTAAAAGGCAGTAACACCGTATTACAAAAACATTTCTTGGTTGAATCTATAACTAAATTTTACTTAAAGTAATCAAGAAAAGGAATAATCTTATTAATCACCGTTCTGGAAACGTCGAAAAATGCAGTAAGAAAGGATGGAGGAAGACTGGACATCAACGCGTCCACTCCAACGAGAACAAGGACTAGCCGTCGGTTTACGGAACCATCAAAATGGTTGCCCAGCAATTTCGACAGTTGCTCGACACTGCCGACATTTTCATTCGAATTCTAAAAGTATAGCTATTTATTATGTGCGCACAAATGACTTTCATGATTTTCTAGAACAAAAAATTTTGAAAACCTCAACACCGCCAATTCGTGGTCTTTTTTTCTTTAAGATTTCGTGTGTGAAATTTCTTTAAAGATAAAATCAAAACTTAACAACCAAAATCTAACCTCGCCAAGTAGTTTGAACGATGAAGCAACCCGTGACAAAAGATAGCGAGAATCGCCCTCCACTTCAAGGCAGTTGATAGACTGGAACGCCTGAAAAGGTAATCATTTCCTATCCCACAAAATTTGACCGAGTTATTTCTCTTACAATATCTTCCGAGTGAAGCAACTCCTCAACACCGCGAAGAGTTTCGAGCACTCCGGTTCCAGGAATTCCGAAGCAATGAATGTGCACGATACTTGTAGAACTTGCGGAGATAAGTGCTCGCAACAGCTTCAGCTTGCTGTTCACTGTAGGCAGAGTCAGCATGACTGATCTAAACAAACAAAACAAAATCAAGATAGTATTCAGTAGAAAGAAGATGTATGAAAGCACAAGAAGTAGTTACCACCCGCCAACAACAGTTTGAAATTTTAGTGCGTATTCCTCTGGCTAAAATGGTAATTTACGGCCTTCTTTTTTCACTGGCTAGCCCGTGGGACAACAGCATGTCTGCTGTAAGTATGTATGTATATATGTGTGAAGCAGAACTTTGTCAGATATATAAATTTAAATTGTTTCATTAACTTTAAGCAACGTAATGGATTTAATAATATTCATTGTAAATCAGAAATAAACATAGGCGATTCCCAGGCATGGCGGAACGTAATAACTTGGATATGAATGCTAAATTGACTTGAAGCCACACGCTAGCCTGCCATCGCGTGTTCCATGCAGATATATGCATGGAGCTCGCAGCCAATGCCCACTCCTCCTCCTCTCCCTCTTCTACTTCCACCTTCCTGTCTTCTTCCTCTGCCTCCCGTGTCTTTCCTCACTTTGCACACAACCAACCTCCGTCTTCAGCATCACGAAATGGTTATCTATAAATTGTTTCTATTTTTTGTTTTCCTGTTCCTGAGTGATAAAGCAGTTTCTAGTTCGGCTTCATCCACGAAAGTGTTCGGCAGCTTATGATTCGCCGGTATGGAGAGGACTTCTGGCTGAAAGTCTTGTGAGTTATTTGAAATGTTGACATTCCTCGTAGATCTTGGATTGGTTATTGGTGCTTGGAATAAAGAGAGCGAGCTGGCTTCGAGAGTGGCAAGGAGAACATTGTCAACCATTACTACTCCGACTCCGACACGTACCTTCTCATCGATGCCGTCGGCGTCATTTCAAGTACTATTTCAATCTTGTATGTAGTTTTTTTTTTTAATATTTTTTATAATCCCAAAGTATGTACTTAAAAACAGTTCATTATTTTTTAAAACTATTCCAAACGTTTATCTGCGCTCTCAATATATAAAGCATAAATAAAAGCATATAGCATGTGTATGTAAGCATTTTCCGCCCAGAAATGCCTCGTGAGCAAGTGTGGGAGATGTATGGAGGATTCTTGATCGAGTACACCATGGAGATCGGCTGGGACGACCTCATTCGCAGCATGAGTCCAGATCTCAAGGTAGAGAGGGAGAGAGAGAGAGAGAGAGAGAGAGACAGAGAGAGAGAGAATGATGGAGAGGGAGAGAGAGAATGAGGGAGAGAGAGAGAATGAGGGAGAGAGAGAATGAGGGGCAGTGAAATATTCTCTCGTCCTTCGGCAGGGATTCCTGGACAACTTGGACTCTCTACACTACTTCATCGACCACGTTGTGTACAAAGCAAATCTTAGAGGGCCATCTTTTCGCTGCGAGGACAACGATGATGGAACAATCACGCTACACTACTACACCGGCCGACCCGGACTCTATCCCATTGTCAAGGGTAGCAGTCTCTTCCTCTCTCTCTCACTCTCTTTCTCTCTCTCTCTCTTCCTCCTTCTATCTCTCTCTTTGTCTCTCTCTTGAGGTGTTCTCCGCGAGGCAGCTCGGCGAGTCTTCAAGATGGACGTGTCCTTGTCCATCACTGGCCGTACACAGCGTTCAGTGCAGATGGCAACAGGAGAGAGGACGGAGGAGCACGTCATCTTCCTCATCAATACCAACGCAGCTGGCGGCGATTCGGTGGACAATCTCGCCCCGCCACTCCCGTCGCCCACCAAAGCTGGCATGCAATCTCTCTTCCACTCCCCCCTCTCCCTCCTCTCCCTCCTTTCTCTCTCTCTCTATTTCATTCTCACGATACGATGAATACGAAGAGATTCAGGTGTCTGCCGTCTAACAACTGCGGACTTCTCCACCACATTCCCGTATCACTTTGTGATTGACCAGGACTGCAAGTTTGTTCAAGTCGGGAGGGAGCTGCAGTGAGTGTTCTCTGATCCATGCCCCTGTCCTCTCCATCCATTCTTCTCCCTCTCAGGAACTACGTTGCCCCCGATCTTCTCACAGCAGGCGCTCCAGTCATGCGCGCCTTCGAAATCAATCGGCCACAGATTCCGCTTGACTTTGAGAACATTTGCAACTTCATCAACGCTGTCTTCGTTCTCCAAGTCAAGACAACTCCTCTCGAGTATCGCCGCAAGCAGAAGGACGTCACAGTCGACTCGTCAGCAGATCTCACTGTCTTTAATCAAAGAATACAATAAGGGAGTAAGAGAGAGAAAGGGGAGAAATCTATGTTCGCAGTGGAGCACTCGAAGGAGTTGCTTTGGAGGCGAGCAGCCAACATCTCAAGCTCAAAGGGCAGATGATGCTCATGCGCAACGGCAAATATATCATGTCAGAATCACTCTCTCTCTCTCTCTCTCTCTCTCTCTCTCTCTCTCTTTCTTTCTCTATTTCCAAGCCTCTCTCTTTTTCTCTATCTCTCTTTCTTTCTCTATCTCTCTTTCTTTCTCTATCTCTCTATCTCTCTTTCTCGCTTTTTTTCTCCATCACTCTCTCTATATACATACAGTCTCTCTATCTTTCACTCTATCCACAATGAGTAACAGGTACCTCTGCTCTCCGTACGTGACTTCGATCCCTGAGCTTCTCCAGTTCGGGATGCGTCTGAATGCGATGCCTCTCCACGACGCGACCAGAGATCTCATCCTCCTTAACCAGCAGAGACTCTCCGACGTGGAGATGAAGTTCCTATTTTCATCATCTCACTCCTATTCTCTGCAAGCTCACTCTCTCCTTACCTCTCTCTCTCTCTCTCTCTCTCTCTCTCTCTCTCTCTCTCTTTCAGCCTGCAACTTGAAGCATCGAACGAGCAACTGGAGGCAATGGCTCGAGACCTGGAAGTTGAGAAGAAGAAGACGGATCAGCTGCTGTCGGAGATGCTGCCCGCCTCAGTGGCTCATCAGCTCAAGACCGGCCAGTCGGTCGATGCCAGTCAGCTTCCTCTGCTTCTCTCGATTTCTCACTCTCCCTTTCTCTCTCCTCTCTCTCTCTCCCTCTCTCTCCCTCTCTCTCTCTCCCTCTCTCTCTCTCTCCCTCTCTCTACCTCAGTCTCTTGCTCTTCCTCTTTTCAGGAGAGTACGAATGTGCGACGGTAATGTTCAGTGACGTGCCTGGTTTCCAGTCGATTGTTCCAAATTGCCAGCCTCGCGAAGTCGTCCTCTTGCTCAATGAGCTCTTCACAAAGTTTGACCGTCTGGTCGGACTTCAGAAGGTATGTAAATGAGTGTTTCACAACAAGTTAAGTTTTTTTAGTCTCACTCATCCTGAATCTTTTGCCTATCAATTTTTTTTATAAACTCGATTCGAACCTGCAAAACTCGAAACAATTGTGTTCAGGCATACAAAGTAGAGACAGTCGGCGACAGCTATATGTCCGTTGGAGGTATCCCAGAGGTACAAACGAGAGAGAGAGAGAGAGAGAGAGAGAGAGAGAGAACGAGAGAGGGGGAGACATGTGGAGATAAAGAGAGTATGAATAGAGTGTGCCTAGAGTGCGGAAGACCACTGCGAAGTGATCTGCCACCTCGCTCTGGGGATGCTCTTCGAGGCCTGCTCGGTGTGTGACCCGATCCTGTCGAAACCACTCTCCATCCGTGCTGGCATTCACTCCGGCCCAGTCGTTGCTGGCGTCGTCGGCGCTAAGATGCCCAGGCGAGAAAACATTTTTCAATCAATAACATCTCATTTTTCAAGCACTTATTCACGACAAAAAAAGGGAGATGAGAATTCGCTTATTCTTTCGCCGGAGTGATCGTTTAATCAATGAAATGAGCCTCCAGATACTGCCTCTTCGGTGACACTGTCAACACTGCTTCCCGCATGGAATCGCATTCCCCCATCGGCCGAATCCACTGCAGTTCCACAGCTGTCGAGTACATTCTTCTCCGTTTGCCTCCTTACATTTTATTGCCTTTCTTGACTCCTCATCATTATCTTCTCTCACTGTTCTCTCTCTCTATCTCTCTCTCTTCAAGATGTGCACTGAAGACGGGTCGCTTCGAGTTCATGCCACGAGGCAAAGTGCAGATCAAGGGCAAGGGAGAGATGAACACGTTCTACCTGCTGCGCAGCTTCAAGCGTTCGATCTGGGAGATTGTGGACCGCGAGCGAGGTCACTCACTTCACAGCTAATCCCTTGCCTAACTTATATCAAGTACAGAGAATAATTTTGTTTCCTTGAAGATGAAAACGTGCACTCGATCGATGGCTACGATGAGCTGCTCGCCCTCTTCGTTCACGACGAAGACAAGGGCAAGAAAGCGAAGACCGCCGTGTGCGCCATCTCTTGAGGAATGAAGCCACTCGGGCAGCTGATACACAAGTACAATAACTAGAAAGACTGCGTGCTCTGTTTAGCTCATCCAATTTGCTTATTCAATGGTAACTTCATCGTAACTCGAACGTATGTATGTATGTATCTAACCTTCATGGACATACTGAGTGTATAAGGACATCTTTATTTGGATATAAGAAGGTTGAGATAAAAGATCAGAGAAGTGTGGAGTATGCCATCTCCGCTCCCTGCGGTCCACTGCCAGAGCCCTTCTCGTCCTCGCTTTTGGCTGTTCCCGAGCCTTCTCCCATTTCTCGATAGTCCTCCAGCCTCGGCTTCGGAATCTCCTGCATCCAAATGGGCGGGGCTTCCTCTTCCGTGACCCCGCCTCCCCTCCTCGGGCAAGGGCAATAGAAGGCGTCCGATCCGGGCATGCCACCGCTGCCAGGTTGACCAGGCGAGCCTCTCGGGCCGGGGATTCCGCGCAGTCCAGATGGCCCGGGTGGTCCGGGCAGTCCGTCCGGACCCTCCTCAGCCACTCCTGGTGGTCCCGGAGGGCCAGGAGGACCTCGTGGGCCGGGCATGCCTGGTCGTCCGGGCAGACCAGGCAGGTACTTGATGCCGTTCTTACCAGGATGCCCAAACTCTCCATGCGGTCCATCCGGACCTGAAATTTATTTTGAATTGATGGATTAATTGTCTAAAATACAAGTTTCACCAGGCTCGCCAGGATCTCCAGGCGGTCCAGGTGGTCCGGGAAGCACAGAGCCACTGCTTTCGGCCGGCTTTCCAGCTGCGCCATCCAGCCCTGGCCGACCCGGAGTGCCGGGGGCGCCAGGCACGCCACGGGGACCGGCCGGGCAGGCGATGCAGCTACGAGGGGCGCCTGCTGACTGGAATGCCATTGCTCGGCCGTCCGCCCCACGGGCACCAGGACGACCAGGTTGGCCAGTCACTGCAGAGAGAGAGAGAGAGAGAGAGAGAGAGAGAGAAGGAAGGGAAAGAGAGAGAGAGAGAGAGAAAAGAGAAATAACAGAGACAGCTCGAGGGTTGTTTGAATACCTGTTCCCAGACACATACACGAAAACACCCAGAAGCTTCGATTCTCGAGTAAAAGAGAGACAGATAGATAGAGACGAGCATGCAAACAAGGAGCACTTACATCCATGCTCTCCATCTTGGCCTGCCTCGCCAGGCTTACCGGGAGGGCATGAACCTGAGTCGATGCGACAATCTAAACGGAGAAGGTCACGGAATAAGCGAGAGGGAGTGCTGGACGGACGGTAGTTGGAGCAGTGAGAAGACAGACAGACGTAAAGAGAGACAGAAAGAGAGAAAGAGAGAGAATGAGAAAGAGAGAGAAATTTAGAGAGAGAGAGAGAGATATGTATGTAGATGAGGATTTGGGCACAAGACTAACTGCACTGCGAAGGGAGTGAATGTCGTTTGGAGCGCTGGAGCAGAAGGGTCTTAAGAAAGAGCGAGGGAGAGGGCACTCGCGAAGAGGGCCGGCCACTTCGACCCCCCGTCATCTTCACAACTTCCTTCCATGCGTCGCCCGAAGATTGCTGTATGAATCAACCAATTGTTGGCCGGATTCAACAGATGATTGACAGCAGATGCAAAACTCTCGCTCACGTCGACATCTCTGAAGTTGGCCATGGCCTGCGCATGGAAGTCGGCGACATCACTGATGATGGCGTGCAGGAAGAAGCCGCAGGCTGCGGCGGCCAGGAAAGACAGCGAGAGAGAAAGAACCGCCGCGCCCGTCCCCCATTCGCGCCCCATTTTCTAGGATGGCACTCTCTTTCATAAGCGTTTTAATAAAAACATCAAGAAACATTCGGAATATTTGTTGTGAAAGGAATACATGTGTTTACATGAAATAAAGAGAGAAACGGATACTTCTACGGGTTTGGGTCGGGTAACACTGATAAGTGGATGTGAAGGAACTGGCAGGAAAGGTAAGCTGGCAGCGGTTTCCTAGAGATAATCGAGCGGAGAGAAAATAAAGAGAGAGAAAGAGATAGAGATAGCGAGAAAGAGAGAGAGATAGCGAGAAAGAGAGAGAGAGAGAGAGAGAGAGAGAGCGAGAAAGTGACAGAGAACAAGAGGAATAGCCCGGCCAAGTAAAGATGGGAGGTGCTGGCAAGGAGAACACGAAAGTAGCTGGCGAGGGGCAGGTATTTCTGTCTTGCTGCCCGTCACTGCCGCGACGGCACATGCAGATGAAGCAGCGAGTGAAGGGAGAACTGGTTCAATGCGTCATTCTCTCTCCCATTTCTCTGTCTCGGTCTCCTCCCTCCTCGGTGTATCTCCTCGCTCTCACGCTGACTCATTCTCCCTATCTCACCATCAGTCTCTTTTGATCTCTCCCTTTTTCTCATTCGCACGCCCATTGTTACATTTTCTCTTTTTCGATGATCCCCTTCTAAGGCAGCAAGTCTCAACAGTATTTTTGTTGGGCTTGAAAGGAGAATGGAAACACTCAAGTGACCCGAAGAGGGCAAACTGAGCAAGACATTAAAGGCAATCGCATCTTTGCTCTCATACTTGTATGCTTGCCCATACTTGGTATCAATGAATTTGAATATTCTGACAACTCGTGGGTAAACATTTACCCGACAATTGATGCTAAAATGGAAGACATGCTTTAGCTAAATTTATACACAAAGATATATGTATCTGCACAATTACTTGGAACTACATACATACAAATCGAATCTAACATCATATATGTAAATTCATCTCAACAATGTTAGGTTAATGGTAATAAGAGAGAGAGAGAGAGAAAGAGAGAAAGAGAGAAAGAGAGAGAGAGAGAGATTGAACGAGAGACATAGAAAGAGAGAAAGATATACGGGAATGCACAATAATGCCTGCCCCTGCGTACGCAAGTTGCTCGGGGGAACTAAGGGGCGCGGCCCTCGCGTCTCATCCCAACTCGTGTGTCTGGGCTCCGTCTTTGCCTCCTCTCTTTCGTTCTCTGACCCCTATCCTCCTCTCTCTATCTCTCCTTCCCCGGCCCTTCCCAATCGCCCCCTTTCAGCCCTGGCTTCCTCTCCTTCAGCCGTCTCCATTCTGGACGGCATGGCTGTCAGTTCCTTCTCTTCTCTTATTTAGTTTAAAAACATCCCGGACCCGGCAAACGAGTAACAGTAATCTTTTCAAATAATTTTTTGACCGTGCCAAAGTGCCAGCTTCAGCAGAGCAAGCGAAAGAACATCGAAGTCACCTTGGAGGAACGGCGCGCGACTGCTCTCAATGACATCTACAGAAAGGTTCACTTTCTCTCACTGAGGAGGATCTTACTCAGAGAGTTCCTTGTTGAGTGATTAGAGAGTGATATATCCCCTTGTCAGCTTCGAAGTGTGCCAGCTCGGAAGGACCGGACGAACGAGAGTCTGGAGGCACTGGAGCAGTTCAGCGAGAGCGGTGGCAGTCTCTTCCAGCCTAAGATGCGGGCGCGAGCACTCGCCCTCAACCAAGCCGTGTACAAAAGCTGCCAGGATGAGGTCTCTCTCCCTCATTTTGTTTATTTATTTATTATTTCTCGCTGACTCGCTGAAGCAATTGCTAGTGTTAACAGGTAGAATACCTGCGCAAGTTGCTCTCCGACATCGAGAAGTTGAAGCAGCTGGATTACAAGGCGAAGAGCAAATCGCCTATGAAGAGGCACGTGCTCATGCAGCTATTATATGACCAGGTCTCCGTTCTCTTCTTTCTTTTCAAATATGTGTTAATATCCTTGTGATTAGACTTGCACGTGTTCCTCTTGAAGGGTGCTTCTCTTCCCCTCTACGTGGGTGGAGTGGATGGATTCCCTCCTCCCTCAGTGGGGGCCCTCGAGTTGCCATCAAATGCTCCTCTCAAACTGGGCGATGCCGTCGTTGCCCTCGTCGAAGACAATTGGATTCTTGCGGAAGTAATACCGTGCTTTTTTTCAACGGCTACCGTAACCTACACTACATTTTGAGGAGCTTTTGGCTAGGCTTTTGCGTAAAATAATATGCATGCCGCCACAAAATAGTAATATATATTTTGAGATTCAAGCTGCCCTACCAGGTGGAAAGTTCGATATCAAGGATGTGGACGATGAGCAGAAGACACGGGTATGCCTTACCCCGTCCATCGCAGATTCACTTCGTTTCTCGTCTCATTGTCAGGTGACAGTATCTCGCGCGTGTCTGATCCCGCTTCCGAAGTTCCGCGCGGATCCACAGAGAGATGGCCACGCTCTCTTCCCTCGAGATGCTATCGTTCTCGCTCTCTACCCACAGACAACTTGCTTTTATAGAGGTACCGCAATCGTCTATCGAATCCTTCGAAATGTTGTTCATTACCAGGGATAATTCAACGGCCGCCAGAGGCACCAACAGACACTTACATGATCACCTTCGAGGATTCCTCTTATGCGAATGGCTTCAGCCCTGCCTTGCCCATCCACCAGAGATACGTGGTTGGTTACCGGGACGCCCCCAGTCCGTCTCTTCGATGACCTTTCTCCTTCATTTCCTGTATTACACCCCCCCCCCTTTCTATATTTATACTTGTAATATCTTTGCTTGTATCATTTGCCTACTTGTAACTATTTCCGTTCATGTTGATAATCCTTGCATATCCATTATGTTTTTTTTCTCAGTCGGGACTTCCATTTCAGCAAAACGTGTGCAACAAATTCGAATGATGCTATTAACAACTTTCTCATAAAAAAATAAAGATTGCCTGAAATACAGACCAGTACACTAAGTGGCCATGACTACACGCTGCTACTTCTACTTTCTGCCTTCAACTCGGGCTCCTCACCCTCAAGTCGTAACCGCAATTGCATTTGCTCGAGACGCGCAACTCCCTGAAATCTTAGTCATATTACCTTGTTCCATGTGTAAATAGTCATCCGGATGAATCCACCAACAATGAGGGACACGCGTTTTAACACAACTGTCAACCGATGGCACCACCTCCAAACTATCTGTCCCTTGCCTCTTCCATAAATGTGAAGAAAAAGGCAAGCAGGTAGGAGACTAGCCTGCTGCAGATGCTCGACCCACTGCTGGGCTGCCTTGTTATCCACAACACTGAAGACTGCTAATGCGAGGATAGTCTCGTGCTCTTGTTCATGAAGAGTTCGCCATTTCTTGCTTCTCTCTGTCTTCCACTCCTCGAACCAATCCGTGTAGGTCACGTCTTCTATCATCTGAATTGGCTGAAGGTAAAGACGTAACATTAGCATTATATCATCCCTTCCAATGATCGAATCTATTAATATTCAGAGAGAATCCAAACGAAAACGGGGGTTGGAATGCAGAGCAATGAACCAATTGGGTCGATTTTCTTCCCGACAAGCTAGTTTCCGACGTAGATGGCGCTCAATGTACCGCATGACATTACTATTTGCCTCAATATTAAATAAAGCCGATTCAATTTAAAATTCGAGTTCAAGATCTTACATTTAAATTTTTTCAACCAAATAGAACATACATCGTGCTTCTGGAATTCCTCGAAGGGAGCGGGGGTGGGGCTACAAGTCATCTGCACGTATTGCACTTGCCGATCCATCACGAACACTCGAAACGGGCCATCCACAAATATCTTAAAGAAAATACAATTCAGTAAACTTTCTAATGCAGCTTATCAAAGGCGTTGTAATAGATGATGGTAAAATTATTATGCATTGTATTTAACAAGAGCAGCTACAAGAGATTTAATTGTGTATCTCTAAACTTTCCCCGATTAGTTCATGAAAAAACAAAGAATATTCATGAAATAACAAAGAAAAATAAAGTTAAATTATAGTGAAATATTTCCGTTCCAATTTGGCTACTCATAATGCGTTTGTTCACCTCTCGCTCTCACCTCAGTCCGATCAGGCAGAGAATGGATAAGTCTCTGCTGGGCTGGACTCTGTGCACTCGCAATCCATCCCTCTCCGCTGTCTTCTCTCGTAGTCTCAAAACAGACCAAAACTGAGCTAAACGCTATTTGTGCATTAAGCGAAGTAAAATAAACAAGTGAAACAAAATATTAAAGGAAGAGAAATGACTTTGACGTAGGCAAGCGCGGTGGCGGGATCGCGACTGATCATCCTCAGAGCGTGAGCAGCCAACTCGGCTGGGTCCAGTTTCTTCCCTTCAACGTTCCTCCGATCCAAGTACTTATTCGTATGCTTCAGTTTCGGCATCCAATACATCATTCGTTTCGCCTATCGAGAAGAAAATGTGCTTTTACGTGCCATAGAGCCAATAGTTGTATTTCCCGAAAACCGACCATGCTTTCTCAAACCCACACAAATTTCATGTTAACTTGCACATCAGACAAATGATCGACAACATACGGCAGCAGACTTGGGCGACAACAGAAGCAGCTGCGAACCTTGCGTGTTGCAAAGTTCCATTCGCCAAACGCGTTGACGACAATGTCATGGAGTTCCTTATCGGGTTGTACGCCTTAAAAAAAAGTATATACAGGTGATCTATGAAGATAAACAAAGAGCATCATTAAAGTGAGAAGATAAAATTGCCTACCGTGCCATTCCATTTCATCGAGCACCTTTACGCAGCAATTCTGCTGCATTGGATAGTGTAGCATTATTCTCTGTAAATGCGTATTTTAATTCAGCATTTTTTTGCGCAATGATAATTGGGGCGATGTGGGCAAATGTTTTATTGCGCTTTTTTCAACAAATTAGCAATTCTAAATGCAACAGAAGAGAAGTACATGCAAGGAGTTAGGTACAAAAGAAAAGAACCACTATATTCAAGATTAACAGACCTGGAATGTATTCTGAGGAATCAGCGGTCCTTTCGGGAAGATGTTAAGCAGAGACTTGTAAGTATCCAAATCCTTATGTGCGCCGTACTCCTTCATGTACTTGAGTGCAGTATTGATGAATTCCACATGCGCCCTCGAGCGCTTCTCCTTGAATGCGGCTGAACAACAAAACGTAATAGAAGAAGAGCCCCAGAACAAGTCAGAACCAACCAATGGCGGCCATAAAAGACTCCTTTGTCCGCTGTTTTTGTGGAGTCGCGTCGAACTGTCGTTCGACATGAGCAATCCGCACTTCTTGCTGGTTGTCTTCCGAAGAAATCCTCCTGATTTGATTCGCCATCGGTCGGAAAAGGCTCTTCATTGTGAAGTTTACAACTAAAAGAAACTCAGATGCATTCTGTCCGAGCAAGCATGGATGAAAACTCCTTGCATTACATAATTTAAAATCAACAAGTGAGTTAGTTCAATCGTGTGTTCAACTCTAAAAGTTTAAATCAACTTCTTTTGCGCAAACATCATTTGTTGGCAAATTTTTGGTTTAAATACAGTAATATTTCTTTCGCTGGCTAGCACGCATGTAGCAAACTTGCTTTACGCAACGACTTTTGCACTGGGATGCACACACTTTTCGCACATCTCGATTTTTCGAGCGTGTTCCGCTAAATTTTTACACAGTTTTGCTTTACTGCTACTGATCATCCAGTGCTATGTTTGTCTATTTTTTTGTTGTAAAAGTGTTGCATATACTTTTATTCATAGTGCTGTTCTTACAGGGTTCACCAACATGCCGACCAAGGCGAAGGGAGAGACTGTAAGTTTCATCATCATTTCGTATAAGGGGCAATATTATTTCAGTGTGGATTTTTTGATTTGCTGGTTGGATTGCGTCGCAGTGCTGTTTATTTCGTTTTGAAATAAAAAAAAGTTGATCGCAGTTATTCTAAGCAATTTTGTTTCTCTTCAGCTGCGCGAGTACATCATTACCGGCCGCAAGCTGCCCACGGAGAATGAGCCAATCACTCCGATTTACAAGATGCAGATCTTCGCATCCAACCACGTGATCGCTAAATCTCGTTTCTGGTACTTCATCTCCATGCTTCGTCGTCTCAAGAAGGGTAACGGAGAGATCCTGGACTGCAAGGAGGTCGGTATTCACTCGAATTCTAACGTAATCCTTCGTATTCAAAACTTTGATTAGATGAGACGGCAATATTTTCCCTACACTAGGAATTTGTTTAAGTTTTTTTTCCAATTTGTTTTTTTTTTAGATCTTCGAGAAGAATACGGGAAGTGTGAAGAACTACGGAGTGTGGCTCAAGTACGACTCTCGCACCGGCCACCACAACATGTACCGCGAGTACCGTGATGTCTCCGTCGCTGGAGCTGTTACTCAGGTGAGCATATACAGGCACTATAGGTGTTACTCCTGCGTCAGAAATTTTTTTTTAAAATTCCCCCAACATTACCCCTGGTTCTTTGCTGCGAAGGAACCGAACGTCACTTTTATTTGTTTTATCTTGAAGTTGTTACCAAAAACTACAAGAGGTAGGAGGTGACAAGCATATACACATATCTACTTAGCTATTCTACCACATACGTACCCTAAGTTTTGAAGAACTTCTAAGGCATGGGTAATACATTAGTATCCATGTAATTTTAGTTTTCATGTTAATTTGACTGGAGGTCTTACCGATATTTCGGTTTGTATCATATAATATATTGAGAATTGAGAGCTAGATCATTATCAGCATATTTATATACAAAGTGAGTTGAATGGTTATTTGCAGGCCTACCGTGACATGGGCGCCCGTCACCGCGCGCAAGCCGACCGCATTCATATCCTGAAGGTCCAGCCGATCAAGGCCGCCGACACGAAGCGCGCCCCCATCAAGATGTTCCACGACTCCAAGATCAAGTTCCCGCTGCCGCACCGCGTCACCAAGCGCAAGAACGTTTCACTCTTCACCACCCGGCGACCGCGCACCAACTTCGTCTAATTCCCATTGTTTTGCATCTCGCCCTTTCCTCGTTTACACTTCGTTGTTTGTTGAGTTTCGAGGATAAAGTTAATTTACATGATCGAAGGATTCCGTTTATGTTATTCATGGTTATTGAATACCATTTGATGCCTCATTACTGGCCTTAAGATGCTCTGTGTGCTATTCGTAGTTTGATTCACCTGTTTTGTATTCGTTATTAAGTGAATAGACGACGATGGGCGACATCCCTGAGGGAGACTACGAGAAGGGTAAGAAGGTCTTCAAGCAGCGATGCCTGCAGTGCCACGTCGTGGACTCGAAGGCAACGAAAACCGGCCCGACGCTCCATGGCATCATTGGACGGAAATCCGGCACCGTCGAAGGCTTCGATTACTCTGCCGCCAACAAGAACAAGGTTCGGAGGACTTTCAATGGGTTGCGAGCTAGGTGGAACATGTGAGTATGTTCTGCCAATGAATGGGCTTCGAGGTTTTCTGGGTGTCTATTCGTTATTGGTTTAAATACTAATAGGACAGGACATCTATTTCAGTTGTAATTCATTTTCTGGGGGCATTAAATTGTGGATCTTTGTTGGATTGTGGATTATTACATATTACGCATTTTCGATTTGTTTTTAGGGAGTTGTCTGGACCCGCGAGACGCTCTTCGAGTACCTGCTCAACCCGAAGAAGTACATCCCCGGCACTAAGATGGTCTTCGCCGGTCTGAAAAAGGCCGACGAACGTGCTGATCTGATCAAGTACATCGAAGTTGAGAGTGCCAAGCCAGTGGCTTAGATTGAGCCGATAGATTTGCACGTTTCTTCTGTCGATGTTGGTTTAAGCTGCTATATGTTCCTTGACCTAGAAGGCAGAGGACTCGATTTAATTAGCATCTTGCAATTCCATTGATACTCATAATGAAGAGATGCGTAGCTAGAAGTTGTTATATGTTCTTACATTGCAAATGCATAGTTTGATAGACGATTTAGGATTATGATTTCCCGTTTGCGGGCATTGATAAATTATTCAGCCCGCAATGGTAAGAAATTGAAACATGCAGTGGTCGACTGAAATATGGAGGGTTTTGTTAAAAAGAAAACAGGAAATTGGTGGGTATTGGATAGAGTGTATGCAAAGGCAAGTTTTGCTATAAGAACTGGGGCTTGGACTGCTACTCGTCCGCGGGATAAACGTAGCACGTGGTCAGCTTCCCGTTGCGATATATGGTAAGGTGATAACGATTGGGCATGCTGCGGAGAATTCGAAAGAAACAGTTTGTACGGGTGTTCAAGTAATGGAGAGGAAGAGAGTTACCTCGCAGATGTGCGAGAGCAAGAGATGGTGAGGGAAGGGAGTGTTAGTGTGGTGAGGTAGATAGTGATCTAATGCTGGCGATGAAGTAGTAGAAGGAGTTGCAGACTGAGCAGCCACTCCATTCGATGCTTGATGCGTCTCGTGAGTAAGCAGTCTCTCTATGCCAATGCTCATCTCCACGGCCCGACGAATCAAGAAATATACAGCGCGGATCAAACGGTTAGCTATGTTATCTTTTATCTCTGCACCCGCTCTCTATAGTCTGCTCTACTCTCTCTCTCTCTCTCTCTCTCTCTCTCTCTCTCTCCTCTCTCTCTCTTCTCTCTCTCTCTCCTCTCTCTCTTCTCTCTCTCTCTCTCTCTCTCTCTCTCTCTCTCTCTTACTTTCTCACGTCTCTCACTCTCTCGATGTCTCTCACTTTCTCATTCTATGTCTCTCAACCTCACTCACAATCTCGCGCTGCTCATATTAACATAATATCTGGGTTCTGCAAGTTTTTCAATAGTCGAGTCAAAGTGTGAGCTTTCCTCTTCTTTGGCGTTCATTCCTGTACTCTCTTTTTGTTTAACTTGATTCAATGTATTCATGAGGGAAAGCTATCTCCATAAATGGCTGATCTACAACTTGAAATTCCTGTTGTCCTCAAAAGTTGTTGCAACGAAATACAACTTCTATTGTTGTTGAGAGATGCAATCTCGTAGGTGGCAAGTTCCAGGCTTCTCGTGTGTTCCTGTTGAGTCTTCTTCTTCACGATTGCAATAGGTAGAAGTAGATGTCCTTGTGATACAAAAATGACAGGTCTATAAATGGTAAGGTTTGCTATTTTTCGTTGACTCTTCTTTTTTTTCTGTACTATTAGTCTAATACGGGGCAAAGTTTTAAATGTATGACTGAAGGTATTCTTTGTTTCTTTCTTTCTTACACTCTCACTCTCTCTCACTCTCACTCTGTTTCTCTGTTCAGTACCTATTTCATCTCTTTTTGTGTTATCTCTTTAGCGACGCCGACAGCAAATGTTCATGGCAATCAGATACATCTAAGAATTGTTTTGTCTGCCCGTCTCGTCTTTCTCCTGGATTTCTCAACCATTCTCTTCGTGATCACTGTAGCCTATTCATGTACTCTAGTCTCTCTCGCGCGGTCTTAATCGCCTTCTCTTCTTGTCTTCTGTCGGATTCTCCGCCTCCTCTCTCTCTCTCTCTCTCTCTCTCTCTCGCTTTCTCTCTCTCTCTCGCTTTCTCTCTCTCTCCCTTTATCTCTCTTTCTCTCTGTCTCCTTTTCTCTGTCTCTCGATCCTTGCAACAGTCTTATCACATGGAGAGAAGTCTCTGAGAAGTGGCTGCGGGCTCTTCTCCTCTTTCTACTTCTGCCTTCTGTTTCCATTCCTTCTCATGGCTCCTCTCTATCAAAGGAGGTTTGCTCTCTTTTGTATTATCCTCTCAGGCATGACTTCATGAAAGTGAGAAATCAAACCGCCGGCCATATTCCCGGTCCATAAAAAATTATTATTTTCCACTAACAAATACCGCGGCCATAACAGTAGTTTTGTTAGCTGTGTTACCTTAAGCGCCACGATTTCTCCCTTTTTGTGGAAGAGGACTTAATTTCTATACTTGCGGAAGCTTTGCGCTCAGTTGCCATTTGTAGATGGGGGAATAGAAATATAAGAGTTATGTAGTCTTGATGTGATCAACTTGCTAAAGTTAAGCAGTTATTTGTCAAGTTGAACAAAATATACTATACTAGATTGTCGATTGCATCCACTGGTTTTTTAATGGTTTTCCAGAATGAATGTTTTTTTTCAGAACGGTTGCATAAGTCTTTGCTGTTTCCTCTCCTCCTGTTCTGTAACAGAAGATCTTTTCTCCCGTTCGCTGATTTGTTATCTCTCGGGTCTCATTGGTTCCGTTCTTCCCAAGGAAGAGGTCATCATATTTGTGTATAAGTGGGAATGTTGATATGGAGTCATAGAGATATCAACAATGGCAACAAACAAGAAAGAGAAAGCAAGAGAGAGAGAGAGAGAGAGAGAGAGAGAGAGAGAGAGAAGAGAGAGAGAGAGAAAGAGAGGGAGAGAGAGAGAGAGAGAAAGTGTACGGGAAAACGAAAAAAAAGACGTTTTAAAGGCAAATTGTATCCTCACATGTATGAGAAAGTAATAGAGATCACAAATATTTATAAGTTGTTTTGGTCGAGTCATTTCTTTCGATATTTCACAGCGGGAAAATGGGGAGTATAGTGAATGCTGTCCAAGATTAGATGTTCTGCTGTGGTTAGACTCATATCAGCCTAGAAAGATAAATCTGTGTTTTCCGTGACGGGCTCCTCTTTTCCTTGGTTACTCTGCACTTATGTTATTTTACCACAGTTCTCTGCTTGATTTTTTTGAGTGACTCAGAAGAGAGCTATTGTAGAGCAAAAGAGAATTGGGCATTGAGAGAGCAAGCATTAGATAATAGGAGGGAAAATGGAATGGAGAAACAATGAGAGAGACTAGAGAGAAAAGGAAGCTACTTTAGTTTTACTGAAGTTCTTTCTGTCTTTTTTAAATTTTTTCCCGTGCTTTCTCTCTCTTTCTGTCTCTTTCTTTTTCACCTTCCCTCACTCGCTCTCCCGTTCTCTCTCTCTCTCTCTCTCTCTCTCTCTATTTTTTCGGGACCGTGTCAGATGAGCAACGACCATTATAGCCATACGTGTTAAAATGGACATTTGAGAAACGTATTTATAGCAATGGGCAATTGAGCAACGGAGCCGAATCGCAACGGAAGGGCGGCCATTTGAGCAGCAAGTCAAAATAGCAACAGGGAAATAGAGCAAAGGTGACAAACGAGCAATCAGGAAACAGAGCAACGTGACAAATGAGCAACCGGTCAACATTTGTGGTAGGGGGGCCTATGAGACCTCACGGGTCCCGACCGCGACATTTGAGCAACGGGACAATGAAGCAACGGGCTAGATCTTTTTCCCTGGTATAGGGGTCTATGAGACCCAATGGGTCTCAACTGCGACATTTGAGCAACGAGACATTTGAGCAACGACATTTAAGCAACGGGCTGAAACTCTTTCTCGGGTATATTGGGTGGGGCTATGAGACCCATTGGGTCCTGACTGCGACATTTGAGCAACGGGACAATTGAGCAACTAGCATAATCCTTTTCGCTGGTATACAGGGGGCCTATGAGGCCCAATTGGTCCTGTTGCCTTCACCTGAGACAATTGAGCAAGGGGCTGTTTATACATATAATTGAGTATTCATTTTGTCTGGTATTAGGGATATAAGAAGACCCAATGTTGCTTGCACCAGCGAAAATTTTGCAATGGGATATATGTATGTATGTATTTATGTATGTATCTTATGATTAGCAATACGGTTGTTATGTATGACACTCATGCAGTTATAGGCAGTACTTGCAGTTAATAGAGTCAATCTGGGAGACTCGAACACGGGGGTGCAGGGAGCAAAATTATTTTCTAATCAACTTTATTCACAGGGTTTGTGTGGCATCCTAAGGCCTTCTCAAAAACATTTTTCCAAGAATTATTTTTCTGCCATCCACAGTAGGCGGCGACATACCGAAAATATTCAATGACCATAAGATTTTATTTGTTGAGCAAACTAAATTATGAACAGTTACATCGATTGTTAATTATAAAGCGCATAAGAAAGGTAACTATGACTTTCTTTCAAAAAATTATTGGGCCCCTTTCTGCTTTTCGATCGTTGAAATCAAAAAAATTTCAAACATGACGGATTAGGCCTTGGAAACTACAAAAAAACTGGAAGACTTGATTTGTATAAACTCAAATTTTCAATCATAGTAGGAGTCACAAATTATTAATTGCTTTAATTTTTTTAATATTGAAACTTTCTAAAGTGATCTGTTCTTTGAATAAAAATAAGAGTGAAAATATGCAAATGTATGCAAATCAAGTGACTTTAGCACCAACTATGATGGAAAGGTCCCAGTAGGACCGCAAATTGGGTCCCTGATTAGTTATTTGGAATGGCGGAAGGGTCCAAACTAAGAATAAGCTACTTTTTCATAAGGCATCTAATCGCTACGAGCAGTCCTGTGACTAGACTTTGAGTGTGAGTATCTCGCATAAGAACCACATTGCTAATTGTAAGATATGTACATATATCCCATTGCAAGCAACATTATGTCTTCTTATCCCCCTAATAATAGACAAAATGAATACTCAATTATATGTATATAGCCCATTGCTCAATTGTCTCAGGTGAAGGCAAACGGACCAATTGGGCCTCATAGGCTCCCTGTATACCAGCGAAAAGGATTATGCCCGTTGCTCAATTGTCCCGTTGCTCAAATGTCGCAGTCAGGACCCAATGGGTCTCATAGCCCCACCCAATATACCAGAGAAAGAGTTTCAGCCCGTTGCTCAAATGTCGTTGCTCAAATGTCTCGTTGCTCAAATGTCGCAGTCGGGACCCATTGGGTCTCATAGACCCCTATACCAGGGAAGAAGATCTAGCCCGTTGCTCGTTTGTCTCGTTGCTCAAATGTCGCGGTCGGGACCCGTGAGGTCTCATAGGCCCCCCTACCACAAATGTTTGCTCATTTGTCGCGTTGCTCTGTTTCCTGGTTGCTCGTTTGTCACCTTTGCTCTATTTCCCTGTTGCTCTTTTGACTTGCTGCTCAAATGGCCGCCCTTCCGTTGCGATTCGGCTCGGTTGCTCAATTGTCCGTTGTGCGAATGTCGTTGCTATTCTGACACGGTCCCATTTTTTCACTTTCTCTTTCTCATGTCTGATTCTCGGCTTATTTCTCGTCGACTCACCAATTTAGTGGATTGCGTTAATGAAAACACGGGTCATATATTCAAGTGCATTCACATTCACGACTCGTTTGTTTTTCTTTCCTCGTCTTTTATGATCTTAATTCCTTTTTTATTACTTCACAAGAACAGTGCAAACTGTCTATATTATGGGTCATCCGAGAAATGGATGAAAAAAAAACAAATGTGCGGAACTGGGAGAGAGAGAACGGCATTCATTTATTTTTTGTCTGCAAAAGAACCTGTGCTGCATGCTACATCTCGCCATCCTCGCACTGTTGAGGAATGCGGAGTGCAGGATTAGAGAGAGAGAGAGAGAGAAAGAGAGAGGGATTTGGAAAAGAGACTGACTGGCAAGTGAGTGTCCCGTGTATGTGGTGAGGTGAAAGAGAAAGTGAACGATAAAGAGACCGCAGATGGTGACTGTAGAGAAGAGGACTGTGGAGGCCCTCTTTGGATTGATTTGAGTTGGTGGGCAAAAGAGAGCGAGAGGGAATGAGAGAGAGAGAGAGAGTAGGAGAGAGAGTTTGTTAGGGGACAGACATCCGTCATGTCAAGCCCAGTGGCAGTGGTCCTTCATGCTTGCAGAATGCGCGATGCCTCTGCCGGCCATGCCCCGAGGCAAGCTCCGCCCCCGCCGGGGTGGGACGATGTCCGACTAACGCCTTCTCCAGCACGTCAGTTGCATTGACACGGATCGCCGAGTAGCACAACAATAATTGATCGCTCTCTACACCTCTTTCTTAATTTTGCAATCTGTTTCAACGACTTCTCTTCGTTTCAGAGAGCGCCCTTGGTGCTGATTTGTCTCCGCCTCAGAAACAAACAATCTCTTACATTCTCGGTGAAATCAAGTGGTTCTTGCTTGACGTCGCCGACGCCTTCGAAAGGAAGGAGGTAAGAGTTATGTTACTTGCTAGGTAACATTGGAATGCGGGAACACAGGAACACAAGTGTAGACGGTGAAGGCAAGTGTTTATCAAGAAGCCAGGGGCCTCTTTTATAGGGTGAGGAATGGTGTACTTTCATAAAGGTCACGGGGGCAAGTCAAGGACAAAGGGGGATGATAATTCTTGGACGTGATATTTTCCCTTCTACATGACACCTCCCCGTAAATACAACATCCTCACGGCGCAAAGTTCGACCCAAGGTCTACGTCTCTGCACGGCAACCTCGGCAAGATCAACGAGGAAGGAGTTCAAGGCAAAGCCTCTACAACTCCTTGACAATCGACAGAGTTCGGCGTAGCCTACGTCTCTGGACACAAACACACAAAAAACCTTGTTTCGGACAAGGAGGAAGTTCGAGAAAACACTTCTCTACGTCTCCCTTCATTGAGCAGCAATTGTCTTGAAAAACGGCGAATATCCATAAGCAAATGGAACATGGCTTCATCCTCTTCAGAGGGTCGTTAGCCAGCCAAGTGTGCGAGGCATATCAGCGGCGCGGCGATCCTTGGCGTGGGCGCTGGCTGATTTTGGACTCCTCTCGCAACGTGACTTTCTAGACAGTTTCTTCTTCTCCAATGGCACGCTCACATCCATTCCTCGGAAGGGGCCAAGAGAAGAGTCGGTGGTTGCTGTATATCGCACATTTCTGTACCGTTCTGGCGGAACACATTTGTTCGCCCGTTGGCTGACACGGACAGTGGGAGGCGGAGGCGGCGAGGCTTTCTTGATCGGATTCTTCTGGGGCGCTCGAGGCACCACGCTTGTTGCCGGCCTCGGTCCATTCACCGTCTGTCTGGTCGGAGCCAAACTCCATCTCGGTTGAACGGGTGCAGCAGGGCGATGGAATACCATGGTCTGTCGACGGTTCGTGTTCGTGGCAAGCGGCTGCTTCTGGGGAATTGTCGTACTCGCTCCCTTCCCCGAATTCACACTTCGGTGGGAAATCGCTGCGAGTTCCTCCCAGGTAATCTTGAATTTCTTCTTCATCTGGTCAGCATGGCATTTGCGCGAACCACGACCGTAATGCACTTGGTATGTGTTCTCTCCGATCACTTCAGTGACAATTCCAGGGATCCACTTATCGTCGCCACCCGTGAAGTTCATAATGTAGACTTCTTCTCCCACCTCGAACGTCCGAGCCTTGGACTTCTTGTCGTAGTTGCGAGTCATGTTCTGCTTGTACTTCCGGGAAAATTCTTGCTGGTTTGGTGCTTGACCAATTCGTCCGGGCAACAGATCCAATGACATGCGCAGTTGTCTGCCCATCAGGCTCTCGGCGGGACTCATGCCCGTGGCAGGATGCGGGGTTGTCCGGTAGTTGAGGAGCACACGGCTCACTGCCTCACGCAAGGGCAGACCCGAGCGGGTACTCTTTTCTACGTGCGTCTTGAACGTCTGGACGAACCTCTCCGCTTCACCATTCGAGTTCGGGTGGTACGGGGGTGTAAGGATGTGCTGGATGTTGTTCTGTTCGCAGAACTCAGAGAACTCTCGCGGTCCATTGTCAGAGACAATCTGCTCAGGCAAACCGTGGGTTGCGAACAACTCTTGCAGACGGCACACGGTTGCAGGGCGCTACGTCGTTTGAGAACCGGCGGATGAGAACACGTCGTATGAGAACCTTGACCGGCCGTTTGAGAACCGAGCACAAAGAGAATCTGCCGGATGAGAACCGAGCGCGGATAATATTTTCATGCATACGCCGGATGAGAACCCAGCGTAGAGTGAATGCCCG
Organism: Allodiplogaster sudhausi; assembly: GCA_945643635.1. Lineage (NCBI taxonomy): Eukaryota > Metazoa > Nematoda > Chromadorea > Rhabditida > Diplogasteridae > Allodiplogaster > Allodiplogaster sudhausi. Next base: position 447,871 of record CALZFC010000040.1, on the reverse strand, counting down.
GATGAGAACCGAGCGGAGAAGGTCTTTTTTTGGAATGGCCCGGATGAGAACCGAGCGGAATTTGGTAATTTTGGGAATGTGCCGGATGAGAACCGAGCGTAAAATGTCATTTTTAGAATTGTGCCGGATGAGAACCGAGCGGAAAAAGTCATTTTTTAAATTGTGCCAGATGAGAACCGAGCGTAAAATGTCATTTTTAGAATTGTGCCGGATGAGAACCGAGCGTAAAATGTCATTTTTAGAATTGTGCCGGATGAGAACCGTGCGTAAAATGTCATTTTTAGAATTGTGCCGGATGAGAACCGAGCGGAAAATGTCATTTTTAGAATTGTGCCGGATGAGAACCTACCCTAAAATGTCATTTTTAGAATTGTTCCGTATGAGAACCGACCGGAAAATGTCATTTCTCCTAGTGGAATTTTTTCCCATTTCACATCCATCAGTATGATTGTTAAAATGTAGCGCTCAGACAAGAATTCGTTACGGTCATACGAGTTTTGTTGTTTCGGAACAGTCGATTTAAAGGATTCTTCAATATATTATAGGGTACAGTTAATCAGTTCTTTCACCTAGCATTATGACAACAACAATTTACAGATCATAATAGACTCGATATGGCCTAAATCACACAATAGGACAGCAGAATTTCCGGTAAATACAGTTTAGAAAGCTGCAAAATTAAAACAGTAAAGAGCAGCTAAATTTCTATTATCCACGCATTACGGTGCTAAGTTGATCAAGCAGTGTGGTCAGGCTTGTGAAGGGAGACATGAGCAGTCTCCGCAACTTCTCATTCTTCTGTTCTTCCGCCCTTTGCCTTGCTCCTTAATAACATGTATGTAATTAGGTGTGTCAATTATGAATTCTCAAACATGATAAATAGATAGAAATAGTACGCTGACCCCGGACAGTTGAAACGTTATGAGGAGCCGCAAGATCTTGACAGACTTTTTCTTCCTCGAGCTGAATGGCATAGACTGCCCTCGAGGCTCGGACTCGTCTTCCCTTCGAGAGATCTCCGCGCGCGATTGCCTCAAGATAACAGCAAGTCAAACCATTACTTTATTTACATATTTAGTTATTAAATACTATTTCATATTTCTTTTTACAACACTGACTGAAACCATAAAAATAACATCGGGTGACTGCTAATTCTTGTATTGTGTGCAGATTTCTGGTCAACTAACGCCAAACTGTAAGTGAAAGGATTCTTTGCTGTTGTTGCAACGCGGATCTCCTCGCATTAAAGCATTATGGATGCTCCATTTCTCAGGCGGGAACCTGTGAAACGAGCGTATTTCAAAGAAATTCTTTTAAGTAATATTTTTCTACACCAAAATATAATATAATGTAATAAAAAAATAAAAAAATAAAAGTTTTTAGAATGCGTTCAATAGGGTTAGAACTAATACGGTACCTTGCCGATCCAACTCCTCTAATATAGATGTTCTCCTGGTAGTCAAGTAGTCCTTAACATAATGAACATCATTTAGATATCCTCTAATTGTAAGTATCTCAAGGTTAAAAATAATCCCGTCTTCAAGCCTTCCCAGTAAAAAAAAGATTTTGACGTAAAACTCTCTTTACTCTTGTCCACCTTGAGTTCCGTGCCCCAAACTCCCTATCCAACCCAATTTTCTCCAAGTAGGCCCTTATGTATGTATCTTTAGTTAAACAAAATCATAACCATTCGCGGATGCGGGTGCTTCGGCTTTAAGATCATCAAATGCATCCGGAATTAGGTGAGGAGGTAGGAGAGGAAGGACGAGTAGCCTTGTAAGGAGCATCCAACCCGCGGCGAGTCGCTCCTCCTCGCTTGAAGGGCCCTATCACTACATTGGCAATTGCCACTCCTTCCAGCATGCCCCCATAGCTCAGTGGTATAGAGTCTACGACTCTAGAGCTAGACGTCGCGGGTTCGAATCCGCTGGGAAGCAAACTTTTCGGCAGCCCCGCCAGTGATTACCTAACAGCCTTTTGTAGCACTTCAAGAGTGGACCAACCTAGAATTAAAAATGGAAAAAAGACAGATGTTGTTATGACAATGATTTTCGTTATTTTGCATGTTTATATTATATAAAAAAAATGAGCAAAAGAGATCAAATATATTCACTAAGCGGTTTAGAAGGTGTAGGGATGCGGCCTTCTTCCTAAGGTTTTGATTCTTGTGGAAGAAGCACAAGGTAAACTGTACGCGCGGAAATTGCCTTAGGAAGGCAGTCCGAGGAGCTAGTTCGAAATCTAAATGTCAACCGTTTGCGAATATAATATTCAAATTTAAAAAAAGAGAAATCATGCGCGGATGGATTTATTTAATATTAATCACATATTTAGTAAATTTCAAGCACATAAATTTCTATCTGTTTTATTTAACGAACCAAAATAGATACGCTCAACGATCCAGTTCTGCAGACGAGGATCCTGCCGCAGAGCCATGATTACCCGGGCATATTCTGGTGTCGCCAGCAGTCCTGATCGGCTCCCAGAGAGGAAGACGACCACAGTAAGGTAGAACTTGTCCATATGCTGGAATAAGACGATGCTAATCACTGTATTTGCATAACATCTTTTCTAAAACTAAAATGCAATCAAATCACCAAAAGAAGATGACGAGGAGATAAAGCGTGAAGAAACATACTCTACAGTGAATGCTCCAAAGCAAGCCGAATCCCTCTGGAGCAGCTTCGAAAGTAGCATCAATCGATATCTTGAAGTATAATTTTATTTGCAACAAAAACTAATATAAACTATTAAACCTTATACCTTATTTATTCGTTATCGTCACAACCTGAAAATTTGAAGCGAATGGTTAATCATAACTAAAAAAAAGTTTACTTCAGTCGACTGATCCAACAACTTCAGTTGCTCATCAGAAGCAAATATGACGAATCGCTTGACGTCAGTGGCGCCCGAGTCAACATGGGAGCACCAGCTGAATCATGTTTAAGTGTTTGCGAAGTCATGTACTGTAACACTGCTGTTCATACAGTACAATATGAGTACATACCGTAATCATTATAAAAGATTCGACACATTGCTCATGGTAATACTTTAAACAATTTGGGAGTAAATAAAACACAATTAGCTATAAAATAGGAAGAATTATGACTAACACAGTGTCGAAGCATATTTTCCAACAAAGTTAGAAGGTAGTGCATCCGCCATCTCCTCTTCCGCGTCACTTGGTCGAGCTCGTTGGTAGCTCCTTCTTAGAGCTTAATTACGCCGTAACGAAATTTCTTATGTCCTTGTTGTTGAGCATATATATCTTTTAAATTTGAATAAATCATCTAAGCATATGTCAAAAATATACACCTTACCTATCATATCCAGCGCTTCGGCAGACAGTCCGGACTTGGCGAGAACAATCGCCTCGCGAGGTTTGAGCTTGGTAGTGTTGGCTGTTTGAAGGAGCTCCCGACGTGCAACTTTTGCCTGGATGTGTTTTATTATTCTTTCATAATAGAAATGAAAAAGCAATTTAAACTTTAAAAGGAAATAAACCTCAGCTTTTGCATCGTCCGGAATGTGGTTGTGACTTCCATGGACCGATATCAGCTTCGATGGGCGGAGGTATGCAGTGGCCGTACACCCTGCCTTCCTTTTGAGGCAGTGAAGAAGCTCTGAGCCATCTTTTAAAGTCTTCTTTCTATTGAACAGGCTCCCATCTTTCGCATAAACATCTGACGGCTTCCCCCGGGGCATTAATCTAAACGATGGTTTGTCGACTTAAGCGCAGGTAACTAGGCATTCAAAAAAACTGTCATTGAACAGGTATCAACACAAACAACAGTAACAATCCGTCAATGAACAAATTACGCTTTAAATAGAATTTTCCTCAAAATTTGGTTTTATTTTTCAGGCCGAATATAACAGTCAAACAAATATCCTGATAATAAGCCTCAATAAGAATTAGGCAACCACTGTAATAATTATAGTTATATTAAATTGAATTTAATATTTAATAATCATATTTGTCCTCGCTACAAAACGATTCCCTCTCACCAAAGTGGTGTCTCACACTAGCACCAGACAAGAGGCTCTCGCCAGCAACCTCTTTGTTGTATCTCTCTCAAGTCCACAAGACATCTCTCTCCTCTCTCTCTCTCTCTCTCTCCCTCGCCACCCAGGACTCTTCCGTCTCTCTCGCTTAACTCTGTTCTCAGCCTCTCTGGGACATAAAGAACGAAGACCAGCGGGTGGAGATCCGAGAAGCCTTGGTGATAAGTAGCTATAATGCGAGGGCAACCAGAGACGAACTTGTTAAATAAAGATATATATACTTCAAATTTACTCCGAGTTAAAAATGTACTCCGAGATAATAGTGCAGATATTATAATTCCTACGTTCCCTTGTATCCGAAATCACTTGTTCTTCTGCTGTACAAATAATTCCACAACACATATAAGTGTTACGAACTAGTTAACTAAGTTACGCTATTTCCGGGACTACCGCTATTTTAGGGAGCTTAAGAGCTTAAAAGAGCTAAGAAGAGTTTAGGAGTTTTTAGAGTTTTGGGGCTCAGTTAAGCTTTAGGAATTTTTAGAGTTTTGGGGCTCAGTTAAGCTTAGGGAGTAAAAGAAGAGTTAAGGAGTTTTTTTTTTTTTCGAATACAGCACATCAGAAAGCATGAGAAGTTTAAGAGTTTAAGTAAATCTATGCACTAATAAAGACTCCTAATTTTTCAGGTAATTCTAAGCTGCACATCGTCATTTTACAATTAATAAAAAAACCATTAAAAAAGGCCAATCCCGGCTCCACTGCACGTAGAGCTAAGAAGGCCATCTCAGCTCGACGGCACGCCGAGCCAAGACGGCCAACTCAGCTCAACTTAATGCAGAGCCAGGACGGCGGAGTCAAGTTCAGGAGCAACCTCAAGCTTGGAAAATTAAACCGACTTTGGACGAAAACGCTGGATGCCTATGAATTTGCGCAACCTACACTTGCCGAGTTTTCAAAGGGAGTTAATGATGCTGGGTATGCGTACTTGGAATGTTGGCTAAGTGCCAAAAAAATTTTATTTTGAGAGTTTTACTGCTTTAAAGGATACATAAAATTACAAAAAAAATCAGAGAGTAAGAGTAGAGTGGGAGAGACATGATAGAACTCTCTCTCTCTCTCTCTCTTTCTCTCTCTAAGTCGTCTCTCTCTCTTTCTTTCAATGTGAACAGGCTTCTTCAGGACTTGATCGTTTACTTGTAAGTGTCTGTGAGAACGCTCAACGTGAATTATGTACATCTCTCTGTAGCTCATTACAAAGCTCTTACTTTGTAAAAGTCACTGGTATAGAGAGAGAGTCAACTTTCGGTCTCTTTGTAAGTGTTATAATGTGTTTTAATCGAAAAAAATGCGTAAACGCACACATGTTGGCATTGTGCCAAAAACTTTAAATGACTTGTGAATGCGTTCAATGGACACGAAAAAATGCATATTTTTGCAGAGAGACAGAGGAATGCGAGAGGAAGACAGAGAAATAGAGAGAGAGTGGAAAAGTAAGTTGTAAGTGTATATATTTAATGTTTTTCATGTGTTTGGCTGCATGTGTGGTTGAGGCAGCGCGAATTGGCAAAGTGCCAATAATTATGAGGTGCAAAGAGGTGCGAAGAAATGAGCGAAATGAGGTGCAATGTGTGTTTTTTCTGCTTGCGCAGATTTTTTGCAATTTATTATGAATATTAACGTTAAGTATTGTGTACTTACAGAGTTGTAAACAGCATAATTGAGACTTTTGAGTTTAAAGAGCCAAAGGTCCTCGCACGAATTTGATCATACTGTAGACGGCAAGAGTTTACTGAGAGCTTATTGGTTGGCTGAGGGGAGGAGCTTATGTCTCTTTTTCTTAATTCTCTTTTTCTCGCCGTGCTCTCGCTTTTTTCTGCCTCTCACGCAAACCACGCCTCCCTCTCGCACACGCTAAAAAGATCGCAGAGACGTAAGGGCTTATGAGGAGTACAGGGAATTACAGTATGAGCATTAACAGAAACAACGTTTTCCGCTCGGTTCTCATCCGGCACAATTCTAAAAATGACATTTTACGCTCGTTTCTCATCCGGCACAAATCTAAAAATGACATTTTCCGCTCGGTTCTCATCCGGCACAATTCTAAAAATGACATTTTCCGCTCGGTTCTCATCCGGCACAATTCTAAAAATGACATTTTACGCTCGGTTCTCATCCGGCACAATTCTAAAAATGACATTTTACGCTCGGTTCTCATCCGGCACAATTCTAAAAATGACATTTTACGCTCGGTTCTCATCCGGCACAATTCTTAAAATGATATTTTCCGCTCGGTTCTCATCCGGCACAATTCTAAAAATGACATTTTCCGCTCGGTTCTCATCCGGCACAATTCTAAAAATGACATTTTACGCTCGGTTCTCATCCGGCACAATTCTAAAAATGACATTTTACGTTCGGTTCTCATCCGGCACAATTTTAAAAATGATATTTTAGGCTCGGTTCTCATCCGGCACAATTCTAAAAATGACATTTTACGCTCGGTTCTCATCCGGCACAATTCTAAAAATGACATTTTACGCTCTGTTCTCATCTGGCACAATTTAAAAAATGACTTTTTCCGCTCGGTTCTCATCCGGCACAATTCTAAAAATTACATTTTACGCTCGGTTCTCATCCGGCACATTCCCAAAATTACCAAATTCCGCTCGGTTCTCATCCGGGCCATTCCAAAAAAAGACCTTCTCCGCTCGGTTCTCATCCGGGCATTCACTCTACGCTCGGTTCTCATCCGGCGTATGCATGAAAATATTATCCGCGCTCGGTTCTCATCCGGCAGATTCTCTTTGTGCTCGGTTCTCAAACGGCCGGTCAAGGTTCTCATACGACGTGTTCTCATCCGCCGGTTCTCAAACGACGTAGCGCCGGTTGCAGCGGCAGTCGTACTGCCCATTCGCACAGCTTCTGGCCATTTTGACTTTGCATCCACGACAATGAGCCACATGGATCCGTGAAACGGTTCGCAAAAGTCAATGTGAAGGCGCTGCCAAGCGCGTTCTGGCTCTTCCCAGCTGTGGAGCGGCGTTCTCGTGAGGGTGTTCCCAAGACGGGCGCAGAGATCGCATGCTCTAGCGACGGTTTCAATCTTGTCATCCATGAAGGGGAACCACACCTTCTGACGAGCGATCGCCTTCATGCGTGCCATTCCGAAGTGCGTTTCATGCAACTTTTGGAGCACGGCTTTCTCCAGTGTCTGCGGAATCACAATTCCATTATTCCTCAGGACGATTCCGGCTTCTTCAGTCAATTCATCTTTGACGGCGACATACTGTTTCAGCAGCGGATACTCCAGTTCACGAGGAAATCCAGTCTTCAGCCATTCACGTACTTTCGTCAGCGCAGGGTCCTTGTCAGTCTCTTCACGCATGCTTGGCAGACTGACCGCGCACTTCTCGAAGTAGTGCTCAACAGCCCAGAGCTGGACCTCTGCTTCCTCACGGACCGTTTTCTTCGACGGCATCTCCGTGGACAATGGGAGCCGCGACAAGCCATCAGCGTTTCCGAAGTCAGATGTGGACCGGTACTCAACATCGAAGGAATACGCTCTCAGACGGAGTTCCCATCGGTGAAGCCTCTTCATGGCAATCACCGGAAGCTCGTGCTTCGGTCCAAGAATCAACACGAGTGGCTTGTGGTCGGTCAACAGTGTGAACTTCCTCCCATACAGGAACTGGCTGAACTTCTCCACTCCAAAGACGATACCCAATGCTTCCTTCTCAATCTGGGCGTAGTTTCGCTCTTCCTTGGTGAGCGTCCTGGAAGCGAATGCAATGACTCTCTCGACGCCATCCGGACAGGCGTGGTAGATCACTGCCCCCAGTCCTCCGAGTCATCCGTCCCGAGTATGACCGGTACATCGGGATCGTAGTGGATCAGTACGTCGGCGCTGATCAGCCTCTGCTTGATCATACGGAATGATTTCTCATGCTCATCTCCCCAGACGAACTCGACGTCTTTCTTCCTCAGGGCGTTCAAGGGCAGGGCGAGATCTGACAGTCTCGGCACGAACTTGGCGTAGTACTGCACCATGCCCAAGAAAGACTCGACATGCTTCAGGTTCTTAGGTGCTGGCATCTCCTGCATCGCCTTTATCTTGTCGGGGGACGGCCTGATGCCTTCTTGGTCAACCACATGTCCCAGGAAGTCGATTCGGCGCATCAGGAACTGGCATTTCTCGCGCTTCAAGCGAAATCCAGCCTTCCTCAGCCTCTCCAGCACCTTCTTCATTCTTCGCAGGTAGTCCTCGTCATTGGGAGCGGCAACCACAATGTCATCGAGGTAGACCATCACACCTGGCAAGCCAGCCAACACTTCCTCCATGGTCCGCTGGAAGATGGCGGGTGCAGAGGCGATACCGAACGGCATCCTCTCAAACTGGAAATGACCCTTCTGCGTGGACAGCGTGAGAAACTTCTTCGACGCTTCCTCCATCTCAATCTGCATGTACGCGTCTCGCAGATCCATCTTTGAGAACTTCTGACCGCCGTTCAGCATGTGGAACAGGTCGTCAGGCTTCGGCAGAGGGTATTGGTTGACATCGAGCAGAGGATTGATCGTGACTTTGAAGTCTCCACAGAGTCGAATCCTCCCGCCTGGTTTCGGAACGACAACCAGCGGCGTGCCCCACTCGGGGTGCTCAACGGGTTTCAGAATGCCTTCTTTCACCATTCGATCAATCGCTTCATCCACCTTCGGCTTCAGGGCGTAGGGCACAGGGCGGGCGCGGAACAGGCGTGGCTCTGGGCGTCCATCACGGAACTTCAGGACTGCCTTCTTCACAGTGCAGTGTCCCAGACTAGGCTCGAAAAGCTCCTGATTCTCTTGCAGAATCTTCGCAATCTTGTCCGCCAGCGGTTTCAGCTCTTGCTCAACATGCTTCACCGCGAAGAATGGTCCCATGCTCATTCCCAGAGCACGGATCATGTCTCTGCCGCAGAGTGCGGGCCCTTTTCCGGGAATCACGTGCATCCAGACTTGCGCAGATCGGCCAGACCACTTCACCGTGAGACGGCTTCGGCCCTTCAGGCGGATCTCTGAGCCATTGTAGGCGCGACCGTGGTAGGTCGTCCTCTCCAGTGCAGGTGAGCCCAGGGTACGCCACATGTGCTCATCGATTATGGAGATCGCAGCGCCCGTATCCAGCTCCATCTGGACCGGGAATCCATTGAGCTCGACGTTCAGCATCTCGGGCGGTTCGACCTGGGGACGGGCGAAATCGATTTTGCCCACCGGGTATTCGTCTTGGTCGTCACCGGTCTCCTGGTCCACCCAGTTTGCCCTTCGCTGCGGAGCGCGCGGAGCCTTCTTGTGGTTGTGGGAGGCCTGCTCAGCCTTCTTCTCCTTACAGTCCCTCATGAAGTGACCTGGCTGTGAGCAGTAGTGGCACTTCCCTTCGAACCGGCTCGGCTTCTGCTGCCTTTCTCCAGAGCTGTGCGTTTGCCTCCTGGTTTGCACGTGGGCGCGATGCACCGTGCTCCCGGCAAGTATGCCATGTGGTTGCGATGATGTCTTCACTTGTTCCAGATTTGATCCAACCGTCTCAATCGACGTAGCTGTTTCAACCAACTTTGCGAAGTTGGCGTCTGACAGCTCCACCAGTCGTTTCCGGATTTCATCGGACCGGATTCCACCAACGAACGCCATGCAGAGCATCATGTCGTTGGGATCCTTCACCTTTGCGAAGTCACACGTGCGGGCCTTCTTCTGGAGCTCGAGAGAGAATTCTCGGATGCTAATGCCATCTGTCTAGGTCGACCGCATCAGTGCGACTCGCTCGGAAAGCACAAGGGTCTTCGGCTGGTAAAGCCTCTCCATGTATGCTGTCAGTTCGGCGTAGCTGTGATCCTCGAGAAAGCGACCCTGAGCCAGATTCTCCATGGCTGTGTAGGAGGTCTCACCGACTTCTTGCAAGAAGTAATACTTCTTCATGTCGACATCGGTGATTTCTCGGATTCGCATGCTGCCCTCGAACAGGCGCTGCCACACGCGGAAACTGTGTCCGGGAACGAACGGATTCACCGAGTGGGACCTCGCAGCGGTCACGATCACTCGGGCTGAATCAGCCGGCGCCGCGGCCGGCGTCGTGGCGGTTGAGGTTGGCGGATTCGTCATGATTTCTCCGTAGGCCTAGCCTGACTGCTTCCTGCACACGAATGCCCGCACCAGTTAGCTGAGAAGCACTCGAAGCCAACCGGGGGTCTTACAACGTCACCTTCCGCGAGTTAACTCCGGATAGGATTTCTCCCTGCTAGCTCGGCTAGGATCGAGATTGTCCGATGAAGTGGCTTGACTGATTCCCAGCGGCCGTATACTCCTTAGAGACCCTCACGCTTGGATCTCCAGGAAACGGGCGCGTGGTACTGCAAGGTTTCGTGGGATGTGCTCGCAACAGAGAGGCTATCTCGATAACGAGACCACCGCGCTGAGTTCAGCGTGCACAGACCACAACCGGGTGGTGCGCGAACTCAAGGCGCGGCGCGGATTTTCACCAGACCTTGCGGCGCTGGTTACTTCTCAACGGCGCGAAGCTGCTTCGGCGCTGAGCTCCACCAGAGGTGAACTCGAAGCGCGAAGCTGTAGACCGAAAGGCGCGGAGATTCTTCGACACTGAGCTCCACCAGGGGTGAACTCGAAGTGCGAAGAGAAGACTGATCGCCAGTTATGTTACTTGCTAGGTAACACTGGAATGCGGGAACACAGGAACACAAGTGTAGACGGTGAAGGCAAGTGTTTATCAAGAAGCCAGGGGCCTCTTTTATAGGGTGAGGAATGGTGTACTTTCATAAAGGTCACGGGGGCAAGTCAAGGACAAAGGGGGATGATAATTCTTGGACGTGATATTTTCCCTTCTACATGACAGTAAGGAAAGTGAGAGATCGAGGAGATGGAGAGAGGAACAGAGAGGGAGGGAAAGTGAGAGATCGAGGAGATGGAGAGAGGAACAGAGAGGGAGGGAAAGTGAGAGATCGAGGAGATGGAGAGAGGAACAGAGAGGGAGGGAAAGTGAGAGATCGAGGAGATGGAGAGAGGAACAGAGAGGGAGGGAAAGTGAGAGATCGAGGAGATGGAGAGAGGAACAGAGAGGGAGGGAAAAGAGATGCATTTAGAGTGAGAGAGTTGCGCAGGTTCGAGAAGTGGACCTGCAGCTGGTGTCCTTGGCTCCAGACTCGACCATCTCTTCAGAGAAGCCACCGCCTCTCAGCGTTGCCCAGCTAAGGAATGATCTCAGACGATGCTGTCAGGCCATTTGTTCTATTCTTTCCTTATTCTCTCTATCTTTCTTTATCTCTCGTTCTCTCTCTCTCTCTCTCTTTCTCTTTCTTTCCCTGTTTTACTCTTAATTTTCTGGCCTTTTCCCCGTACACTGTTTTTAATCAGTCCCCCTCTATTCATCTTTAAGATATTATGAAGTCGTTATTTTACTTTGCCTGCGTTATGTGAAATACATAAGAAATAGTCCGCTATTTCCAGTCGCGGCTGCCCAGCCCTTCCTCGAAATGGCAGCCGCGAGCCAAGACATCCTCATGTGGAAAAATCCCATGACGACTCTGCTGCTAGTGCTTGTGAGTGTTGTTTATCACTTTCTCCACCCTCTCTTTTCCTCTCCCTCGTTCTCTCTCTTTCTCTCTGCTTTTCTCTATCTCGCCCTCTCTCTCTCTTGCTCTCTCTCTTGCTCTCCTTCTTAATCTTTTATCTATTTATCTCCCCTATCTTTTTTGTTTAAGGTATACATGTACAGCATATACGTGGGATATTTCTGGACGCTCTTCTTCGGCCTGATTCACTTGCAACTTTCTCTCAACTATCTCTACACTGTCAAGTTCGTCTTTATTTATTTAAGTAAATTTTAAGTGTGATATCCTTCCTTTTTCGTTAAACAAAGCTCTACAACGTATTCTGAATTGTGTTTATCAGATTCTTTTTATCTCTAATATTCTTGCCAGTTTTTGTTATCTCCAATTCCTACACGGTGACAGCAATAGAATAGGGACCGGGATGATAGGGAGAAATGTGCGAGAAGGGATCATGAAAGACAGAGTGAAAGAGAGAACGAGAGAGAGAGAGAGAGAGAAAGTGAATGTGAGTTGCACTTCTTGAATTTTGCCCTTTACCCACATTTGTGCCTGCCTTTTATGGACACTCATTAATTCCTTATCAAATGCTACCCTTTTCCTCCTACCAACCTGAAATATTGGAAACATTATGCGTGTAGTCGGGCAAACACGTGAGAAAGAAACTAACAATAATACGGATTGAGAGACGGAGGATGAGAAAGAAAGGTGAGGGAAATGAGATTGAGGTGGATATGAAAGTAGATGGTATCATGAAATATGAAGCAAACAGAGTTCGTGGGAGAGAGAATGAGAGAGGGAGAGAGAGATGGAGAGAGGGAACGATTATATGCTGGCTCTCTGTTAGTACTTTCTGTCGGCGCCTTTAGATATACTTTACTCATTGGCCATATGCAGCATGTCATCAAAAAACATTCCCAAAATTTTGTGTGTTATATTTTCTCCATCCATTCAAACACAGCGCAGATCCCGCAGAGCTACAGTACCATACCCAACCTTTCTTGCTGGTCAGGAGAAACGAAACTGAACATAGCACATCTCATTGTCACTTCCAGTGGGAAGTTTGATAATCACATACATATATGCATGATGTATGTAGACAGCTGCCATTAAATGAGATGGGTATATTGGAAGGAATCCATAATGAAGAAGAGATAGCAGTGTATCTTGAGAGGCATCGACATTGGTCTGTCCTTCGTGCCCCGTCGGGAGGTGAAGATGCCCCGTCTGGATGTCTCCTCTGCCCAACTCGTTGCTGACCTGGCTCGCACTGCTCAGATGGCCATCAAGTTCGCAGCCGACTTCCTCGAGAAGCTGGAAAGGTATGCCGGCATTTCCTTGCAAGGCTATATAAATCACAGAGTGTTTCCAAATGTCCCGCAGATCATTACTACTCTATAGGAAAAATTTGAATCAAAACAGAGACCTGCAGGCGTGGCTTTAATTTACACTTGGTTGAGCATGCTGACCTGGAAGGAAGAGCGAGTGTCGTGGCACTTCTACTATTTGGTCATGTACTGGCTGACCCTCGCCACCGTCTTCAAGACAGGAACTTGCTTCGGCATGTGTGGTCAGGCACTGCATTTCATATCCCATTAATGAATTCAATTCAGATAGACTTCTTCCCTTTTTGCTAACGATAACTTGTGTACTTGTACGCAGGTCGTGTAGATAAGACAAATGATGACTGGGGCAGAAGACATAGGAAAGCATTGCAGGGATGACATTCGGAGTGCGCCTCTTCCTCACAACTTACCTGTTCGACCGCTTCCCCCGTCTCAAGTATCGTCTCGACACCTATGGATACTTCTGGAGGAATCTGCCACTCAAGAACGGCGAGATTCCACCGCGTGGAGTAAGATCTCTCTCTCTCTCTCTCTCGCTCTCTCTCTCTCTCTCTCTCTCTCTCTATCTCTCGCTCTCTCTCTCGCTCTCTCTCTCTCTCGCTCTCTCTCTCTCGCTCTCTCTCTCTCTCTCGCCCTCGCTCTCACTCTCACTCTCTCACTCTCTCTCTCATTCCCCTCTTTCTATCTCTCGCCCTCTCTCTCTCTCTCGCCCTCGCTCTCACTCTCTCTCTCATTCCTCTCTCTCTCTCGCACATTATCTCTCGTTCTCTAGCCTGAGACGGATGGCCGCTTCTTCCCATCTGCCCGCCGTGACGACTCTTTCTCCGATGTGCTAAGAGCGTCGTTTGATCAGGACGAGGAAGGGAACGACGATGATATCCTTCTGCTGCACTCGCCTGGCCGGCCCGTCTCTTCCCCCCCTCCACCCGTCCCTCAACCTTCTTCTGCCTCCAATCTTCCCTCTCAACCTTCACCTCCCCCCTCCTCAGTCATCTCTCGCCACTCTTCCACCTTCTCGCTCAGCAACGAATCCTCCTCCGTCCTCCACGATGATGATCTTCTGGATGACTTGCTTGACTGTCAGCATTCAGCCTTTGGGTTATAACCCTGAATTGCATTTCTCTCTCCATCTATGTCTCTCCCTCCCGCTCTTTCTCTCTCTCTCTCTCTCTCACTCAGATAGAAGATGTGCTCTGAGCAGCAAGGAGGGTGGTACAAGTCGTAATTCCATCAGCGGCACACTGTTCCTCACACATGAGTTAGTCTAACCCCACTAGGGATTTGTCATTGTTTCTCTATAAAATCGAATTAACGGCTAAGCTTTCATGTCTTGTTCATCACTATTCTCTATAGAACATTGGTCTTCCGCGCGGCGACATCAAACGAAGACCGCATCTTGTTCCTAGACGGCATCGTTTACTTGCGAAAGGTTATTTCGTTGTCCTCCTTCCCAGTCTCTCTTCTCTTGTTATGCTCTCTTCCCTTGGTCTACGCCGTCTCTAACTTACCCTCTCTTTTCAGTCAGTCTCTCTGCGATCCTTCGTGCGCGGCTCTCGAAAAGCTCTAGCAATCGCGAGCAGAGGCGGCGATCCTCTCGTCTTCATCAACGTCAGCAGAAGAGATGAATTCGCCGGCGCCATCGAAAGAGCATGCGCAGCTAGGGGGATTGATATTCATAAGCTACAATGACAGAGAAAGAGAGAGAGAGAGAGAGAGAGAGAGGCGAAGAGAGAAAGAAAGAGTGAGACAGAGTTATTGAGAGAGGTGACAGTAGTCATTGTACAATTCTGAATCAGGTCAGAAGGCTACTTGTTTCCTGCATTTTGGCTTGATTCTCATTCCTTTCCTAATAGCTACTCCACAAAATATAGCCGTCCCATACCAAATGGAAGCTGAACCGGTTACCATTCGAAACCTAGTCGTCCCACTGTTTCCAGACAGATGTTGTTGTGATACCTCATTTTCGCGTGATTCGATTATTTAGAGTTGAAACCAGACAAGTGCATTATTATTACTTTATTCACATTTGAACGTTGTGCGAGCTAATTCGGGTGAAATTGATTACAGTAGCAATCTCATTTATAGCGTCAAATCGATATAATATTATCTAATAAATCAGTGATAAAACTGTTATCTACCATCCATCCACAGAAAGATTTCACAGATCAGTCGAATGCAGCGAGTTTGGTGTTGTCGCGAGCGTACTTGTCAAAGAGAGGGATGAAGCCAGTCTTGGGGGCGAGCCAGCAGATACCCAGGGCGACCCTCTCAGAGAAGGAGGAGATGAAGGGGCCGATCCAGTGGATCACCACGCGGTAGATCCAGAGGTATTGAAGGGCAGAAGAGATCGAGTGGCGACGTTGCAGTCGGGTGAAGAGGGCAGAGACGAACACTACGTCCGCTGGGAGAGGGGAGCCTGGAAAGAGTAAAGGGAAAGAGAGAGAGAGAGAGAGAGAGAGAGAGAGGGAGAGAGAGAGAACGAGAGAGAGAAACCTCGTAGAAGTTGCATGAGGGCAACTTCGAGTGAGACGAGGGTGCCAGAGCGAGCACAGCCATCCAAGCACTGCACGATGGTCGGAGAGGGAGAGAGACGAGCTCTGTCAGAGGAAGGTGGAGAGAGAGACAGAGAAAGAGAGAGAGAGAGAGAGAGAGAGTGAGAGAGAGAGAGAGTGAGAGAGAACCTGCGAAGCACTCGGAGTGGCCAGTGGACATCGTGGAAGTGACGCCAGTCCCATTGCCAGTGCTGCACCAGAAGGGGCTGAAGGAGAAAGGACTGAGACTAGGAAAAGGGAGAGAACAACCCCAACCTCATACGCCGTCGAGTCGTTGCGGGTGATCTCGAGATGAGTGACATTGAAGAGAGGATCCGCTGTGCCATCCACACGAATATTCTTGACTGTCAACACTCCAAACCGAATGGATTCACCCTCGCATCTCAAAAAGATTTTCTCTTTCTCAATTTGCGAGTTTCTCTTTCTCAATTTGCTCTCATCCCTCACTCAATATTTAGGACCCTCTCTCTCACTCTCTCTTCCTACCTGGGCCAGTAAAAAGGGCAGAAATTAGGCAGTCGCTTCTTCATGGGCGCCAGAGTCTCTTCATCGACTGCTTCGCACAGCATAACAATGAGTTCAGAACGCTCTTGCCAAACCATTCTCCAGAAATCGATCTTTAAAAAAACAGGGCTCATTTATCCAGCGAGGAAGCGCCGAAAATAGGGGACCGTGTCAGAATAGCAACGACATTCGCACAACGGACTATTGAGCAACCGAGCCGAATCGCAACGGAAGGGCTGCCATTTGAGCAGCAATTCAAAAGAGCAACAGGGATATAGAGCAATGGTGACAAACGAGCAATCAGGAAACAGAGCAACGCGACAAATGAGCAACCGGTCAACATTTGTGGTAGGGGGGCCTATGAGACCTCACGGGTCCCGAACGCGACATTTGAGCAACGAGACAAACGAGCAACGGGCTAGATCTTCTTCCCTGGTATAGGGAGGGGTCTATGAGACCCAATAGACCCAATGGGTCTCAACTGCGACATTTGAGCAACGGGACAATTGAGCAAATGGGCAAAATCCTTTTCCATGGTATAGGGGTCTATGAGACCCAATGGGTCTCAACTGCGACATTTGAGCAACGGGACAATTGAGCAACGGTTCAAAATCCTTTTCGCTGGTATTGGGGTCTATGAGGCCCAATGGGTCCCAATGGGTCTCAACTGCGACATTGAGCAACGGGACAATTGAGCAACGGTTCAAAATCCTTTTCGCTGGTATTTGGGTCTATGAGGCCCAATGGGTCTCAACTGCGACATTTGAGCAACGGGACAATTGTGCAACGAGCTAGATCTTCTTCCTTGGTATAGGGGGCCTGTGAGACCCATTTGGTATTGTTGCCTGCACCCGTGACTATTGAGCAACGGGCCATATGTCATTATGTATTCATTTTGTCTTGTATAAGGGGGCCAAGAAGACCCAATGTTGCTTGCACCAGGGAAATTTTGCAATATATATGTATGTATGTATGTATATATGTATGTATCTTACGATTAGCAATATGGTTGGTATGCGTGATACTCATGCAGTCATAGGCAGTACTTGCAGTTCATAGAGTCAATCTCGAACACGTGGGGGGGGGGGGGGTGCGGGGAGCAAAATTATTTTTTAATCAAGTGATATTCACAGAGTATTCAACCGAAAATATTCAACGATAGAGCTATTCACAATTTAGTTGGTCTTATAAAATCTTATGCTCATTGAATATTTCCGGTATGTCGCCGCCAACTGTGAATACAGGGAAATCATTTTTGGAAAAATGTTTTTGAGAACGCCATAGGATGCCACACAAACTCTGTGAATATCACTTGATTAAAAAATAATTTTGTTCCCCGCACCCCCCCCCCCCACGTGTTCGAGATTGACTCTATGAACTGCAAGTACTGCCTATGACTGCATGAGTATCACGCATACCAACCATATTGCTAATCGTAAGATACATACATATATACATACATACATACATATATATTGCAAAATTTCCCTGGTGCAAGCAACATTGGGTCTTCTTGGCCCCCTTATACAAGACAAAATGAATACATAATGACATATGGCCCGTTGCTCAATAGTCACGGGTGCAGGCAACAATACCAAATGGGTCTCACAGGCCCCCTATACCAAGGAAGAAGATCTAGCTCGTTGCACAATTGTCCCGTTGCTCAAATGTCGCAGTTGAGACCCATTGGGACCCATTGGGATTCATAGACCCAAATACCAGCGAAAAGGATTTTGAACCGTTGCTCAATTGTCCCGTTGCTCAAATGTCGCAGTTGAGACCCATTGGGTCTATTGGATCTCATAGACCCCTCCCTATACCAGGGAAGAAGATCTAGCCCGTTGCTCGTTTGTCTCGTTGCTCAAATGTCGCGTTCGGGACCCGTGAGGTCTCATAGGCCCCCCTACCACAAATGTTGACCAGTTGCTCATTTGTCGCGTTGCTCTGTTTCCTGATTGCTCGTTTGTCACCATTGCTCTATTTCCCTGTTGCTCTTTTGACTTGCTGCTCAAATGGCAGCCCTTCCGTTGCGATTCGGCTCGGTTGCTCAATTGCCCATTGCTATAAGCACGTTTCTCAAATGTCCATTTTAACACGTATGGCTATAATGGTCGTTGCTATTCTGACACGGTTACGAAAATAGCGTCCAATTCGAATAGCCGCACGGGTAAAGGTTGAGAGAGAGAGAGAGAGAGAGAACGAGCGAGAAAGAAGGACAGAGAGAGAGAGAGAGAGAGAGAGAGAGAGAGAGAGATCAGATACCTGAGTATTCGGGAGCGGTGCCTGGGCACAGATGAATGTGTTGTTGAGTGGGCCGCCTTGGATGTACGAGGCGTGGATGAAGTCGGTGGTGCCACTGCAAACAGCGAGTTTACTAATGTCTCAGCCGGCGAAACTTTTTTTCTCTCGTCCGTTTCGTCGATTCAACATGGTTTAATTCACGATAATTAACTCATTTTCTTTGTATATTAATTTAACATATAGAATTTGTGAATGAAACAGGAATAATTGTGGAGGGAGAGAGGGAGAGACAGAGAAAGAGAAGAAGAGAAAGAAAGAGAAAACCGGAGCACGAACTAGTTTCCCGAAGCATCAGCCACTTCCGGTAGATGCGTATCGTCGTCGAAGAGCTGGAGAAGCAGCCGAGTCCTGCGGAAGTGGTCGTCCGACTCGGCCAGATGGCCCGTGCTGTCAAGAAGGGGGTGCAGACGGAGACGGCTCTCGTCACAACAAGTGATCACTGCAGACAGCGAGGAGAGACGAGGCAGAGGAGAGAGAAAGAGAGGGAAGAGAAAGAGAGAGAGAGAAAGAGAGAGAAAGAGAGGGGAGAGAAAGAGAGGGAAGAGAAAGAGAGAGAGAGAAAGAGAGAGAGAGAAAAAGAGAGAGAAAGAGAGGGGAGAGAAAGAGAGTGAGGAGGAACGAGAGGAATGTGAAAAAGATGTAAGCATGAGTGGAACCGTACTCTTGTTTCGCGCCTTGGTGAGATGATTTGCATCGAAGGCAGTGGTGGCAGACTCGGCTGGTGAGAGGGGGTTGTTAGAGAAGAAGGCATCGAGGCGGGAGTACTCACGAAGGAAGTTCTGCAAGGAGAGGGAGGGGACATCCAAGAGATTAACCTATCTCTAGCTGCGGTCTTCACCAAAATTTTGTTGCGGAATTTATAATATTCCACCGTTTGCCGTTTCTTAAGAGACGGCAAAATATTAAAACTCAGATCGCACGCTTTCTCCTACTACCAGAAATGGCAAACAGCGGAATATTCTAATCTCCATGAAATAATTACGCCAAATGGAGAGTGAGTAAAGAACACGGATGAGAGAGAGAGAGAGAGAGAGAGAGAGAGAGAGAGGAGAGTAGAACTAACATTGAGATGGCAGCAGAGAGTCCCTGGCTCCTGCAGCAGCGACCAGCCAACCTTGCGAGAAATGGAAGCTGCGGCTGCTCTGACCGATCGCAGCACCCGCCCCGCTTGCTCAGCAGATCCACGCTGCCAGGACCGGAGAGGATCCATCTGAGGGGACAAGCAATGGAAGGGGCTCTCTATTCCATCTCTTCTACCATTCTCAGTCGACTGTACTCGTGCGTTGCGTTGTCGATGATCTTCCCGCAGTCAGCGACTGCAGGAAGTAGACGATCGAGCAGCCATGAGACGAGGTCACTTCTGAAGAGAGAGAGAGAGAGAGAGAGAGAGAGAGAGAGAGAGAGGAGGGGTTAGAGAGGGGGGGGGGGTTAGAGAGAGAGAGGGTTAGAGAGGGGGGGGGGGGGTTAGAGAGAGCTAGAGATAGAAAGAAGCAAATAGTGAGAAGATATAAGTACTCCAATGCCTGGAGATGAGAACAGCCATGAATGGAAACGGGGTAGGAGAAAGAGTAAGAATAAAGAAGACTGCCCAGGAAACCTAAACTAACCCATATTTGACGCGAAGTTCTTGGTCCAATTCAGAGTTCGTGAGAATGGGTGGAGAAAGAAGAAGCTTCTCAATGAGAATGAGACGAGTCTGCTCATCGCAGACGATTCGATCAACCTGGAGGATAATAAAACAGAATAGGCTAGGACAATAAAGGGTGAGGTTGGGGAGGTAAAGAACAGATCTCACCTTGAACAACTTCTGCGCAATGAACGTCTTCAGCTCATCTTTCTCGTATTTTTCCTGGAATTGGAATAGCTAACGGAAACGAAGAAATATGTTTAAGCAAGTCATAATAAGCAGCCAATGGTGCCTATGACTGCTTCGGTAGAAAAAGAGAAGTAATAATGCAGTTACATATAATGAATCTTTGAGCTCGTTTTAACCTTCTGTCTCATAAAAAAAATAACAAACGAAGTGACCATTGCTCTAACTTAACAAAAGGAAAATATAAATAACCATGAAAAAAGAAGAATAAAGCAGCAGATAAAGAGTTGAAAACTGACAATGCGAGTGATAAGAGCCTTTTCGGAGGAGAAGGCCAGCCATCTCTCGTAGAAGGTCGCGGGCTCAGTGGTCAAGGCAGCCGAGAGACGAGCAGAGGACTCGTCTATACACGCGCACTCCACTACTGCATCCTGAAAAGACCATTGTTTCAAAACCATTCTGTTATTTGAATAAATGAATTTGCAGCACAATGAGAAGAAAATCTCCATTAATCAAAATCACCATGTGTACTAAATGAACAAAAGAAAAGCAAAAAAAAAAAAGAACCAGCCTCCAACTCCACGCTGCTGTGTTCGGAATCACATGGCATAATGGAAGACGGGCACCGGGAGGGTCTTCGTCAGCTCACTAGGAAGAGGGCAGATTACAAGCCGAATTCAAGTGAATGGAACGAAGAACGTGAAGTCCGTTCCAGCAACCTGTAGATCATTTATTGTCCACATCTCGAGCCTTCCCCCACACGCTCGTCAGTACCTGCTAAGCCTCCCATTTCTCACGTCCACATCGGACAATTAATGAAGATTATATGGTCGTCCCTCCCATATAACCCAGATTACCCCTCACCAGTGTCCCGTTCAAACTACCATAAGATAAAGAACTTTATCGAATAGGACACGACCTGGTCCGGTAGAGCGCGGTGACAACAAACTTGCAATGCATGGCAGAGCAAAATACAAAAAGCACATGAGCGAGCAGCAATGGGGAGTGGATAGCGGCATGTGGGAGGAGTTGAGGATGTATGAAGATCCGCGTGGCCTCGCGGCGTTGAGGGGCCTTGTGATAGGGGCCGATGTGAGGAGTGGGAGAGAGAGAGAGAGAGAGAGAGAGAGAGAGAGAGGGGAGAGAGAGAGGGGAGAGAGAGAGAAGAGGATGAGGGGGAAAAGGGAGAGGTTGGACGTCCAACCCTAAGAAACCTGAAGCCGCCCAATCCTCGAGAAAGAGAGAGAGAGAGAGAGAGAGAGAGAGAGGGAGAGAGAGAGGGAGAGAGAAGGTAGATGGGAGGAGGGAGAGAGCGTGAGGGGCCGACATGACCGAGCCGGCGATGAACCTCCACGTCGTAGCCACTCTCTCCACCGCCTCTAATCCCGACACAACCTGGAAAATGAAAACAGTACACTCAGGGTGGGTGGGTGGGACCCAACACTCTACGACCAGCGATCGTAGAAATGTCTTCTCCCTCCCCTACAACCCTTTGCTCAACTGCTACCGTACCCGGCTAACTTGCACATCAACATTCAAAACCATCTTCACTACTCCCCACACCCTGCCTATTTCACGGTCCACTTGGTGATGATGGTAATCATCAATGATCGTTCCAACAACTAACTCCGACAATGAATGGTTTGTGCGGCACATGAGTGGACGTGAAATAAGGCTGTCATTCAGGCACATTTTTTTTACTCTTTAAATTTCTGTTCGTGCAATAAAGAAAAAGACACTACAGATTGGCTAATCAACGGCAAATCTGCAGAAATATGCCAAAACAAGAAAATCAGCTAGCCACTTAACAAACAACACAACAATGTGACAAGTAGTCAAAATCTTAAACGAAAACCACCAAAATTCAACGGGCATGAACTGTTCACATCAATTTAAGAGAATTTTAAGGAATAAACAAAACGTAAAAAGTTAAATCCTAGAGGGGAGGAAATTAGAATTGTCAACAACGTAAACAAAGACGATCGACCGATGAGCATCATATCCCGTCACACATATTAACAAACGGAGAAAAAGAGATTACCTAGGATTTGAGTAAATGAACATGGGTTTGACAATGATTTAGTGAAAAGACACTAGCAGAACCCGCAAAAGACTATATAGAAAAACTAACAACTTCCGATCTGCAAAAATCTTAAATTCCCCATCGATAACATACACCGTATGGCTTCCGTTTAGCAGCACAAAAACGAAGGAGTGGACGGGTGGGCGGGGGTTCCATTTGAGCACTGTGTTTTCAACGCAAAAAGCTAGGAGATTCGTTAAGAATTCTTTGGAGCGGGAAAACGCGGAAGTCGCCACTTCGCGTCTTCCCTCAGCCGCTGGAGTTTCTTCTTCAGAGCTTTTTTGCTCTCTCCGTCTGTGCTTTCCGTGGAATCTTTCGGTGGAGCTGCAACATAAATAGTGCAATCGAGATGAATGGGGCACTGCTAAGAAGTACGGAATCTCACCGGTTGTCAGTAGTCGCTTCTGCTCCTCCCTCTTGGCCTCCGCTAACATCTCATCCCAATTTAAGGAAGCAACCTGCATATCATTACTATTGGATCCGCTGAATTTATCAAAAGGCGGAAAAACTGGAAAGTATTCATTTTCGAACATGATTGGGAAAATAATGCTTAGCGATAAGAGGAGTGACTGAACCAGATGATGTCGGATATCTCCGAGATTCGTTAGAGAAGACACCCCAGTGCTCGCGGGATCAACATTCGACAGCATCACCGCGCACTTAAAATTGATAATCCCTCCACGGTTTACAAAACAATAAAAGCGAGAGTTAGGAAGTAAGGAGTAGTATACCGTACATCATAGTACCCGCTTCCGGAGGAAGTTTGCTGTGTCACATCCATGTCCCGACCCCCAACCCGCATAACAAGCCGGCCGGCCCGAGTAACACGGAGCTGCCCCACTCGACGGCCTCTCTCCAGGCCAGCCGAGCTGCTTCCCTGCAACGGATATTCTGAGGGGGAGAATAAATAAAGGAACGGGAGAAGAGAAGGAGAGAGAGAGAGAGAGAGAAGAGAGAAAAGGCAGAGGGAAGGAGAAAAAAAAGGTACGAACTGCCTGGCCTTCCTCGCCCTCCTCGTCGTTCTTCGCTACCAGATCATGAATGGCAGTCGGAAGTTGGATGACGAAAAGATCATCTCTCTGCTCTGAACATCTTTCCATTGTCCTTCCCTTCTCCCACCCTGAGAGGTATTTATATCAGATGGCAATCCATTTCTTACCATTAATCAGAGTCTTCACAAGATTCGCTGCCCGCATGGAATGAACAGCCGTCGCATCCCCATCCCTTGTCGTTGAAGGAGATTCTCTGTAAAATTATCTACGATCAAGCATATTGAACAGCTCAGGAAAGGAATAGTTACATCGATTGTTGAAACCCACCCTACGTATCTTTGCCCCATCGCGAGTCCGTTATAGCTTGTTATTAGATACCAAAGCCTCAACAATTTTTTTTCCTTGCTCTCGACCATAACAACCGCATACTACTTTATTTTTAAATCCTAAATTCAAACATATATCACAGGGAGCTAGCTGAAACAAAATTAAGTAAAGCAGAAATGGCATAAAACTGACAGATCCTGGAGTGGCTTCATCTCCACATCTTCTTCCTGGTCGAGCTCCTCCTTTACTTCCTTCTGCATCAGGCCGTGGAACTGCTTCTCTTCCTCGTCGGGAACCACGAAGGGAAGCACGCGGCCGCGGCGGAGGCCAGAGATGAACTGACAACAAGTTACTTAGAACATATCCACACCTACAAAATTACAAGTGAAGTATAAGAAAACAGAAGGAGTGATAAGAAGAGTGAGCGAAGAGAGCTGACACCATCTCGGATGAAAGAGTTCAGCTCGGCCTGGTCGCCCTCCTCGTCACTCTCCCAGATCTCTGCGTAGCCCTTCGTGGCAGAAGCTTGAGCCGCCCGCATACTCGCCGCCATCTCCAACTCCTCTTTCGGCTTCGTTCGGGGGGCTGAGATTATCGCACGTTTTAATTAGTGATCCTGGATCAGGAAGAAAATACATCATGAGAAACAAAAAGAACCGATTTCTCTTACGCGAACTTGTTAAGTTTGCAGGAACTGACAATCGAAGATCTCGAGCTTGACTCGCTCCTTCTTCTTCTCCTCATAGTGGAGGCCAGCCGAGAAGACTCCCTCTGTCTGGATGAGTTCCTGAGTGTGGCGGCCACCTCCTCGGCCCCTTCCCCTTCCTCCTTGTCCCCCACCGCCGCGTCCTCGGCCTCTTCCACGGCCCCCACCGCTGAAAGAATGAAGATTCATTATCCTCTTATCTCGAAAAATTATTGCGAATCCTGAAGCCGAAAGGAATCATTGCTTTCAGAAATTTTGAATAGTAATACAACATTTATATCCACATAAAAATAACTCCTAGCTCATTCCGATTTTAAATCAATCTTGAACAAGTAAATAACAAGATAAGAAAGTGACCGTTGCTTGCCGCCGGAATGCCCATTGGCGGAAGACTCCTCTCGTTTGCCAGCGGAAGACAAGTTCGGCATCGCCAGCTTGGCGCGCCCGCCTCCGCCGCGGCCTCTCGCACTCATTCTCGCCCGCTCTTCTCTGAATCCCATCTTATACATTATAGAAAAAAAAATAGGGAGACAAAAAAAGACAACAATCACGAGCATGCAATGAGTTTAAAGCTAACAAACAAATAGTAAACTATTATTTTATTCGCACGTAAAACGCCCGAACTTCAAACTAAGAAATATATAGAGAGCTTCGACACCATATATTAAAAAAAATTCTTTCAGAAAATGTTAACGAAACATGTTTATAGTGTTACTAATAAACTTCTTATACCGTACCTAGTATTTTATTAACCTACGGTCCTGGCCCTTCAAAAGCTCAAAAACCCAGTGCTGTGACCGTTATTAGCCAATTACAACTAATCCTGGGACATGAAAGGAGGTGGGCAGTGTGTGTTGTGGGAGATAGAAGACCCGCAACACCGCGAGCTGTCTAGACATCCACGCCAGGCCATCGTCTTCGTTCACCACCTTCGACTCTTCAAGAATGTGCTCTTGCGATACAACGAACGGTATGCCAACAATTTTGAGTTCCACGGTCAATCGCTGCATAGTAAGAGTTTAGATTGGGTAGAATATTTGCTTGCGAGGTGCTTTCCTGCCGACTGGCTTGAGTGGTCTGGCGTGCTCCGGGTTCCGAATCGTGAGGTGCCCATTCTCACTGGCGTCTCAGTGGGACTGAAAACCCCGCCATGTGAATCATTGATTCGTGATCTCCAAGTTGTTGTGAGTTATTTATTTGTGAAGTGTGAACTGGTTGATTCTCCTCTTCAGCTTCTTCTGCATGTTTCTGTCGTGCACAGCTCGGCGTCGGAAGACAGTTCCTCCCAATCTCCTAAAATCTGCTGGAGTCGTGAATTCGGCCGAGTTCTCTACATCGGGAAGCGGGCTCTTGAGCCCCACTTGCTGCATAAAGTGCACGCCTTTAGGTTTGATTTCTCATGTCAAATGTGCTTGAGAGTGTTCCGAGTAGTTAACGTCAGGTTTTCGGTTGTAGAAGTTCCCCGGAAGACCTTAGGATGTGGGACGCTGAATTGTCTTTCCGGGAAGCAGAAAAATCGCTTGACGTGGCGCCGGGCTCTCCGGAGGATGATATTCTTCAAGAGATTGCCCGCGAGGTATGATGATATTTCAACACTCGTTTTGTTGCCCCGTGAAAAAACCTTTGTTGCTATTTAGGCAGCGAAAGAGAATCTCCGCTTCGATTCACGACGCCACCGCGAGGTTGTTAAGGTGGCTTACAATTTTTGTCCTTCACGTGCTTGAATAAAAATATGAGTCATTCAAAATCTTTAAATATTTTTTCTCGTGAGAAAAAATAACGGCAATGATCGTGAATTGTACTTTTATTTGTTTTAAGGTTTTTGCATTGTCCTTGATTGTAACAATGATGGAATTGCACTAATTCCTAGCCTCCGAACTGCCCTGTGGAGGGAAGAGCTGCTCGAGGCAAGCAGTATCGACCCAAGCTGCGAAAGAAGGACATCAACGATTTGAGGGAATTTGCCAAGGTTTAGTTTCCACTCTCTTCTGTTGTTTCACAGTGTTACTTATAAAATTAATTTGATATAGTCGAACTCTCAAGTCGTATTTGCAGGAAAATCCTTTGCATGACGCCCTAATCGTAAATGTTTCGGGCTGCGGTGGTGAAGTGTGGACCGCTGTATATGGTGTTGTCAAGCTTTCAACTCTCTACCAACACGGCACGAATAATCGATTCGAACGCGGTGACTGGATCAGATGCAAGATCAAGTAGGTAGCAAATTTTACTTGTTGAAGTTATTGGGAAAAATTGAATTCACAAGGAATGTTCAGAATATGGAGAAAAGAAACCATCATTTCTAGAGTGGAAAACAGCGGAACAATTCTCGCGGAGCGGATCGATCTGAAGTTGCTCGAGCCGCCAGTTGATTGGGGTCTGCATGACGACTGCTCTGTTGAGGTGCAGCATTTACAAGATGGCAGTTATAATGATCTTTGCTCTTAACTTTCTTCCTTTTCACTTAATTCCTCACATGTCGGTTTTCTGAGTATCCTGATCAATAGGTCTAAAACATTTTTTAAGTTAAATATATGCTGTGTGTAGCAGTTCGATGCTTTTAAGCCTCCTGTTGAGAAAAAGGAACAAGTTTGGCACGGCAGATTTGACCCATCTCAGTTTTTCGTGAGCCTCGACCTCCGCACCTGCGAAGAGGAGCCACGAGGGGGCGGCTTCTTCGCGAAGCATTCAAAACTCAGAAAGGTCTTCGTTCGAAGAGATCTCTTCGAGCAGCACAGCAATGTGTTCGTTGCTAAAATATTTGCTTTGGAGGAATCATTTTAATTTACGTAAATTGTGTCCAAAAGTTTGACTGATAACGGATTTTTACTTTTCTAGCTTACAATAAGAAAAAATGTTCGGGTTAAAGTGCGCAACCAGTCGAGGTGATCGCGTACGCGGACCGCGATACCGTCAAGGAATGTAACGCAGCTGTGGAGGTCATGGAGATCGTGGCCAAGGGCGATGCCAGGAAAAGGGTAACCACATCTTTGCTTTTGTCCATCCCTCTCTTGCTTTCTACTTTGCTTCTTCGTTCGCTTTGATATCACAACAATGACATTTGCTACTCGAGGAATTTTTGTTTGTCAGGTCTTTTATGCAGAAAGAATATGCCCAATTAAAAAAAAAATAATTTGTCTATTTTAGAAAGTGTTAATTTGCCCCGACTCCGCGAATGAGAAATAAACGGGTTTCAGTAGGAAATAATTTTCCTTCGGGGTATAGTCCATTGCTGTATGATTTCGTTCGTTGCTCCTTTCAGTTTCGCAAGAGAACCGGCAAGGCTAAAGGAGTGGAGTCACCCGGCTGTTCCTCCGCAGTCGACTGCACGACTGAATGTTAGATCTTTTTCATCTTCTTTTATTGTCTGAACTTGGCTTTCCATTTCCTTAAGAATTTGCAAGTTTCGGAGCTTATTTGCAATAACTTGGATTGGAACAAGAATAAAACGAAATTAAACAAGGCTGCTGTATTCCCCTTCTGGAATGATTATCTGCTTTGACGTTTTACACATTCCAGCTCGAGATGTCAACCAGGAGGAGCAGGAGCAGCCACTCGCTGCCGTTGGGCTGCTGCGATCTTCACCTCTGCAAAGTGGCTATCCCAGGTATCTTCTTCTCCTTACACTTCTTCATTACTCTTTTCGCTTTATGGTGAACAACTTGTACGTCAAATAACTAAACACTTCAGAACAGATACGAATATGTTCAATACTTCAGGAATGTGGAGCCGTCGCCTCGCCGCTTCATGAATGCAGAGGGAGACGTGGCGAAGATGCTTGCCGCACTCTGGCAAATTCCGGTCGGTTCTCTACTAGTGGTTTCTTTTGCTTGTACTTATTTTGGGAATAGATTGCTAGTAAGAATTTATACTTTTGGCTCTTGAAGGAGGTTCGTGAGTGCGTGGGACGAGAGAATTCATTCCTCGGCCAGTGCATTGCCGAGTGGTTTTGTAGGAGTGATCCACAGTTCGGCTAGCTGCATTTCCTGGATACAGTTTTTCTGTTGCGCAACCATAGTAGAAATATTAGAGTATAACCTATTACGAGAGTATGAGCCTCGTAGAAACTCTTTGTATTATCGGGATCTTAATGTTAGCTGCTATCTGCATCTCCATAAGTTCTGTGAAAATAACCTGTATCATGCTTCTTCCTATCGAGAATTCTTTCAGCCTCTTATTTTGCTCACGCATGTATATACTTGATTGTTTTAAAGCTTGTCAGGTTTTAGCTCGCTGTATAAAAATCATCTTCCGTCGTATACATTCTTTTCTACAATGAAGGGCATATCGTATCTAATCGATTTATACAAGCCCATAAAAGCACGGGAACTGTACATTGTGCAAGGGAAAGGTAATACAAATCGGTCTGCGACTAATCAAAACAGTGGGAAGAGACGATACAGTGGAAGTGTTTGTTTAAATCAATACAAAAAGAAGCTGAGAAGCAAGACAAGTAGAAGAATATTGAATGAAGCTGCAGCAGATCCTGCAATGAAGATTTCTCCTTGCATCCTTCTAGTTACTTCTGACTAGGAATTCTATTTCCGTAGCTGTGAGGAGTAGTCAGAATAAAGAAAGAGAAAAGAAGGAAGCACTTGAAGTAGTGAAAATGCGAATGAGAACGCCGGGCTGGCAGCCGATCTCGTGCTTGATGTCCACTGAGATTATCGACGCTCCGAAGGTCGCTGACTCCTCACGCTTATCCCACGTGGCAGTCGTATAACTGAAAAAGTAGAGTGAGAGAGAGAGAGATGAAATAGAGAGAGAGAGAGAGAGATGAACGAGAGAGAGAGAGAGAGAGAGAGATGAAAGAGAGAGAGAGAGAGATGAAAGAGAGAGAGAGAGAGAGAGAGAGAGATGAACGAGAGAGAGAGAGAGAGAGATGAAAGAGAGAGAGAGAGAGAGAGAGAGAGAGAGAGAGAGAGAAAGAAGGAGAGCGACGTCTGATTGTAGACGGTCCGTCCTGCCTCGTTGCTGCCTAGCACAGTCACTCGGGATGACTCCATTCGAAGTGTGCCATGAAAAGTATGAATTCCATTCTGAATCTACAAAGGCCAGAGAGTTGACTGACGAGGAATTGGACGTGGACGGAGGCATTGGCTGCCAGTTGGAAGGAGTGCTTGTTGCTGTGCGAGGGGAGAGTGGAAGTGAAGGGGTAGCCTGGTGACATCACCAGAGTACGGATGCCTACCGGAGCATGCGACCTCTCCGCCACTATGATTCATCAGCATTACTTCATCCATTCCATCTTTTCTACTTTTGCATTCAGTGCGAAGAGAATTTCTAATCTTTCCTATAACTGAAAATAGTTGTTCTTTAAAGAGTGTTTTCTGACGTTTGGAACTTGCGCTGAAAGAGAAAGACTCAGTGTTGACAGCGCTGAGAGTGACGACAGGCAAAGGGACATTCGCCCACGACTCGAAGTCGATCGACGAATCGCTAGAAACATACAAGTGCACACTCCTATAGCATAATAATACGTTCATGCATTTTAATAATGAGATTTTTTTTATTTTCATGTAAACGATTAGGAAGTTACATAGAAAGAGATAGAGAGAGCTAGAGAGAGAAGAGAGAGAGAGAGAGAGAAGAGAGAGAGGTATGTACTACAGGCAACAACTGGTGATGTAGCACGGCAGGGTATCCCCAAAAACGCCTATCTCCGCAATTAAAGAAATATTTGCAAATAACTTGCAATTGCCGAAAATGCAAAACTTAAACTCATGCAAATAGTTCCTTCTAAAATTATGAGTAGAGTAGGTGCCTGGTTCGTTGAGGAGCTGAGAGCATTTATTGTGGACGTGCCGGGCGTAGAGGAGTAAGACTGAACGGAGGAGGCAGACGGCCTGCTCGCCGGCTCCCAGCAGGCGATCCCAGATACACTCAAGCAACACTCATTTTACATATTCATTTTCATCAAAGCGAAGGTAAATTTTTTTTACAAAATTCAGAAAAGAAAAGAAAAATTTACTAAACAAGTAAAGGGAGTCAACAGACTTGGACAGCCTTCTTGCTCCTGAGGAGGCAGGCACCACCAGAGTGAGCATAGGTCTTGATGGCCACAGCAGAGAAGTGGTCGGCAGAAAGGGGAAGAGGACACAGCGAATCATCATTCATATGAGGCATCACTGCAGTCACCTGGTAGGGAGAGGGAGAGTGAGATGGAAGGGAATAATTCAGTGATGGAGGACAAGACGGAGAGAGAGATGAGATAGGAGAGAAAGAGAGAAAGAGAGACAAACATCAGTGGTGATAGACTCGACGACAGAGACTGGAAAGAGTCGTTGGAAGATGCGGAAGGCACCGCGGGAGAGTGAGAAGGCATCTTTCCAATGACTGAAGTCCAGAGAAGTCCGCATCACGTGCACGATCTGACACGGTTTGTTTTGCAAGACGTTATTTAAACAATAAAATAAACGACAAATGATGCCTATTATAAAATGTACAGATAACGTCAAATATACACATTCAAGGCGAGATAACAGAAATAAACTTTTTAAAAGCCTAATTACCGAAACGATGGGAACAATTTCCGTAGAGCGAAAATCAATGTTATCCTTGAGCTCCGAATTCGATAGTAGTATCTAGAAGCAGATATATTGTGCTTTTTGCCATGAATTTCATTCTATACTAATTTTGCAAATGAAAAAAAAGAAGAAACGCGAACCGACCATTCGGCCCTGGATTGGAAGACTCAGAGTCTTGGATACTCATGCAGCGGAGAGAGCGCCAGAGAAGCTCAGCCTGTTGTGCACGCAACTCTCTTCCACTGCTCTAATTCTCTTCCACGTCTCTCTCTCTCTCTTTCTCTCTTTTTACTGCTCTAAGTCTTCCATCGCTCTCCCTAATTCTTTTCCACCGTTCTCTCTCTCGCTCTCTCAGTTTATCTTCTACTGCTCTAATTCTCTCCGCCTCTCTCTCTCTCTCTCCTCTAATTCTCTGTCTTCTACAGCTTCAAGTCTCTTACGCACTGTCCCCCTTCTGTGAATGACTAACCTCTTCATTGTGGTGCTTCTCGATAGTTGACTTGAGCTCATTGTAGCAGGAGGTTGTGCCCGTGAGGAGTCTCCACACCTCGAGGCGATATTTGTCAGTGAAGGAGCACTGCCAGACGAATGCCCTGCAGAGGGAGTTGCATAGGGAAGAGAAGGAAGAAGAGGAGAGGAGCTCTGACTTGAGTTGAGCAATGTCGATGTCCTTTCCCTGGTGAAGAATGCCATCGAGTGCATCATCCCCTGCCTTGTTGTCTGCCCCAAGACGGATCAGCAGATTCTTCCGGATGTCCCCAGCCGCGCGACCCGACTTCATTCTCACTCCATTTCAAATAGTTATTGAAAAATGCCGTCTTCCTAACAATAAGAGCATATAAATTGACATCGCGGATACTTGGTTAAGTATTTCTTGTTCGTTCTTCCTTGTTAGGTTTATGCGAAAGAGGAGTATTTGATTCCACAATACTCTCTAATATGAATTAGATACAACGATTGATTTAATCGTACTCTGATATTCTTGGGGAAGGAGCGAATAACGGAAATAATAGCGAGTCAATGTACTCTTCCGGCGTTTCTTGCTTGTATGTTGTCTTGAATAATATTTATTGACCTGCACACACAATTCAAAATTTCTACTACACCGAAAATCGTCAATTATGATCTCGCAGCAAAGAAAGGCGGTCGTAATTAGGAACTATTAGCAAAAATGTATAAAAGCACTGGAATTGGGAAAGCAGAAAGGAGTGCCCGGCTAGGCAACGGACAGGAGAGGAACGAAAGAAGGACCAGAAGGAAACAGAGGGAGAAGAGAACGGATGCAGCAGAGATTCCCTGCCTTCCTAATAATGGAAAATGAACCTACTTCAACAAATTCTCGCCACTAGTACGACGTTTTTTTCTTTGCGGGTCAATTTTTTTATACAATTTGTTAGTTGTACATCGGTATGGGCGACCAACAAAAAAAATCACCAAGAAATTGCCATGACAAATTGTTCATTCATACAGCAATGTACAGTAGTTGGTAACGAGAGGAATCCGAAGCTACAGTATCCAAGTGGAAGATTAATACGAAACGCGAGACCTCAGGTGACACAATCTACATGTCTGTAAGAATAGGCGTTAGCAATCCAATCGTTCTTTTTATCAGTTTCATAGAAAATTGAACGGTTAATGAAATGATAAGAGTAATATATTCAACAGCAAGTCCGTCTCCTGGTTTCTATGGAATGAAGGCAAACAGAAATGAGCCATCGAACTTAGATTCCACTTGCAGAAGGGGCGTCTCCATCTGCGGGAGGCTCGTCCGAGTCATTCTTCGTCTCCGCCTCTCCCTCGTTCTCGCCAAAGTTCAACCAAGACTAGAAAGGCATTTCACGAATTGAATTAAGTATTCTCTTCCCCGTTTATTGTTGAAACTTGTGACAGGAAAATGATTTAAAGAAAATACGGTTAATAGATAATTAGAAGAAAATTGAATGAGTTAGAGAAAACTGGGAAAAGTAGGAGAATGAAAGTTGAAAGGGAAAAGGCGAAAGAGTTGAAGAGAAGAACTGACAGACCTGCTCTACAATCTGCTGGACCCTCTTCTCGTATTCTCGCCTGTTCTCCTGGTACAACTGAGCGGCATGCGAGTTCGCGGGAGAGTTCGGATTCGGCTCGTCCAGCAAAGATTGGATGGAAGTCAAAATCGCTGCTACGTCGTAAGTCGGCGACCAACGATTCTGGAGTCACAAGGTTTGGGCTGCTTCTCCATCAGACTTCCTTCCATGACAAGGCACACAATAAAAAAATAAGGGCAGGGCTAGAACACTAAGAATTTGGCAAGCAGCTAAACTCGACTGTTTTTATGATTCCAAGCACCCGCGCAATGAACCGAATGATTACATAGTGACATTTGATAGAACAGTTCAGATATATAAATTCACCAAAAGTAAGCTCCCTTCTGATCTCCTTTATCTAGCAAATGGCATACGTTTTTAAAGAAAATAAGGAAGAGAAGAAGAACATTACGAAAATGATATCTGGAAAGAGAAAATAAGAAAACCTGTAGAATGTCGAGGCAAATGCTTCCATCGGCGTACACGTTTGGGTGGAACATCTTCGACACGAATTTTACCTTAAAAGAAGCAATAATGTAACGCCGACTGAACAAACTTTGCTTGGGTTTCCATTCTTCGCTTTAGAGACTGGAAAAAAACAAAAGGGATTTTAACAAAAGGCATACGAAACGGAATAATTACCACGGGAGGCTTGTTGGGATACTCCTCGGTGAACTCGAGGGACAACTTGAAGGTTCCATCCTCGAAGGGGGTGTCTTGGGGGCCGAAGATGATCGCCTCCCACGCCAGAATGTTATCCTCGGTGGGGGCGCCGGACACACCGGCGGGCGGATCCTCTTGCAGTTTCTTGAAGTCGCGCATCAGGCGGCGGCGGGAGGGGGTCGTCATTTCTTCTTTCTCTCTACAAATCAGATTATCTTTTAATTTTAGCAGAAACAGGCACAAGTACATAAACACAACAAAAGACATAATAGTTTCCAATTTTACAATATTTCGCATCAATCGTGACAAAAAGAACAGTCCCACGAGGACGTAAGGAATGGCTACAGGTAATTGACGAGTTCCAAATATTCAGAGAGAAAACGAGACCGCATTGAATGAGCCAGCGAATGAAAGAGTTTTGGAAAACGAAGATGGACGCCTCGGGAGCGTGATGATTTTGAAAGGAGGAGAGATGAAAGGAGCAGAAAGAATCAGAAAAATGGATGGCAGGGACAATGCAAGGCGATAAAAATGGAAAGTGTGGTAACAGCGCACAGTAGAAATCATGGGTAGACTCATTGTCAGAATGAGAGTTAATATATAAATTTGTGATGTGGAAGTAGAAAGAACAGAAGGCAACGGGGGAAAAGACGAGGGATGTTAAAATAAAATGTGTGAGAGAGAGGAGACAGACAGAGGAGGGAGGGAGGGAGGGAGGGAGGGAGAGGGAGAGGGGGAGAGGGAGAGGGAGAGGGAGAGGGGGAGAGGGAGAGAGGGAGAGAGGGAGAGAGAGAGAGAGAGAGAGAGAGAGAGAGAGAGGGAGAGAGAGAGAGAGAGGGAGAGAGGGAGAGAGGGAGAGAGAGAGGGAGAGAGGGAGAGAGAGAGAGAGGGAGAGAGAGAGAGAGAGAGAACAAGCTCTTCAAACTTTTCGAAAAATCCAAGAAGATAAGCTCCGCTAGGAGCACCGCGTAGATGAACGCATGACAACAATCAGGAAACAAATGATATTCTCAAATTATTTATTCCACAACCGAATAGCGTTATGAATATAAAAGAAATTCGAACAACCTGGGATCTCTCGAAGAGTTCCAAATATCAAGGGACACGTTCTACAAGAATGTACAACTACTTAAAACACGACCACATGTCCCAAACAAAACAGAGGAATGTGCACAAGAACAGTAGAAAAAGGGGAGATATGATTAAAAAAAAAAATGGACATAGAGAGCCAGAAAGACAGAGAGATACCGAGACAACGATAGCCAGATATTGAGAGAGACAGAGAGAGAGAGAGAGAGAGAGAGAGAGAGAGAGAGAGAGAAAATAAACAGCTGACTAGGTCACCCAGAGTAACAGGCCAAGTGGTTCACTGTGATAACTCGCTAATTCGCTTTCAATGTGGAACTGATGAGAAGATTCGCAAATGGAGAAGAAAGAAGAGGGAGAAGGAAATCGAGAGAATGGAGAGGCCTAGGATAGCTGAGATGACTCGAGAAATTCCCCGAGTTCATTAGCACCAGTTTCCACATGAGAAGCGGTGAGGTCCTTGAGGTCTCCCTGGACGCTTAGTCCAGTGGAGACTTCGTCCTCCCCAACTCTCCTCCGCTTAAGTCCTCCCTCTTCATCTTCTAGTCGCTCTGGATGCGTTCTTCTCCTTCCCTGCATATTCTTACTTTACTTTAGCAACGATGGACACAACCGAAGAGGTCATTGTTACGCCACTTTAATCTCACGCAATACAGTCAAACCCCGTAGAAACCCCACTTGATTAATCCGGAACCAGGAAGAAAGGTGAGAAGAGAACTGACGAGTGAATGGAACTTGTCGAGGACGCCTTCCGCTCGTTGTAGAAAAAGAAGAAAGCGCTCGATGTTCTCCCACTGCTTCTCCAGACAACGCAGCTTCAGCGCATCCGAAGGGGTGCAGGCTGAAAGAGAGCTTCGTTAACAGAACTTTTCTTCATCTAGGCATTTATCAATCAATCAATATATTTCGAAGGTTTTATGTAGAAGAAATATTCATCCAATGATTCCACAGACCCTGCCCATATTCATGGTCAGCATAGGCTCCAAGGGCGTCGGGCACCACATCGATTTCCTGTAATAAAACAATAATTTGATTTTCGCCATTCCATCACTGTAAAATTGGGGAGCTAATGCAGTTAACTTCGGAAAATTTCCCAAAAGAGAGAGGCATGCGTCTCAAATCGAGCATTCCGTAGGTAAGCTGCGCTTTCTAGAAAAGGGGGGGGGGGAGAAGGATGAGCTCAGACCTGCGGGATGTCATTGGGGAGTAGTCCAGAGGGAACATCTCGTCGAAAAGGAGTTCGGAAGTAAAAAGTGATGATGGCAAGGTTGGATGCGGCTGTTGCCGACGATGGTCTCCCATCTACCCGCTCACGCTCGCGCATCACAAATACCTTAACATATTTATTATTGGGAAGCAGGTAGCTTGCCGGTAAGTTAGAATTTTGCTCATCATATTTTTGATAGAAGTACGCTGCATAAAAAGTAACAACAAAATGAGAGTAAGAATGACGAACCTTCCTCATAAACCCTGGATGAGTCTCACTTGCGTAGCGCTTCGAGAAAATCTGGAAAAGGAACTAGATGTTTTCGCTCTAGATCAGTGAAAGGATAGTTTCTGCGCGCTTAACTCAAAACAAATCCCTCGACAATGGTTTGGATTTGCGAGGACTAATCTGAATTTACAGGGATTAAATATTGACTGGAGTCGCACCTGGATATCATATCCGTGATGATCCTTCGAGGGATGGCCAGGGCTGTCCACGCGAAGCCATTGGCCAGGTTCTTCCATGCGAAAGAATCTTAAGGGAAACGTTATTCAAAATACATAATCTTTCCTCCCAAAAAGAAAACGAAAGAATGACCAAACCAATAATCGGGTTAATGATCATAAAGCACTTCTGCTTCACATCTTGAACAAATATTAGAAAGAGCAAGTAGGAGGGAAAACAAAGGACAAGGATTTGGACAAAAAGAGGCAAAGACAGATTAAGAAGGGGAGAGATAAACAGAAGGACAGAAAGAACGAAAAAGGCGAACCGACTAGCTCCAGAAGGCTTGCTCCATCTGCCGCCGACCTGGGCGAGTCGGGCCTCCCCCCCTGCCTTGGCAATGTCCACGATAAAAGTGGCTGTGTCGAGGAAGTCAACGGGCACATCTCCGCAGATCCTGAGACAACCACTTATTCACTTTGAGAATTCTCAAAGATGACAAATTGGGATGAATCATTCGGTTGAAAAAGGAGAGGAGAGGAGAGGAGAGGAGAGGAGAGGAGAGAGCACTTAATAAACAGATAGCACACTTAAGGAACAGATACAAGGTGATTGAACTGATAGAAAGAAGCACTATTAATCACAACACAACGAACAGCAATGAAGTACTTCCAAACTCCAATGGCCCTGATAACTCGCTTAATAGTAATGGAGACTAGTCAACAGACACTCCTTCATACGCAATCTTTCAACACATTACGCAACACAACCCTAAACAGGACCACATAAGTAGGCAAGTTCTGAAGGGAAAACGAAAAATTGCGTAATGCCCTGAAATAAGGTGATGCAGATGCAATGAATAAACTGTGAGAAATAAGGAAGTGCTCCGCCTCTTTGAATCCGCAGCAGCATGCTTAATCAGAATCACTCTTTAGTCGGTATTCTCGATTTGTCTCCATTACATTCGGGGAAAGGCAGCTCTTTTTTCCTCAACATTCAATCACAAATATTCCGTCAGTCGGACCGCAATGCTTCGTTGATTTCTAGATGGAAGGAAATGATGCTATCCATACAAGAAATGAATTCAACAGACAGCAAATAAGGTATTTTAATACAGGTCTGTGCGCGTGCAGAGAAAGCGAAAGCGGATAGAGTGGGGGAGAAAGAAAGAAGAGAGATAAGGGG
Organism: Allodiplogaster sudhausi; assembly: GCA_945643635.1. NCBI lineage: Eukaryota > Metazoa > Nematoda > Chromadorea > Rhabditida > Diplogasteridae > Allodiplogaster > Allodiplogaster sudhausi. The sequence goes on along the minus strand of CALZFC010000040.1, from coordinate 410,484 downwards.
AGAGAGAGAAATATAAGGAGTGAGAGAGAGAGCACACCCACACAACGAACATATCCCAAAATAGAGGGAAACCATGCATACGGGAATGTGAGTTTATAAGAAGTCAAAATCCTGGAGAGCGAAATCATAATAGCATAGGGATTAGATACGATTATAGATGCGTCAGCTCTGGGCTAGGCAATTTGAGAGATGCCACGAAAGTCAAGTACAATGAACTGTCAAATGTTGAATACTCTTCCTAGCAGAAGAATCTATTTCAACATCAAACCAATACATACATTAATTATTCATCCCCTTCCCTGGCAGATATCGAAAAGAGGACGAAATTGTAATAAGTAGAAAAAAAATTAAAGCGACAAATTTAATTATTCTGTTCCCCTGCAATTATCTCAGGTGCCCTTTTTCTCACTAATTTCCAACTCAAAACTTTGCGTCAAAAATAGGATACAATGAGCTTACAGGAAATGTTGACCGAGCGAGAGAGAGAGAGAATGAGAAGTAGAAAACTTCTTCTTGATGAGGACGCGAGGCAAACGTGGAACTCCACCTCAGACGGCGCAGACTGAGGGTTGGAAAGGAAAGGATCGAGTGGCGGCGGGAGCTGGCCAGCAGCCTCTTCTCCTCTCTTTCTCTCGCTCTCATCATGCACTCTCTACCCTCCCTTCTCTCTCATACCTTCCCTTCTCTCTCTCATCATGCACTCTCTACCCTTCTCTCTCTCTCGCTCTCTCTCACTTTCCCGTTCCTTCTATATTTCTCTACTCTTCTCTCTATGCCTCTTCCAAGAAATGAATCGATAGAAACCAACTGCGCGCTCGCACGCGAGTCTCACGTGCGTAGGCACTCTTTAATCATCTTTGAGAGAGGAAAGAGAGAGAGAGAGAGACAGAGAGAGATGTCTGCCTGAGCCCACCTCTGTGGCTCGACGTGCACAGCCCCCAGAAGAAGCTGGCAGACAGAGTCGAAGTCGATAGCCTGTTCGGAATAGAGTGGCAGGCCATTCCACGACGGGACTCGCCTGCGTGCCTTCTCTTCTCTGCCATGCCAGGGACGGCTCTTCAAATGGTGCACCATCGAAATCGGCATACTTTGAGGGACTTACTAGAGGCGACATTCCTATTCGCAGTGGTAACACGTGCGTATAGAATAGGACATGAATATGATCTATGTGTGCCTCCATGAACAAGGTAGGCCCAACCTCAGTGGGCAAGAGTTGATTCCTCTCCAGCTCTACGCTGATAGGATGAGGCTCTCCTCGCCACTCGTAAGTAATTACAACGAAGTTCATGATTTCTCCATTCACATGTTCGCCGCTGAATACCTGGAAGAAGCAAAGATTCCAATTGAGCAAAAAGAGAAAGAAAGAAGTTCAATCATCAATTCGATACGAACATTCTTAACAAATCTTCCAATTCGGTCTGTGCCGGGGTGGACGAATCGGTGGCAGATAACCTATAAAAAGCAATAGTATACATCTCTTTTTAACCAGAACTGCAAAGTCAACTATGAGTTTACACGCTTCGTACACACCTTATGGTGCCAATTCATAGACAACGGAAGTTTCTTGCCGTTCACATCGTACGTTGCATATGACTCGTGTGGCTCTCCCCATCTTAACTGTCCGTAAATGTTAGTAAAACAGATGTAGCATATGAACAGCAGAGATCAAAAGAAGCTACCTTCCTAAACCGTCCGCGAATATCTCGTGACGAGGAATGGAGTTGCCGGTGTTCACAACAAATGTGCCCGATTCAGTGTACTCCTGCGGAATGGAAAGGCACACCGCACCTGGAGACACCTTCAATAATATTTTATCCTTTAGGAACAGCCACAATATCGAAGATCAGAAGAGCGGACCTCAGCAGCATCATTGTACACAATGCGAGCAGCACAGCGCGGAGTGATGGGATAGAAGGCATAGACTGGCCAGTCGAGATGGACGCCACTGCCACTCTCGGCCCGCTCCACGAACACTCGAGAGCAATCTGAGAAGTAGAAATGCCATAAATAAGGTTTCAGTTGCATTACGAGAAAACTTCAGAAAATCGGATGAATAAAAAGTACAGAATGAATAAAAATTTGAAAAAGTGAAACAACTAAGAAATTGCCTTACGAATGTCCTCATCATCCTCGACTTCTATGTATTCTTGCGTAAGAGGCAGGATTTCTTCGGTAACCCTAATAATAACAGGAATGAACGAACATGGAATGGATTGCTGTAAGTAAGATGTGCTAACCCACTCTTGAGTCGCCGTCCACGACTGCGCCTCCCTTCAGTCACAGTGGGTTGAGGATTTTCGAGCGAGGCTGATGAAGAAAACAAATTTACTTTCATAAATATATAGGCAACTAAAAAACGACCAACCAACTGTCGCCTGAAAGGTGTCCACGCCGTCTGAAGACATTTCCTCTCCCTGTTATCACTTACAATTAGTTTGTGATGAACGCTGCTGTTCACCTGCACTGACGAAAACGAAATCTTCAGCAAATCTAGTGCTACCGTACGCTAAGTCAAATAGACTTCAGCATGCACTAGACACTATTTGCACCATCACGCACATCGTGTTGTAAATATATCCGATTATGTCATAAATAACCATTACATATGAAGCTTTTGTGAAGAAATGCCAGAAAAGAGCTGAGGATGATTATGATTATCATCAAATCGAAAAGTACAGGGGATACTTAAAAGTATTATCAAATGATAACTTGGGTGCGGTAGATATTAATTTGATTTTACACAGGTGGATTCTTATTCCTCTAATCTCCTCTCCGGCAAATCAATTTTTAAATGCGGATTTATAAGTCCTCATCCCAATCTACTGTAAGGCTATGCTCACTAGACTCTGTCCACATATAAAAAAACTGTTCTCCATATTCGGTTTTTCATTCGGTCTGTGCTGAACTTTACACAAACCCAATCGATGTGCCCGTTCGGTCTCCATCTCTACTACTTACATATTTCGTTTCGCATTTACGTTTGTTGGTGTGTATTCTTACGAATTGTCCTGTTTATTAAGCATTCAAAATGGTAGTCATATTTCTTTATTTTGCAGTTTTGCAGAAAAGTGACAAACACAAATCATGAGAGGGAAAATGATTCGGGAGAGACTAAATTAAATGGAAACAATAGATCGTGGAAGCACTGACAGGGAGGCTTCTACATAGACTGCATTTTTTCTGTACAATATTGTGATTCAAGATATTTGTGTGATGAATGGAGCGAGAGAGCGACAGAGAAAGAGAGGAGTGAGAGACAAGTAAAGAAAGAGAGTCAGCTGAATGCGATAGCCTCGTCAGTGCTCTCAGCCTTCACTCTCTCGAGATGCCAGAAGTGATGCCAAAGAACAAAGGTGAAGAGCCAGTTCGCACTCAGCCCGGTCACGAAGAGGCACGCACTGATGCCCAGCTTCATCTCCACCACTCCTCAATATCTTTTCCTCTCTCCATTCTCTTCATCTATCATCACCACTCTCGACTCTCGCTATCTCCCCTTGATCGTGATAAATTAAATATGTAAATGTAAAAGAGAGTGAAAGAGAGAGAACCGGCCGAAAGAGAGATGAAGTGCGCACCAGGGGTGGCCGGCCCCGGCCCCGGCCCCCGGCCGCGGCCCCCAGGGTCGGCCCCGGCCCCTGCCCCGGCCCCCAGGGTCGGCCCCGGCCCCCGGCCGCGGCCCCCAGGGTCGAGCTCGGGAGCGGGGGCCGGGGCCGGGGCCGACCTCGGGGTCCGGGGCCAGGGCCGGGGCCTACCCTGGGGGCTGTGGATAATTAAATGAATTTCACCCCCCCCCCCCGTTGCAACGCGTTGAACAAATTATGAACCAATTTGTGATGAAATATGGCGCGCTTTATTCAGTATACGTTACAGATGTACTGCACATACGCATTTTCTCAATTTTGGATGGATTTTTCCCCCGCCGCGAAATTTTTTAAAGAAATTTTTTAGCTTTTTGGTTGGGGCCTCCTTCGGGGCATACCATGGGGCCGGGGCCGACCTTGGGGGCCGGGGCCGACCTCGGGGGCCGGGGCCGGGGCCGACCTCGGGGGCCGGGGCCTACCCTGGGGGCCGGGGCCGGATATTTTCGGCCCCCGGCCACCCCTAGTGCACACTATTGTACCTGAGAGAGCATCGAGTAGTTTTGGTGCTGTTGCCATCGTAAGAACGGAGAGGCCAAGTGCATAAGATGATTGCATAAGGAGAGCTGAATACGGAGATGTGTAGCTGTGGAGGGAAATGGGAAGTAAACCTGGCCAGAGGAGCCAGAGTCTGCCGTGGCAATGGAGGAGGGTGAGGAGGGCGAGTGCCAGAGCAGCCACGTGCTGCATGCACCACAGACAACGCATGTAGCCGCCATCTACTCTATTCTTTCTCTTCCTCCGTTTTCATGTACAAAGATCCCTTCAGCATTTTACCTAGGTAATTAGCAACGCATTCCTCCGTGCCAAGGATTCGTCTCATTAGACCGAAGTCGAAGATGATGACGTCGTACGATAGGAACCTCTCCTGCATGTCTCTCTCATCTTTTCTCTCTCATCTTTTCCCTTTCTTTTTCTCTCTCTCTCCATATCTCTCTCACTCTGTCTCTCTCTCTCTCTCTCTCTCTTTCCCTCTGTAATTTCCTCACCTTCCAAGTCGCATTCTCCTCGTCAATCACCGACCGACATAGGAAGACATGACGGTAATAGTAGATAGAAAAGGCATGCTAAAGAAGAAATAACTCTACAATTGGTTTAAAAAATGATTTAAGAAAAAAAGTATGATTAGTGAGAGCGACAGAGGGAGGGGGAAACACTGACATGAGAAGCGAGAGTGCGGGAGTGATAGCGAGAAAGTGAAAGAATGCGAGGGTGAAAGTGAGAGACCCAGATATACACAGTCAGAAATACAGAGTCAGAAATACAGAAATACAGAGACTCGGACCTGAAAAAGAGATGTGGCAGCAACAGCAAGCTGAAGAGTGGATGCGAGTAGAGTGATCGGTCTGTTATTAACCCGGATCTGGCAGCAGGAGGTGTGCTCATCTTCGATTGAGATGCAGCAGCCGATTCGCATGCTTCGGCTTACTCCTAAATAACCTTTGCTTTCCCCCACTTTCAATTATCACTTCTTTCTCTCAATTTCGATTTCTCTTTCTTTCCATCTCATTGTTCCTCTCTCTCTCCCTCACCCCCCCCCCCTCCTCTCTCTCTCTCTCTCTCTCTCTCTCTCTCTCGATGTCCCTCTCTTTCTATCTTTATCTCTACTTGAAGCACTCTCTGTCTTTCTTTCTAAGAGAACATTCTTTTCTCCTCTATCTCTCACCTTTTATCCATCCTGATAATTACTGCCAAAAGTCCCACGCTTACGGAACTGCCAGCCTCAATAACTGGTCAACCGATGTGCGAAGGCACAACTTGGATGCATAGCCAACCCTTCAGGTTGAAGAAAAAAAAAAGTTTTTTTTAAAGGATAATATAAAGAATTTGAGCTGTACATGAGGTCTGAAGAGAAACATAATAACTGCCTGTCACTATGTCGTACATCAAATTAATTCAAAATCATTATATTATATGGGGCATGTGCAAGCTTTTCCTTATTAGCATATGCCGAAATTTCTTCAAGGATATGTTGCACTATATAATTTTTTAATCGAATTTATATGTGTTAATACCTAACTGTATTCTGGAGGGCCTACCTAGTGGAAGGCATTCGCTCCACGTGAACTACAATACTCTAGACCGTAAAATAGTAGAATTCGACCAAAACTAAGATGCAGGTGTACTTTCCTAATTGCGCGAGATGCATTCCATGGATGTTTCTGCACACGCGCCGCTCGGGATGCCCTTGTTTTCCCTTTGTTTTTTTTTGTTATGCAACATTTGTTACGTGAGTTGTGCGTTGTTGAGTGAAGAAGTAGCCGTGCTGCGAGTGTTCTTTGGGGTAGCGGAAGGCCCGAGGTGGATGAGGCTGTCATGACCATCATGGAGCCGCTGCGGATTGACTTGACCTGCGGCGACCGCCTCAATCCGTTTCTGCCGCTCTCCATCTCCGCTCGGAGAGACTCCGACTTGCCGCCGGAATGGCGCGCCGGTCCGACCAATGCAACCTTCAAGAAGGTCCGTTATTTGCTGCGAATTGCTTTTAACATTTTAAACAAAGCATGTTGGTGATTGCCTATTTTTGTTTAAATATTGAATGGTATTGTTAGAACATCTGTCATTGGATTAACCGCAAGTTATCAGCACAAGCTGAGTGCAAGATAGATAGGTTTCTTTGCATTTTTCGATTCTATTAATTACATAAAAGATACGTTGCTGTTATTGTGGGACCGTGTCAAAAAAGCAACGACATTTGCGCAAAGATCCCATAACTTTGTTCAGAGTGATCGTACCGGTTCAACCAATATTCCGCGCGATTGCTCTCATTGAGATGAATTGAACCATATAGGTTTCGCAGTTCTTGGGCAGCAGGCAAAAAAGTTGAAAATTTGAAATTTTTAAGCTTCAGTCACAAAAGTGCTATCGTTGGATAGGTCTTGTAAAGAGAAATTGATTGGTGCTAATTTTATCCGTCTGCGATAACAATGAAGAAAGTTATGACACTTTTAGCTCAAATGTCGTTGCTGTTTTGACACGGTCCCGTTATTGTAGAAGATGAAGGCGGAACGAGTGGAAGTTCCTGTGGCGCAGTACCAGACAGCTTCGCATTGGTGTGACTTGGTACGACTTCGGAAGCAACCGCACTTGCAATCTTCCCTCATAAACTACCAAGTCAAGTCTCCAGAAGAGTACGACAGGAATGTCGAATATGATATCGATGATGAGGTTCACTATTTATCTATTCTTGATGATTATGGTTTATTTAAATTGTCACCATTTTGATTACGATGAAAGAATTTTTTTAAATTTTGCTATAGGTTTCATTTTTAACTAATATTTTGTAACTCTTCATTAATTGTCATTTACGGTTAAATATTGTTGTCAGGATGATGTTTGGCTGGAAGAGGAGAACCGGAAAAGAGCAGCAGCGAAGGAACAACCACTCAGTGCAGAAGTCTTCGAAAAGGTCCTCGATCGACTCGAGAAAGAAACACATTTCCAAGTAAGCAAACTAGAAAGTTAAAATCTTCTAAAATGTTAAAAGTAATATTCGCAGATTTGAACTAGATAGAGCTGGATACTCTTAGAATTGTCGTTAAGCCTGGTATTTATATTTACTACTTGTGACTGTGGCGATAAAGAACCGCTTTATAAATCAGGCTCCCTAAGTTGAAATTCCATATGCTCTCCTCTCGAATACCTTCTGTATTTGCAAAATTTGTTTTGGCTTTTATTCGTTGATTGTGGATCTACTTTGACATCTGTGCAGTACAAGAAAGAGAAAGGTCCCCTGCAGACTCAGCGTGCTCCTGCCGTGGCGATGGCTGCGGACGAGGAGGACAACGACGACGTGTGTTGTGTGTGTGGGGATGGCGAGGTGAGCAACGTCAACCAGATCATCTACTGCGATATGTGCAACATTCCCGTGCACCAGGTTCTTCCTCTCTTTTTCTCATTGCAATCTGTAATTGCCATTCTGTTTTATTCATTTTTTACCCGATTACGTGCAAACGCTTGAAAACCGCCATTAATCTTGATTACTTTGATTGTTTTTCGTCAAGGATTAAATTTAAAAAATTTTGTGAATTGTAGCCTCCTAAATTTAGTGAAGGAAGAGTGTGTTTGAAGGAATGTTACGGCGTGCCGTACATCCCGGAAGGGCAGTGGTTATGTCGTAAGTGCAAGTTGTCCCCCTCCGAGCCGGTCTCCTGCGAGTTGTGCCCTCTCCAGAACGGCGCTTTCAAACCCACTGCTGACAACAAATGGGCTCATGTCATCTGTGCTATTTGGCTCAATGAGGTTAGGCAGGAAGGTTTTTTTTAAACTTTCTTGTACAGATTAAAATAATGATTATGATTGTCCTTTCATCGGGTATTTATTGTGATTTGTCGTTGATTCATAGCATGTGAACATGATCTGTCCTTATAATTGTGCAGGATATCGAATATGTGGATGAAGAGTGAGAAGAAGTAGTTCACAACTGGATTGCAGGTGCACTTCAGTAACACGGTGTTCCTGGAGCCAGTGGAAGGGGTTGGGAATGCCCTTCGGAGGAGGGCGAAGCTTCGCTGTCTGGTCTGCAAGGTCAAGGGGGGCGCGTGTCTGCAGTGCTCGAGTAGATCATGCACCCGCTCCTTCCATGTCACCTGCGCAGCCCATGCTGGACTCTCTATGATCACTGAGATGGAACCCACTGTCAAGGTATGAACTTGCTGTCCATCAAAGTGTTAAGCAACTCCCTTCACCATTTCAGAGATTCGTTTACTGCCATGTGCACGGCCAGAAGGCGCTTGGAGAAGGGGAATTCAAGAAGAGCCAGAAGAAGGTTCCTTTTACTCCCTTGTTAATCACTGTTTATACTGTTGCTAAGCGAGCGCGATCTTTCATTTTTTTTGTGGAATAGAAGTAAGAGAGACTGCTTGAGGCGGTGGAGGCCATCCGACGAGCGCGAGCCTCGGTTGTTGCGAACCGAAGCAGCGCGCCCGCCGTCTCCATTCCTTTGATCTCCCCCGAGGCAAGAGCCAGGATTGAAGAGGCCGTGGGCGTTGCTGTTCATGACATCATGCTCTACTGGTACTACAAGAGGAGGCTCCGCTGCGGAGTTCCTCTCATCAGGAGGCTTCAAGTACTGGATTGAAATCTTCCACATCCTCCTTCATTTCTTTCCTCTCTAGGCCTGTACCCGTGGAGCTGCTCGTGCAGTGTCATTTCTGGAGACTTCGAAGACTGAGCTGGCAGTGCAGAAGGGCCGTGCTGCCGGAGAGAGAAGTCGCCTGCTCTGTGAGCTGGTGAAGAAGAGGGAGAGGGACAAATTCAGCCACGTTAGCATTTCATCTCTTTCTTTCTTCTGCTCTCTTTCCGTGTCACACTACCCTCCACTACCTGAAGGCTTTACCTGAATTTGACTTATTGCTAGATTCACTTTTCGCGTACGCTGTTTGATGAAATTCTGAAGCCTGTGGAACTCCGCTTCGAAGAGATCATCGATGCTGTGAGAAAGGAGGATCGACACAAGGTTGGACACTTTCACAAGAGCTGCGAACTTCTTCCTTTCACATCTAGGAGTTATACGAACACTTTGCGGTTATGAATTATAGTTTGCCATCGATGCTTACTGTTGCAGGCGGACACGTCGTTTGACCTAACCCAATTTGGTTTAGGTCAAATGACGCTTTATATCTTGGTTTTGGGACCCCACAAATCCATCACAGCCCAATTTTAGAGATCTTTATTCCCTGTCCTGCTATAATGAAATCATTTCAGTAGTGTACTTCTTCTATTCAAATGGATCTGATTTGATCTGTCCACGTTGAAATATATTGTGAAGCGGCTTCAATATGACATTCACATGGCGCAATGAAAAAGTGCTCCTAGCGATTAATCGAAGAAGAGTACAAGTTAGCAAAGACAGGAAGATGTTTAGGTGTTCACGCAGCGAGTGGAGCGCATAGAGGGATATGACAGAATCATCACGAACCCCATGGACTTGTCATTGATGAGCCAGAAGGCGCAGAGGAACGAGTATTCCACTCTCGAAGATCTCCACGCCGACTTCTCTCTCATCTTCGACAACTGCGACGAGTTCAACAAGGGCAATGACTTCTACTTCAAGTACGGCAAGAAGATGCGCAAGGTGGCCAACCTCGAATTGAAGAAGGCTCAGGAATTCTTCCAGGAGGTTACAAATATTTCTTGTTGCTGTAGGGTCTCTATTCTTTTTTCTGTTCTTTCCTGTTAAAATGGACACATCTTTCTAAAGTCATTGCTATTAATTGCAGCGAGAAAGCGACGATATCCTCAGTGGCGTGCAGAGGGTAACGTTTTATGAAGAAGCGGAGGAGAACAAGAAGAGCGAAGTGAATATCACGAAAACTCCAAAGGAATCCAGGAAGAGGAAAAAGGATCCGGAAGGCGAAAGAGAAGAGCAGAAAGAGGAGGTTGTTGAGAAAAAGGCGAAGAGAGAGAAGGGAGAGAGACAAGAGACGGCAGAGAAAGCAGAGAGAGTCGGGGGAGGAGGACCAACGCCAGCCAAGAGAACACGCAACGAATCGACGCAGAACCATAGGAATTACAAAGGTTGGCAGTGCTTCATAAATAAATGATAAAAAGAGGCTGGGAAATATTTTGTTGTGTAAATCCTAGAAGTGGTGGGTGAGAAAGAGTAAACAGAAGCAAAGAGGGAGTTTGTGCAGGCTCCTCTCGAGTGGCGGCCGCAGCTCCCTTCACGGCGTGCGCCGTGCTTGGCGATCGCCAACTCCGTCTTGGCGCGGAGGGGATGGGAGGAAGGGCGAGGAGGAGTCTCGAAGCAGTGACTGCCGCCTCGGCCGCCGCTTCCCTCCCCGCCCTCTCCTCCACTGCCTATCGAGACAACTGCGCGATCCTCTCCCCTCTCGGCCCTGACCCCGTCTCCTGCGAGTCCTCCGCAGATGAAGACGAGTCCAGTACTCATCCACTCAACTCATTCTCCGCTTCCCTCACTGACATCCATGCACTTCACCATGGGGACCTTGTCAAGGTTAGACTTGAGGCTTTAGGTCACTAGTTGAACGGTGTCCTGAATGAGTTTTTGAGGTGGAGACGGGTTCCCGTAACGTGGCCGGAATGGTGCTGGAGAGGAGTCTCTGCGCCGTGGATCCGAATCTGCTGGAGTTTGTCAAAACTTTCCCGCCCACGACGAATGGGAAATACTGTATTCGTCTTCTCACGGGGGGCACCAACAAACTGTCAGTCAATGGGAAAGCAGAGTAGACGGAAGAGAGAATATCTGATTCCTATTCTAGCTATTTGTTATATAACAGCATTGCGATAATGAATTTGACTATGCTATTCTTTTGTGGGATGTCTAGAAGTAAATGAAGTTTGATTTTGCACATTTCCTTGCAGAGATTGGGGGAAAATCGAATTCATTTGATTGTAAAAATGATTTGAATTTTGAACCGATCCTAATATTGCGCTATTTCATGGTATTAGACGTGGAAACGAATATGTTAATGAATATATTTATATAGAAAAAAAATAGAAAAGTAAGCTAAATAAATGCGTGCATAATTACCTCGATTGCAAAAAGGTAGACTGTTTTCACTTGTAGATCTTGCTATGATCGCTCTGCTGTCTCCTTGCTCAACGTCTCACGTGATAAATGCGATGGGATTGAAGAAGCTCGACGCATTCATATGTCAGTTTTTTTATGTCATTTTTTTGAGGAATTTGCGGATTACGATTTAAAAGGCACTTTTTTCCATTTAGTAATAGATATTTCGTTTCAGGAAGTACGTGGTGACGAAGTGAAGGAGCGGTTAAGTAGTGCTGGCCCTGTGTTCCCATATGTATGAAATATAGCTTCTGTTCCATATGGTTGTCTCTTCTGTTTTCCAAACGATCTCTGTCTTCATTTACATCTCTTGTTTCAAACATCATTTTTCTTCTTTTTATATATTGTTTCCTGTATGGATGCCATACAAATGTGTACATTTGCTGCCTGTATTCTTGTGGAGAAGATGTACAAAAATGGATGAGGTGCTGAATTTGCTGAGCTGCATCCTGTATCTAAAATTGAATGCTCTTATCCAGAATACTTTCCTGTAATCCATATAATGCATATTTCCACTGTCCCATGGCTAATATTGGAGTGAGAAGCATTCTACTTTCCCGTCTTCTTTTTTGAGATATTTTATCAGTTCTCTGTCCCCTAAAGTGATGTGAATATCGAGTGATGGCTAGAAGCTTCTGTTATATGAGTGGACGTTAAATTATTTGTATGTCTTGTGTGAAGAATGCAACTGACTCGTTTTGTATCCTCGTAGACCCTGATGAGCTTTACTGTCGGTGATAATATATGATATGAAAATAAAGGACTGAAGATGCGGCCCTTCAAAAGTGCCAAATAATTTACATGAAAAGAAGGCTACGGCAAAGTTTTGAACGGCACTGACCAGTCACCTCAACAAAAGCTAAAGTGAAATCAAGCCAAGGTTATTAAAACGGCTTAAAATAGAAGGGGCTTGGCCTACTATACAGTTTAGAGGCATAGAGACATTAAAAAGTGGGCTGACCGGAACAAGAAGACTCGTGGATTAGGAATTTCAACCCGTGGAGAAATAACCATATGCGACTTTGTTTGATTGGTGGGAAATGAGCAAAAGAATGAAGCGAGACTAGCTTACAATTAGAGCGATGAAAAAAGAAACAATGAATGGAGAAGTGCGGTAGTAGATTTGGGCATGGAAATGTCAACAACAGATTACGGTATTTGTGTTAAAACGGTGCTTTAAATGTTGTGAGAGATTCAGGAGGCAGCAGAGACAGCGCGGCTGCTGCGCGAGGCAGTGGAGTGCTTCTTATCCACTGCGAGGGAGTACACCGAGCACTTCGAGGACGGCGCCGCCCACAGCTGCCGCTCCGCCGAACCCCAGATCGAGAAGAGAACCACGGGCACCGCAGCCACTGCCGCAGCCACGCGGAACACCACCGCCCATTCCGCAGCTGAGCCTGAGCAACGCAGACGGCCTCTTAATCTCTCTAACTATCTTATCCTCTCTCTCTCTTTCTCTCTCTCTCTCTCTCTATTTCTCTCTCTGTCTCTTTCCCTCTCTGTCTCTAAACAGATCTTACCCTTCTGGACGATATACTTTGTGAGCATCTTGTTGCCGATGCCGAACCAGGCAACGACGAAGAAGGACATGCCTGTGATGACTCCTGAGAAGGGCGGAGCCAGCTGCACCAGAGATGTCTGCACGCCAGGAGTGTGCAGACCTAGACAGAGAGAGGAGAGTGAGAGTGAGAGAGGAGGAGGGATACAGAGGAGTGCGAGGGGAGAAAGAGAGAAAGGGAGAGAGAGAGGAGAGAGAACGGGAAGAGAAGGAAATCTAGCGACGAACCGGCAAAGACCATGGCGGAGCAGAGCGATGCGATGGCGAGGTAGGAGCGGTCGCTGTCAAAGAGAGGCACGAGCAGAATGCAGAGGGAGAGGCCGGCTGAGGCTACGCCGTTGAAGACCTGCGGAAGAGGATGGAATGAACCATCACGGAACCACAGCCAAATCATACAGCATTGCAACGCACGAAATGGTCTCCCCTCACTCTTGGGGATTCACAAACACTTCAAGAAATAGACAGAAACTGAGTACCTTGCAGACGAGCGTCTTGTCGTATCTCCTCTTCGTTGTGAGATAAGAGGAGAAGGACGAGGCAAGGGTCTTCGAGAGGAAGAGACACGCTATCGGCAGAGTAGACATGATCCCGTTGCCTGAGGTGAGAGAGAGATTACAGAGAGAGAGGAGGAAGAGAGAGAAGAGAGAGAGGAAAGGCTGACGAGTTGGTGCGAATCCGAGTACATCTCTCATGTAGTTGGGAAGGAACTGCAGCATGATGACCAGAGGGTATTCGTGGCAGACGAGGGCGAGGATGCCCACCCAGAGGGCGCGCGACCGAGCCATCGACGCGTACGGCACGCGGCGCGTGCGGTCCGTCCGCTTCCCGATCGACTCGCACGCGATTCTACGCAAGCAATCACATTTCATTCGTGAAATAACAATCATCTCTCTCCCACTCTCGCATTCTCTCCCTTTCTCTAACTTGTCCTCTCTTTCTCTCACTCTGCCACTCTCTTTCTCTCAATTGCCCTCTCTTTCTCTCAGTTGCCCTCTCCCACCTGCTCTCAATAAACAGCCGTTCTCTGCACGAGATGCAAGCCTGTTTGGCGGGTTTGTCAGCTCCGAAGGGGATCCAGAAGATGCCGACCAGGAGGCAGATTGCAGCAGAGAGATAGAAGATGGCTGGCCAGCCACCGAGGACATCTTTGCGGGTGCAGAGATATCCGGCAGAAGGGAGGATGAAGAGAGTGCCTGGAGAGGGAGGGAGAGATAGAGAGAGAGAGAGAGAGAGAGAGAGAGAGAGAGAGGTAGGGGAGGATGAAGAGAGGGAAAGAAGGAGACGGGGAGAGACAGAGACTGAGAGAGATGGAAAGAGGGAAAGTAAGCAGAAAGAAGCAGCCAACCGATCTGTCTTCCACCGGTGATCAGCCCGATTGCGGCTGGTCGTTCCGACTGCGGGAACCATCGAGTGATGAGAGAGTTGGCAGCCGGCATGAGACAAGCATCACTCGCACCCACCAACAGACGAGCACCCACGGCGTACCTGCCACATACATTTCTTACTCTCTCTCTCTATCTCTTTCTCTATCTCTTTCTCTATCTCTCTCTTTCTCTATCTCTCTCTCTCAGTCCTTCTCTCCCTATAACAAACCAGAAGCTGTTTCTGGCGAGAAGCGGAAGGGCAGCATTCGCAATGACGACCAGTAAGAGAGAACAGCACACGAGGGCCTTTCCATTCAGGCGATCCGCCCACATCCCTGTCACTAGCATCAGAAGGGATCCCGCATTCTGCGCTGCCAGAACAATTCCTTCCTTAAAGAGAGTGAGAGAGAGAGAGAGAAAGAGAGAGAGAGAGACCAAGAGAAGGAGGGGGGGGGAGAGGGACAACGAGAAGAAGGAAAAGCGAGAAAGATAATGAGAGAGAATAGGAAGAGCGAGGGGTAGATAAGGAGAGGGAAGAAAGAAGGAGGGCGAGAACGAGAACGAGAAAGAGACAAAGATATGGACAACGGGAAGGAGACAGAAAAGGAGTGAAAAACAATAGAGCGAAGATACATAGAGAGCGAGAGAAGGCAGAGACATACATATACATACACATGTATGTATGTAGATATGTACATAGAACTCAAATATCGCAGTTCACTGCTTAAATATCGCAAAAAGATTTAGTTTTCCTTAGAAAATTAAACTTATGGCTAGTAATTGATATACAATGAATACTCTGTTCGGGAGGAATTCTGTATTCTGGTTTATCAGTGTGGCTCTGTTTGTTTCCCACCAATAAAAATTGCCTTTTCACTCCGTACATTAAAAATGCAGTTATATCGTCAGAAAGTGGCAATGCGCGAGGATTGGTGCAAAACTGGATATTCCAGGCAGCGCAGCTAAGCAGCCCATTTGACCTTTCACCCGATTTCATTGGCTGACGACACGTGAGATCTGCTGATGGTCATGCCAGTCCCCATGAATAAGCGGGATTGGCAGACTGCGCGGTGTTCGAGCAAACGTTCGTCGTGATTGGGCACAATTAAATGACAAATACATATGTATGTACATGTACATACATATGGTATGTATGTAGATACCCATCAAAAATGGAAACAGATGTAACTGAGGAAGATGCTAGAATAAGAAGAGAACAAAGAAAGGGAAAGATTATTCTAACTTGATCTGGCTTCCAGTCGAGATCTCCGCCGTATCCATGAAGGGGACAAGTGGTCATGCAGATAAGAGCCACTGCCATATTGGAAGACGACACCTGCAAGGAAAGGAGAATCGGACTTGTCCCTGCCAGTCCCTCTTCTTCCCCCGAGACGTACCGCAAGGGCAATGAAGCAACAGCAAAGAAGAGCAGCCACGACCAGCCGCATCGAGGGGAAGAGCACCGAACCCATCGCAGACTCAGAGTCATCGTCATCCCCGTCCACCTCCCAGTGACCACGCGTAGACGACAACGACACCGCTCCTGGAGAGTCCCTGAGAGAGAGAGAGGAGGGGAACAGAGAGAGAGAGAGGTTAGAGAGAGGGGAGAGGAGAAGAGAGAGACAGAGAGAGAGAGAGAGAGAGAGAAAGGAAGAAAAATTTAATGACGGGAATATGGAGAAGAAATACGCCTTATTGTATTTTCATCCGAAACCCTATCGACCTTGAGTTTGCTTTCTTCACTCACATGTCCTTCTGTTTTTATTACCCATTTTCTCAGACTTTCTAATGTTAGCCTCTCACGAGTTCCGATCAAATAAATCTTCTGTTTCTCTCTTCCGTCCTTTCCTCTCATTAGATCGCGCAATTTTGGTTCAGAACTTTTGTCAACTTTCTCGCTTCCAAGTCAATTAATGGAAATGAAAAAGAACCAAAGCCATTTCCGCTGTACTCTTCTTTCTTCACTGCTGTCACGACCATTTATGGACACGTGCTAACAGAAGGCAAATCGGGAGTTAGAGAGAGAGAGAGAGAGAGAGATAGAAAGAAAAAGAGAGAAAGATATAGATAATGATAGAGAAGGATAAAAAGACACAGAGAGAGAGAGAAAGAGAGAGAGAGAGAAAGAGTGAGAGAGAGAGAGAGAGAGAGAGAGGCATTGTTGTAGTGAAAGGACGTGAAAGGAGGCGCTCGGCTACCGGTTCGTGTGGTTGCTAATGAGGAGAGAGGGGAGCTCACCTCTAGCCGTGTTCAAGAGGGGCGCGCTCTGCGACTTGCAGAATAGCACCAATCAATTACAAATTAGAACTTTAGAATTCGACGAAGAAAGTATAAAAGTGCTAGAAAGCAATATGCTAGTTTTAACCACAATAAGGCGAATACATATGTATTATGGGAATTAAAATAGCGATCATTCAATAATCAAAGAGATTTTAAATAGTTAGGGAAGCAAAGAAAAAGGAATTGTGAAAGCATAGCAAGGAAGCAAACGATGAAATTTGAACTGACTGATGCTTGAGGCCAACGCGGAAGATCGGATTTTGACCAGGCGGGCGGTCGAGAGAGACGTTCCGAGAGTCCATCTTCAGCGATTCCCACTGATTGTGAGAAGCAATGACCTGATCAGCCAGGTTAGTCTAGATCTCTCTCTCTCTCTCTCTCTCTCTTCCGGCTCTCTCTCTCTCTCTCTTCCGGCTCTCTCTCTCTCTCTCTCTCTCTCTCTTCCGGCTCTCTCTCTCTCTTCCCGCTCTCTCTCTCTCTCTCTCTTCCGGCTCTCTCTCTCTTCCTTTGTCTCCTTCTCTACTTCCTCCCTCCGTCTCATACCATCTCCCACCCTTAATTTCTTTTCCTACCGATATCCCCTCCATTCCGTGCTGATTACTGCCCGCCTCCTGTGTCATTTCTGCTTTCCATTTATCTCTTTTGTCTTCATCCGCTTGCTGCTCTCAAAGAGAAAGGTACAGATGAAGAAGTGCTCAAGACATCAAAGAAAGATAAGGGAGAAAGAGCAAAAGGAAACGATCTGCATGCAAGCGGAGAGAGAAAACAGATTACGATTACAAAGAACATTCAAAACTAGTACATGGAACGGCAGAGAAAGAAATGAGACAAGTGAGAGACGATAAGAGTAAGGGAGAAGATAGAGAGAGAGAAAGAGAGAGAGAGAGAGAGAGAGAGAGAGAGAGAGAGAGAGCGAACGGGAACAGGAGAGAGCACGAAGTTTCGGTGTCGACAAGTTCAGTCAGCAGCTGAGGATGATAAGAATGTTCATTTCCGTCCTTTTCGCACCATGAAGATGAGAAAGTGCATTTTCTTCATTTCTCTCTTTTTTTCTCGTCGGACTCCTATTTCCACTCGTGTTAAATGAAACGAGAGAGGATTGCTGAGAACCTTTAACTCGTCCGAAAGCAATTAACTGAATAACATGTATTAACTTGAAATAACAAAAGGCATTAAAAGAAATAAAGCTATAGCTGTTAAAGAGAGACGAAATTAAGTGGCATGAGTGAGACTGAAAGTGCCAGGGAGAATGTAAAGTGAAAAAAGGTGGCAAAGTGGCGAGTCCTTGCTTTGGTGCCAATCTACATCTATTGCTACCAAATCGTGATTCTTGGCTTTCAAAGAAAAAATCAAAAGCGATTGGCGCTCAAATACCGATTGAATACCACAGGACAAAGACCCGTTGAACAAAAAAAATCCCCTAAGCCTAGATGGCAATCAAGCAAGCTACGATCTACCAAAACTATTATTAAATCTCCCAATCATAGCAGGATAAGTGGTATAATTTGTGAAAATGTAATGCCCTGAAGTAAAAGGGAGAAGTCGCTTGGGGATAGAAGTGGGAAGGGCCAGGCTAGAGTAGTTAAAGGGAAGGAAATAAGAGAGGGAAGGGGGGGGGGTCTGGCCGGCATCTCCTCAGATTTACGTAATCTCAGAATCGGCCCGTTCTCAAGACGATTCCAGTCTGCTTAGGATCGGCAGGGACGATCGGTGGTTCCCGGAATTCTCCCTTGTACGAGTTGTACATCACTGTCTGTGCCTGCAACCAGAACGCATACTGTCAGGTAGAGGGAAAAACTACAATTTAAAAAAAAGAATAAAAGACTAACTCTTGAATTCCATGGACAAATCTCTAGTAAAAAAAATTCTTTCTGCGTAGACTACTTTGCACTTCGACCTATATTAAATGGGAGACGGTGAAGACGGAAACAGAGTCTCTCTCGCTCTCTGATCTCGCTCGCTCTTCCTCTCTTTCTAACCTCCCTCACCTATCTCTCTCTATCTTCTCTCTCCGTCTCTCGTTCACTCTCTCGCTCGCTCTTCCTCTCTTTCTCCCCTCCCTCACCTATCTCTCCCTCTATCTTCTCTCTCTGTATCTCGTTCACTCTCTCTCCTGACACTACGACTGAGAAAGGGAGCGAAGAGTCGGTTGGCCTGGGTGTTTGAGGCGAGCCCGAAGGCGCCGTCACAACCGAGTTCCTTGCCCACAGCTAGCCTGTAATCAATTTCAATTACATTTATTTTCCTTCCTTCCTCTCTCTCTCTCTCTCTCCCTTTCTCTCTCTCTCTCAATCTCGCTCTCTTCTACAAGGGATTCTCTCTTTAATGGTAAGCCAGCAACCAAATGATTTCGCATATCATCATACCCGTGCATTCTACCCGGCAAATGAAGCTAATTGGCTTTTCCAATGGGATACTCCACGGGTGCTCGTGTTTAATAGCGCGGAAGGTTTCGCTACTCGCCTTCACTTCTTCTTTTATTTGTAAAGTCGCGTTCTAAGACCCCGAAGAAGCTCACGGATAAATAAAGCAGCTTAAAAATGAGAACGCTTCAATGCGAGGACGAGAGAGGAGAGAGAGAGAGAGAGAGAGAGAGAGAGAGAGAGGAGAGAGAGGGGAGAGAGAGAGAGAGGGAGAGAGAGAGAAAGAGAGACAGAGAGACAGAGAGAGAGAGGAGAGAGAGAGGAGAGAGAGAGAGGAGAGAGAGAGAGAAAGAGAGAGAGAGAGAAGAGAGAGAGAGAGAGAGAGAGGAGAGAGAGAGAGAGAGAAGGGGGCGAATGGAGCATGTTAAACATAGTATTCGAAATGGAGATAAAAAGAATGACGTGGCCTGGAGAAGCTGGCGGCCGACTCCGCTTCTCCAGTACGAGGAGTGGACGCAGAGAAGGGCCAAGAAGAGCGGTCGTCGCAGCTGCTCCTTCAAAGTGGTTTCATTACTTACCTCGTTGTCTCTCTTTCTCAGCCGCTCTCTCAGTCTCTCCCTCTTTCTCAGTCCCTCTCACTTTCTCTCTCTCTCTTTCTCTCTCCCTCTCGGTCTCCATGTCCCTCAAGCTGACTTCGCTGAGATGGAATGTCATATCGAAACGGTTGAAAAGTGTCTGCGCGAACGAGACGACAATCCGTAATTGACGGTCGTCGAAGGCGTAAGAGTAAAGGCGATCCAGCTAAAGAAGGGAAGATTATATAGAGATCTCTCTTTTTTTCAGCCTTCTCCCCTTTTTCTCGCTCTCTTCTCTTCATCTTTCTGTCTCACCACTACAATCTTCCCTTCCCCATTCAAGGATAATCTGGAGTACTTTTAAGATGTGGAAGAGTGCACTTTGCATGCGCGAATATGTATAAACTTCGTTTCTTTCGGGACAGAGTAGACACAAATATCTGTAGACACTGAACTTGAAAATTCTTAGGAATACGGAAATATGCAGCATAATGACAATGAACAATATATCATAGCTTATTTGTTACAGAAAGAGTTGGTGTTGTGGAACGAAAGCATAGAACAGAGAAAGAAAGCCATGCCTGTTTTTCGAGACTGCCATTGGCGGTGGCGAGGGAGAGCCCGATGAGCTGGCCGCTCTCGCTCCTTGCCGCGCGGGAGGCGCCTCCTCGGCCCACGCAGTCACTCACTACATCTCGAAGCAGCTGGCGCAGCTCATCTCTGCAATTCTCTCTACAATTAGCAATAAGCACAATCAATATCTTACCTTTTATAACCTATTCATTACATTACTTACTATCCCTTCGAAGTAATACTAGCCACCCCTTCAGAACCCAACTTCTCTTTGGCATATCCACTTGATCTCATACAAGAGGGGACAATCCCTAATTGCTAGTAAAAGGGAGGATAAATGAGAATACCGTGCTGTGATTGCGGGTTTATGAAAGTGGAATGATAAATGGATAGAAGAGGCTGTAATTGGAACCCTCTGCCGGAAAAAAGTACTCGATGAAAATCCGGCATACAAATTCCGAATAGATGCTATGATTCTCATATCTATGGTTAGTTATCCGGAGATTTTCTCATTTCGCAGAATGAAAAAAAACACTCGCTGGTTGGGAAAACATTTTAAATGATAATGCGGATTTTACTCGTATTTTAATGCACAACTAAGTATAATTCTCGGACGCCAACAACATACTCTTTCTGTTCTAATTACTTAGCATAGATAAATTGTAAAGAGAAATAGACTAACGAAGGGTTGACACGGAGAGCGGAGAGAATGGTCTCGTGGACAGCAAACTGCTCCACCAGGAAGGACACAGCCTCTTCCACATCTCCAAGGCCCTCCACTCGCATTCCACTCGTCTCTTTTCCTCACTTCCTGGAAGCAACTCCTTAGACAAGATTACAAGCAATTAGGAATGCAACGGTGTGCACAAAAACCACGGAAACGGTAACGATAGCGAGAATACAACACCGATAACAATGTAACAAAGAGGGAATTCCCGATGCACATATGTTTCCGCCAAAAGGACTGTATGGACCTCTCCTGATCTCACTCGCTCTTTGCCTCTTTCTCACCATCTCTCGATCTCATCTGCTCTCCGCCTCTTTCTCCGTCATCTTCCATCCCATCTCCATTCAGTCTTACCACGCTTCACTCTTCCACTTCACATAAGAAACCACGAAAGACCACGAAGTAATGCAATTTTCGGCTGCCCCTCCAGGGGGACGGGAGAGACCATGAAGACTTCATACATTGGGACTGGAAAGAAATATGAGGTTCGGTCAGATTGAGAGAGAGAGAGAGAGAGAGAGAGAGAGAGAGAGAAGTGCAAACATGTTAACAAGGGAGGCAGATGAAGATGCGCAACTTAACTGAGATAAAGGAAAAAAGTTTTGCTATTTTAATTTTATATTAAGATAAAATAAAGGATCTGGAAAACGTAAAAGGCAAGTAAGTCTTTTTCCCCTAATAAGTTGAATGGAACAAACACAATTGAAAGGTATGAGAAACAGATTCATAGGAAGATGATGGCAGAGAGGAGAGAAGAGAGAAAGAGAGAAAGAGAGAAAGTGGGAGGGGGGGACAGAAAGGGGAGAGAGCCGGACGAAAAGGCAAATTAAGAGACGCGTGCCATTCAGGACGAGCAGTGAGAGAGTGCGGGGGACATCGATTCTCTAGCCTCTCCAGAGCACTGCTTGATGTTCCGGCAGACGATGCAAATGAATGAATGAAAAGGAATGGGGAGAAGGAGGTGGAGGGGAGAGAGGAGTGCAAAGAGGGAAAGAGGGGGAGAGGAGAGAGTACGAGGGTAGAGAGTGCAAAGAGGGAAAGAGGAGGAGGGGAGAGAGTACGAGGGTGGAGAGTGCAAAGACGGAGAGGAGGAAGGGAGAGAGTGCAGACAGGAAGAGAGGAAGGGGAGATAGGCTGAAAAAAAGGCCGAGGTAGTAGCAGAGAGGTAACAGAGAATGGAACACGAGGGTTACATCAGTCTGTTCAATTGGGGGGGGGGGCAGCCGATTGGGAGAAAGATAAGTAAACTATGAGATAGAGGAAAACAAAAGCATTGGCGGGAGACCAGTCATATATGCATAATGAATCATGAGACATACAGCTGGCAAGTAAACGATGAAGAGAGGGAGAGACAGGCTGAGAGAGAGAGAGGGAGAGAGATAGAGAAAGATAGAGAGAGACAGAGAGAGAGAGGGGGAGAGATTGAGAAAGAGAGAGATAGAGATAGAGATAGATTGAGAGAGACAGAGACATGGACAGACTAAAGTTGAAGAAAAGAAACATGAAAGATATTATGGGAAAGAGAAGAGGAGAGCTGAAAGGGAAAAAGAAGCGGAGGAAGTGGAATAGCGGAAACCGAAGCGGAGTGTTCGGAATGTTCGATAAACGGCATCCTCGACAGGGAGTACTTCAGCGGTAAGAAAGAAAAAAATAAAAGAGCAAGAGAAAGAGAGAGAGAGAGAGAGAGAGAGAGAGAGAGAGAGAGAAAGAGAGAGAGAGAGAGAGAAGAGAGAGAGAGAGAGAGAGAAGGCTGGCAGAACGTGAGAGATGGAGTAAGACGAGACGTAGTAAAAGGAGCAAAGAGAGGAGGAAGGAAGTTGGGCCAAGTAAGCAGTGAATAGAAAGTCGGACAGGCCACATCAGAACAGAATAGGTTGTGAGGAAGGATTCAGGAAATCCCCCCTTTTTCATCACCCATGTTCAGCAACCCGTCACTCCAAACATAGAAAATCAAGTCCATCATCTATTTAAGGATTCGCAAGGTATTTCAAGCAACCAACTACGCAAAGTGGTAAAGAACTTCCAAGAAAAGCATACCAACAGAGAAACACAAATGAAGAAGAGAGAGAGAGAGAGAGAGAGAGAGAGAGAGAGAGAGAGAGCGACAGAGAGAGAGAGAGACAGAGAAAGAGAGAGACAGAGAGAATGGGAGAGAGTAGAAAGCACTTACCATGATGTCTGCCTATCATAAAGCCTCAAGCCGGCATTGCACGCAACAAGGAAATGAGATGCAACTGGGAGACCCGAGAAGAGAGCCTCTCAAAATTGAAACGAAGTAGAGAGACAGAAGAAGAACAGAAGTGGAGGGAAAGCAGAGAGGGAAGAAGAGTCATACAGAAGGAGGAATAGTATGGGAAACGAGAGGGAAGACAGAAAGAAAGAATGAGAGGGGTTTATGGAGAATATGTAAGCAACAGAGTGGGTCTCAAGAGCTCTAGATCATATAAACAGAGCAGCCCGAATACTGAAACAGAATTTTGGAGCATAAGAAAAAAAAAAAGAAAAAAAAAGAGATCAAACAATTATTAACAAACTTCCGACAGATGTAAAAAGTATTTTAATGCTGAAAAATTGGATATCAGCTATTACAAGAACAGCTTGTGTGGAATTGGATATGAGCCTGTCAAACAATGCTCTACACGCCCGGGAGCTCACTCTATGCAACGATATGAGAGGGGGGAATAGGACGGGCGGACATTCTCCTTACGTCCTCTCTCCAATTCCATCTAGAGCTCTCATACTACACATCGCACTGGCAAACGAAAGCGAACTGGCAGTGGACATATCCAGATAACTGCAACGGCCGGAAAATGTTGATATGTCGAACTACTTCATGCCGAGCAAAAAGATAACAGGCTAGTCCGCAATTTGGTGAACCCAAAACTTAGTGAACTCCTTCAAGCAATTGTACTAGCATTTTATAACCCAATGGATTTCCCCATCCTTATCGCTTACTGATAACAATGGTGGGATTAAAAGCACCCCTGACCATATATTTGAACATCTCCAATTCCTAACCGATCAAAAGCCAAGTGTGGGAACA
This sequence comes from Allodiplogaster sudhausi, assembly GCA_945643635.1. Lineage (NCBI taxonomy): Eukaryota > Metazoa > Nematoda > Chromadorea > Rhabditida > Diplogasteridae > Allodiplogaster > Allodiplogaster sudhausi. The sequence continues at coordinate 386,829 of CALZFC010000040.1, read as the reverse complement.
AAGATGCAAGTATGAATACAGTAACCATCCGAGAGCGGTATGACTCAGTGAAGATATTTTGGTGAAGAAGTTGGTGGCTCCGAGACCACGACATCCGAGTCAACCATATCATCTTTTTATGCCGACCATGCTTGCAAGAGACATTCATTCCATCTTCTCCTAGTCATCTATGATATCATACAGAATATTCAAAAAAGAAGAAGAAAGAAAGTTCGACAAGGGAACGCATGATATCCGAATCTCGCTTGTGTATATTTCATATATTCCAGAACATCGGCGGAAGAAAGGAGTTGAGAAATTGGGGCAGGTTGAAAAGCCAACCCAGATAGCTGAATGTACTTTACAAAGATGGGAGGGGAGTGCGAATGGGAACATGGGAAGGAAACCCGTCTTCTGGTTTCTTCTCTTGGTCGATTCCGGCTGCTCGAATTCTATAAACTCTAAATACATATATGACAATAAAGATAAAACGAGCAGAAACTGCTGAAACCTACCGAAAGCAAAAGCCATAAAAAAATCCATATCCTCTAGCACTACATAAAACATACATTCAATATCTTAGCCAGAAACCGATGACAAGCAGAAATAAGCGAGATGGTGAATAGGGGGGGGGGCGGGATTGAGGAAAATAGAAACTGGGAGCTCATTACGGAAATGCCACATAAACCAAAACAATTAAACGAAAGAAAAGGCTAAAACAAAATTCCAAAAAAAAGTTAGTATGCTAGATGCGTTCAGGTGGCATTTCCCGAAAGATGATTGAAGCACACAAATTACTGATTGGGTGATGATGCGTGAGAGGACAGAACTTCAACTTACCTTAACAATCATGGGTGAGTACAAATAATTAAACGAGTTTCGGTGTGTTCGGTGCGAAGAGTGAGGAAAGCAGCATCGAGGAGTCGGCCTGGCGGTGTGCCAGAAGAGGTTCCGAGGCGGAACGGGACAACTTCGGCAGGGACACGTCGCGGAGAAGGTTCAGCAACTGCAAGCGAGAAGAGATAGAGAAAGCAGGGAGAGAGAGAGAGAGAGGCTTCAAAAGGAGAGAGACATGGGCAGGAAGACGTCAAGAGAGCATAAGGACTGGCCTCGCTGAACTCCGGCCGCTGTTCTCGCTCGAACTGGATACACCGCTCGTAGAGCAGCATCAGGGAACGGGGGCAGTCTGGACGCACCTTCGAGGCATCCGGCTTCAGTTTAAAGCAGCCCACCTGCAAACAAGACAGGAGTGGAGACAGAGGAGAGAGAGAGAGAGAGAGAGAGAGACAGAGAGAGACAGAGAGAGAGACGAACCAAGAAAAGGATCTGATCCCTGCTGATGCTCGAGTACGGTAGGCAGCCCGAGAGCAGCTCATAGATGCAAATGCCGAAAGAGTAGACGTCAGAAAGACTTGTGTATGGATCGATTTCCTTCATTCGAATCACCTCCGGAGCCATCCAAAGAATCGACCCTGTCAAGCAAAGCATACAAACGATTATCCTGTGGTTATTTTCATACTTTGTGTTTAGCATGGCAACATAGATAAAATGCTGCTATTTAAAATACTCCAGAAGTCAGTTGAGCAGAACGTCATTTATATATGAAAAGAATAACAAAATATAATGGCCGAATAGCTAACCTGACGGCTGTAGACTCTGCTGAGATCCACTCCACTTGCTCTTCACCGTGGCCAAACCGAAGTCTCCAATCTTAATCGTCCCGTCGTCAGTCAAGAAGATGTTGTTCGACTTCAAGTCTCTGAATATAATAAATGCTTAAAAACCTCATTGAGAAAAACAGGAGTCGTGTTCCAAATTGTATGGATATAATTGGAATCTGGGAGAGATGTGCCTAGGACTGACCGATGAATGATGTTCTTGGAGTGGAGATAGTTCATGCCCAGCGCGACCTGCTTGAGAATGTCCACGGAGTTGGCGAGAGAGAAGTCCACTCGGGGTTCGACAACATGGAGATGGCGGAAGAGGGACGAGCCCTCGCACCACTGCGTCACTATCGCCAGGTACGGCTCGCGCATCCAACCCATGAACATCAACACGTTCAGGTGACGCGTCTTCTTCAGCACGGCCACCTGCAGCAGGAGATCATCTTCATTCACTTTAATTCGTAAATAATTTAAAGTTTGGTTATAAATAAATTATTAAAAGAGCGCATCTGCAAAAACTGCAGCGAAGAAATCTCAACAATACAATTTCTCAATCTCTCTAGTTCTTCAAATCGAAGGAAAGTCTGACCTCGTTCTTGAATGACTGAAGTTGGTTGTGGTCGGGTTCTTGGAAGTTAAGCTTTTTGATGGCCACAGCCCCAAAATACTCGCCTTTGTACACGGTTCCAAATGAGCCCGATCCGACTTGTTCTTTCAAGACCACTTGGCTCTCGTCCACCTGAAATTACTCATCTAAAATTTATACCAGCTACACATTCTGCATTTTACGAACATTTCAACTAACCTAAACCGCAACCTTGTTAATAAGGGTCAAGTGGAGAAAAACTAGCCTCCCAGTCCTCGAGCTTGGAAGCTCTGAGTGGCAGAGGAGGGACTTTGCCTCTATAACCGATGAGGTCCACTCTCTCCGCTGGAGATTTGCTTCGGCCGCGGAAGAAGGCTTCTTTCACCTTCAAAGGAAACAGTGTTGCAGGAAAGAAGAGAGAGAACGCAACAGTAAGAGAGTGCAAAGATGGGAGAGAAAAGAAGGAACCTTTTGAGGTGGCGCACTCTGAGGCGGAGTGAGCGGGAGTGGGAGAGAGTTGGGGACGAGAGAAGAGCTGCCAGGGGAAGAGGCAGCAGCTGAGGAAGAGCCAGCAGAGAGGACGGAAGGAGGGGGCGGAGCTAGAGCATGAGCCGGTGGGGAGGAACACGAGGAAGACGGTGAATTCGAGGAGGACGGAGACACTGCTGCCGCCGCTAAGTGCTCCTTCGACGGAATCTACAAGCATTTCATAGATAAAATATGTATCAAAGAAGGAATGGAACATTTCGTCCATTTCTCGCTATTCTGAAAACATTCCATTTATGGAACAACAGAATCAGTCAAGAACTGGGAAGATGCCTCCTCTCTTAAAAGGTAGAAGGGAAGAAAGCATAGAGACCTGGCGACGAGCGTGGAGAGGGTGATGACGCCAGCCGGGACGGGCAAGTTTCGTCACTATTTCTGGAATTCCTATCACTTCTGAATCATGTTTTATTTAGTCCTCTTCACCTTGTGCTATTTCTCGCAAAGCATTATTTTCAGCAAGAAAATCAACAAGAAATTAACTTACGAGGATTCACAGGATTCTGCAGATTCTCCAGGATTCTCTGGAAAAGAATTGATTTCTGAAGAAGACATGGAAGAAAAGGGTAATTGAAGAAGAACCTCTCGCGCTTCCAGAGTCGAGTCGTCTTTTATCGCATTAATGTTCGGAGCCGATGAAGATCTAAAAGGGATTTTATGCTTGTTTCCATTGAAGTTTTATGACAGGACAAAGAAATCATGTCTGAAATATATTAATTCTGTTTATCACTTTATATTTTCGTGATAAAACCATTCAGTAACTGACTTTAGACAGACGGCGTAAGCATTGAATTGAATTGTACCGATTTGTAAGTTTGTGAACTTGTAAACTTGGAGAGACGGTTTGAGCAGCTTGACTAACCGGTCCCTCGGGTAGGGTCCCGGCTGAGCGGGCGGAAGAGCCGGCACGGGAGTAGCACGCTGTCTAACTGCCATCTTGCGAGTGAGATCCGTGTTGTTGGTGGGAGTGGTAGCCGAGGTGGGCGTGGTCTGTTTCCACGTCAGGAGAATTCCTTCTGCAATAGCCGCCGAGTTGCCTCCCACTCGGTTGCAAATCGTCGCCAGCTGAGTGATCATCTCCTCGCTCTGCGGCACCTGCGAACAATATCGTATTTCTCACAGGAGTAAGGAAATTGGCTAGCTCGTTGGACCACTTCAAGTTTCCATTTACTGACAGAAACAAAAGATTCGCTTTACAAATGATTAAAAGTTTTTTTAAATAAATGATGGGCGACCTGTTGTATAAGATCACAGTAGACAGGAACTCTGGAAGAACATCGCTGGTGGAACTGTATTTGGCACAGTTCGCAACGAAAACCCTGAGCAGCAGTTCAACATAATCAGAAAGTTCAGTAAAAGTAACTAAGTATTTCTTTTCTTTCAAATCCTTAAAACCATGCCTGCAGCCAGATGGCCGTTTTGCAAACATCGCAGAGCGCCTGAGGAATGAATGTCTTCCGCACGAATCGGTGCTGAATAGTCGAGACGGTCTGGAGGTATTCCGAATGGACCCATAGCTCATTCGTTGGCAGAGACATCGCGATCTTCTCCATGTCCTCCTGTAATTATTCCATGTGGCAGAGTATAAAATGGATTTGGCTTTAAACAACTTAACTTCTCATTGAATATTCAGGTGAAAAAAATCTAAAAATTTCAGGGTAGAACGAACGATAACATTAAAGAACAAAATAAAGAAATAACCATTAAATCGATGCGCTGGCTACGCGGATCAGCGGAAGTGTTGACATGGCACATGAGCGGCTCGATCTTCCTCTTGTTCAACACCCGAGAGATGGCATCGCAGGCTGGCTCGCCTGGCCGCACTTCCACTTTGGAGTGCTGGCCGAAGGGCAGGTGCACTATCACCAGTGAACTCGCTGTTCTTAACAAACAGGGAAATAGCAAGCACTCTAAATATACTCTTCATTTCCAAAATTTTACTTTAAAAAAGTAAAGTTGTACAGGAATTTTTGCAAAAACGAAAAGAAAGAAAACCTTTTCGGAGACATGATGGGAGAAGAAGCTGGATTACCACCGCCTTCCATTGCAATGGCTAGTCCGATGTAGAAAACTATTCCAAAAAGTTATAATGCACCCTGCAATTGAGAATAAAGAGAGGGGTAGACAGAAGCGAATTTAGAACATGAGTGAGTGTCCATGGCTTGACCTGAGTACTCCTCTCGGAGGAACAATTTGTCCTCTCGCTCACAATGATATTGCTGCAGCCTCAGTCACCCGTATGGATCTGAGGAGAAAAAAACACCGAATAACTATCAAGAATGTTACTATGCAAGCAAGATGACGCGATCGTGGTAGAAAAAAAATATGACGAGCGCACTAAAACACGCAGTAACGAGCCGTCAGCCCCGTGAATTGTCTTCAGCGAGCCTCGCTATACTTTACGCCAATCATGGCTGACATATGCTGAGAAGGTGTTTGTAGATTCAAACATCATAGAAGCCAATTGCAACAACAGGCGAGTTCATGTTATAGAACCAAGAGCACATCATCGACAGTCGAAAGGGAACAGCAACTCCGCTCCAGAATGTTCTTTGCGAAGAAAGTAAGCAAGGAAAGTGTTATGCTGTGTTTTCTACCGCAGCAACAAGGGAAGGGAAGAATGCTGATGTGAGCACAACTTAGCAGTCCCAAAATGGATGGTTAGGTACTGCGCTTTAACGCTCCCGTAATTTAGAACTTCCTAGCTAATATCAGAAAAGCCACCATCAACTCCATAAGCATACACACTTCGCACCAGATCAGACACTACGCAATATAGGAACATCTGGAAAAATTTAAATGAGAACATATGATGCAGATTCCACACAGCTTTTCCAGAAGCTTAGCTCACCAGAAAACAAGTATTCATGTCAGTCTTGGCAATAGCACATATCAATATTTCTTGTTGGTGTGTTAAACTGGTGCTGCTTAGTATTTCTCCCTGACAGTAATCTGGGACTTTTGATTGTAAGCAAAATTCCAACTAAACGATCAGTCTAGTTTGGGAATTCCTTTATTCCAAATAATAAAAAAGGCTGCCGCGCGGTTTGTTCGTGTTTTCGGGTGTGTAGATGTAGAACTGATTTTCTTTCGTTGTTTCTGGTGTCAAAGGTTATCACATCATTCCGATTTACTTGTAATATGTTTACCTTTGCAGTTTCTTTAGACTTTATGACTTCTGAGTGCGACGCATCTTCATCCGGTGAAAATCGTCCCAATGACGAGAATATTGCGGTGGACGAACAGAACGGCAGAAAGCATGAGCTGAGCCAGCATGAACTCGCTGAGATCCTCGACGCAGTGGAGCAGGCTCCGCTGGTGCTCAATGAAAAATGGTTTCTTTTCTTCTATTGCCTTCCTTTGAGCTTCATCATACTCTTCTCCAGGTTCCTCTTGAGTCTGGGCTGGTTTACGAAGCTCACGAATGCTGCAAAGCAAGGATTCCCAGAAGACGTGCCTGCCATTGACAACTCCAAAATTTCTGAACGTAGGTGGATAGTTTGAAGATTTGCCAGTTACATTGATGTTTAGTACGAAAATTGTACAAGATAATTTGGACTGCCAATGTACCCCTTTCTCAACCCTTTCACCACACCGAAGAGCATTGGGATCCCTCGGGGTGATACTCCTCGGCCCGCCACAAATTGGGCAGGGCCTGTTCGTCCAAAGAAGTGCCCTTTCCGCTATGAAGGTGTCGAAGTCAGCGCTCACACACAAGTTCAGGCCATGACGAGAAGAGATTAAAGTCACGGAGGGAGAGCATATGCGCTTGGGCATTCATATTTGCCGTAAAAACGGAATAACTGAACGGGTCCCACTTCCGGGGCGCTTATATACCTCTTACTAGCGAGGGATGGGTGCTAGAGCAATGAGTAACTTAGAGAGTGAGTGGCCTCTGCCGGGATGATCTACGCCATCGGTTATGAGGGAGAGGCAACACGAATTGCTATCTACCAACACACTGACTCACAGAGTCAAAAGATCAGACAACATGTATAACATACATGATCTACCTAACACCTCTAATGTACGGTAACTTTTTTTATACGCATAGGAGTACAAAACAAACGTGATATTCGTGTTCCCCATGCTCGAGAACCCCCCTGTGCACGATTTGAGCGAAAAGGAAAAAAAAAGTATACTGGCCCCCCCCAAGTAACATAGCACCCAAGGCGGTATGCCTGGTGATCATGTTTTAGTCTCTTTTAAGGGAGAAATGGTAAGTGGTTCCTGGCGCCGAGTCTGGTGGAGCGGATGGACTTCATCGCAGTGCCCGCCAAGGTTTTCGAGCGGCTGTCCGAGTGCTACGGACTCGTTGACAATAGTCGCGACATCATTGAAAGAGTCGTTATAAACTCGCCCATTCGCAAGTCCCTCATCATTGACATCTACCCACGGGTTGTCAAGGTCATTGCCATTTCACTTATCATTCTTCAGATCGAAAATATCATCGTTTTCAGCTGTGCCATGCGCGTGATCGTAGTAAAACATATGAAATGCATCTCCGAAACGAGACTCTCGGTGAGTTTGTTAGCACTTCTCTGGACAATCTCAGTGTTCTTGGTTGTTTAGGGCAGTTGCGTCTTCGGGCACTTCAAATGATGAATCTCGAGAACACTCCAATGGATCGTACTAGGTTCTACATCTGCCATGCGAATGACAAGTTAGCTTATCCTGTGGTCTTGCCTGGCCTTGAGGTTGACAACCTTTAGATTGGAAGCTCTCGAGATCTCGGATGCAAACAGTCTGGTGGAGGGAGTACTCAACACAGATCCCACTGTCATCGTTGATGTGTCTGACGCTTCCGGCAAGTTCTTCATCGGGGAGAGCTCGAATGGAGAGAAGTTGGTGTAGAGAGCGACTGTTTTTCTGCAGTCTCTCCATCTCTGCCTTGCAGCGAAGAGTCGAATGGCAGTGCTTCCCCCGCCCTTTACACTCGCGGCGTTTGTGGTCTGCAGAATCTAGGGAATACCTGCTTCATGGCCTCGGCCATTCAGTGTCTCAGCAACGTCCCTCCCATTACGGAGTACTTCCTGTCCGATCGATACAAGTCGGTCAGTGCCTGTGACATCTTAAAGAAATTCTATAAAAAAATACAGCACGACATGACACTGTCATGGGAGAGGCGTATGGATGATATGCACTAAAGGCTGAAAAATGTTTGCGGTTTTAGGAAATAATTTGTAGGACTTGAATGAGAAGAATCCACTCGGGACTGGAGGACACCTCGCTCGTGCATATGGACAACTCATTCACGCAATGTGGAGTGGCAGAAACGCATCCTTTGTTCCCAGGAATTTTAAGGTTTGGGGCTTTTCGGTGGTATGAATTCAGAAAAACGGAGTTGTTAAGGAGAGTAGAATAGTGCTTACTTTCTATGAGTGCTGTCGAACTCTCGTTCTATCACCCTATTTATCATCTTCGAGCACTATAGATGGTAATGAGGTGTGGTGGAAAATAACTTAAATGAAAGAGAATATAAATCAAGGCTGTAGATAATCGTTTTAATATAAACTTTGCATTAAGACAACGATCGGCCGCTTCGCTCCCCGCTTCTCTGGATATTCTCAGCAGGATTCGCAAGAACTCCTCGCCTTCCTTCTCGATGGCCTTCATGAGGACCTCAATAGGATTAAGCAGAAACCGTATCTTTCCGACACGGAAGAAGACGAGTCTCTGTCGCAGAAGGAGGTTTTTCATTCTTTAATTATCACTTGTTTCTATTCTTGTTTTGCTTCACTATAATTCTAGAAGGTGTGGTGCATTTTCTAATGTTGTCCTCTTTGCACTGCTTTCTCATGTGTTCCTTGCATGCCTAGCATAGCTGAACAAGGTCCGGCACAAGACTCCAGGCCGGGGGGGGGGGTACAAAGCCGAAAAAATGACTTTTTCGGTCAAAAATCACCTTTCTTGAGGAAAAAGTGCCGTTTTTCAAGCAAAAAATGTGTCATCCAGGGGGGTTCAACGGAATTTTGAGCAGGCCGGGGGGGTCCAACACGGCGCATGCGCCGACCTTGTTCAGCACTGATGCCTAGTAGTTATTTCTCATATACATGTGAAGGAATCAAGCTACATCCTGTAAATGAACGTCAGAGGCGAGAATAAGGCACTTGTCGAATCGTCTACTGAGCAAAGAAATGAAAGCATTTCAATTGTAGTTGGCGGAGCGGGCTTGGAAAGCATACCGGCTCCGAAATGATTCGCTGATTGTGGACAAGGTCCACGGGCAGCTGAAATCCACGCTTGTCTGTCCTGTGTGCTCCAAGGTTAGAGAAGAGGATTGGGGTGAGGAACCAGACAAGAGTGGTTTCCTCTGCAGGTCAGCATCAAATTCGACCCGTTCTGCTTCCTGTCGGTGCCTCTTCCCTTGAAGGAGAAGTACATGCGGCAGATGATCACTCTCATCTTCAATCCCAGCAAGAAGTGGGCCAAGGTTTGTTTATTTTAAATGCTCATCCCTGTTTTAAAAGAAAAATAGTTGAAATTCAGTTCGCAATGACCATCAACCGACGAACGACCGTGGAAGAAGCCAAGGCGATCATCCGCAGCAATCTCAATGCACCGAATCTCCTGGTTAGGAGGGGGCATCATTGAGTGCGAAATATCTGCACACTTTATATTAAATTTATATAACACATCCCTTAACATAATTAAGTGGAGCTTGTTTTGAGATGGAGTTGTTAGTGATGGAGGGGGACAAGGTGCGCCTCCTGGAGTCGGAAGCTCTGTTGATGACAGACCAGAGGCCAAGGGAGATCTACGCAGTCGAGCAGAGGCCCCCCTCGGGGACTTCCTTGCTGGTTCCTGTTCTGGTGGAGGATGCGACCAGCCTGCGCAGACTCTGCCTCCCTCTCATTGTCTCCGTCCCTTTGCACGCAAGACCTGTCAGTTTTGCGAGGTTTATTCTTACTTTTTTCTGGCTCTTTTAAGGACAGTAATTTCATTATTGACGTTCTCATTCATTTTTATTGGACAATTGCTTACTTTTATGTTGTAATTTATGTCTTGCCCTTCATTTCCAACGCTTTGTCAAATTTTGCATTAATTTTTAGGATGACCTGAAGAAACTTGTGAGTGAAGAAATCGTGCCACTCGTCAACGGGTCATTCAACCGCGCGGAGACGCCGTTGCTTCCAGAGAAGCCGATTTCCTTCAAGGTGGCTCGAGTTTAACTTAGAATTCTGAAAGAGAGAAGATATCTATTCATCATTTTCACTGAAGTTGATGCCTCCGGAAGGAAAACCAGAAGAGCTGAAGCTTGAGTGGCCCAACGAGATTCCGCTCACTGACTACCGTGGACTTGACCTTGTCGAGCGAGAAGTTTGTATTTCCCTCTCTCCTCTCTTTCCCCCTCTCTCTCTCTTTCCCTCTCTCTTTCTCACTCTCTCATTTTCCATCTCAAGGTGACTGCGCCGAATCAAGTGCGTGAGGTGACTCTATACGATTGCCTGGACTTGTTCACGAAGGAGGAGGAGCTGAGCGAGCAAGACAGCTGGTACTGTCCGCGCTGCAAGAAGCACGAGCGAGCCAGCAAGAAGCTCGATCTCTGGCGTCTCCCGGAGATTCTCATTGTTCATCTCAAGCGATTCATGTACAGTAGATGGAGTCGTGACAAGATCGACACCAATATCATCATTCCCAGGAAGTGAGAAACTCCCTTTCTATGAGAGCCGGTTTTTATTGAAAGGCTATGGTGATAAACTGCTGATATTCTCAGCGATCTTCGCCTGACGCAATGGCTTGCGAATGAGAGCCACGAGGAGGCAGTGTACGATCTCATCGCCGTGTCACACCACATGGGAGGACTCGGCGGAGGACACTACACGGCCACGGCACTCAATGGAGAGAAGTGGTGAGTGTTCCATTCTTGGAGAGTGGTCACTCTCTGCCCTCTTCCAGGTATGACTTCAATGACTCCATGGTCTCTGCCTGCGCTCCTCCCTGCGAGCCCTCTGCCGGTCGCTCTCCCTATGTTCTCTTCTACCGTCGTCGACAGCCTCCCTCTCCCGCTCATTCCGACGCCAACATTGAAATGGAGATAGATGACTGAGTCCTTGATTCCCCCTCCTTCCCACTCTGCTTCCCCGCAAACCCTGATTCTACTAGTCAGCATATTCTTCTTCCTTCTCAGTGTTTTATCTCTCTTCGCACCTTCCGATGTCTATGTATTGTATAATTGATTGGTGAGGTGAACGAGTTGCCGGTAGAATCTGCCGGCCATGCCGCAGGGGTGTCTCCTAGGGTGGTTGGTGGCGAGAGGATGACTAGTCCATTATTCAACTCACCTTCATTACTCCCGCGTGGTCTTCTAGGCTCTCTTTCTAGCAGAGTCTCATCCTCTTTCTGCGTAACCATAATCATCTCTTTCACGAATTCTGAATATATGATCTGTGTACAGTATCATTGAACATCGAGAATGCTAATATAGGCAAGTTCCTATAAATTTTTGGAGCTCTGTATTGTGGTGTCGCACTGGAAATTGATACCAAATGTGATGGATTTACTCTCCGCAAAGGCTTACCTTTAAAAAAGAAAGTCCGAATGCAACCTGAAGAGTTATGATTCGGAAGTCCCGCAAAAGATAAAACTGAAGCGACATCTCTTTATTTCTTGCCTAATTGCAATGTCAGTAGGGGTGTGTCTGGTTGGACCTTCAGTAGAATTAGTATGCTAGACTTGGGGAGGGAATTAGAAGGATTGCGAGGGTTCGATAAAGCGTATTTGATTTTGAAGAGGGACGAGAAGAGGACGGAAGAGACTCGGAGGACGGAATGAGGGTGGGAGGCACAGATGGTTGTGGTGCTGGGAGAGAGCCCTTGTTGAATCGCCTGAGCTGGATCTCTCGGGGAGCAGAGGACTGCAAGCGAGGCTTGCCAGGCGGGCACTCGTCCATGTAGTAGCACTGCGAGGAGGGGGAGGAGACGCAGTGCTTGTGCACCCATCTCAAATCAGCATTCTTTATGTATACTCTTGATACGGAACGAAATTCTGACTCGAAGCAGTATTCTTCCTGGAGTGCGCGGATGTCGTTGTAGACGCACATGTTGAGGTATAGCCTGACAAGAGTTACAGTAATTGGGGGGAGGTACAGTAATACGATGGAGAAGACTAGGCTATGCTGCTGAGAGAAAGACCTGATATCGCGCGTGAGCTGCTCCCTCTCTGCCAGACTTCCATTGGTTGCATTGGAAAGGCAGCTGTGGAGTACGAGGCCCCTCTCGAATGCAGAGGCACCCGCCTTCATGGAAAGACGCCGTGCGATGCAAGGCGCCAGCGTGTACCGTACCCGGTGGCAGTAGTGGTACACACTTAAATCACTCTTTTGCTACTGCTTACGTTGAATCCCGGTGTCGTTATTGCATCCTTTTTATTAGAAAAACAGTTTCTAGTGAACCAACGTTGAAGGGCCGAGTGTTGAGGATGTAATGACGATGTTCCCTTGAGCGCTTTCTAAGTAGCAGTCCATGTAAGCATCGAGGCAACCAACCGCGCCCCCCGCAAGGAGACAGCAGAGAAAGAGAGAAAGAAAGCTCCGCCACCTCGACACCGGCAACTCCACCGCCATCCGCTCGCCCCTCCTTGGAGAATAAAGTTGGGAACTCTAGTTGAGGATTCTCCCATTCGTTGCCCTATTTCTTCAGGTCGTTGGCTAATTTGCTTGATCTGAATACTTAATAGTACATCATGAAAATGTCATGGTTTTGAGATGATTCTCGGAGTGGCGGAGTGGCTGAGCATCCGTCTTATTTCTCATGGAGATCTCGCATATCACCTTGAAGAGGTGGATGCTGAGTTGCTGGAGGACGAGCTTCTCTCCCGACGCTCTATGTCTCTCCCTCGTCTCTTCGCTCTCTGCGCCTTTCCTCTTCTCCTCTCTTCTCTCTACTCTCTCTTCTTCCTGCTCCCTCTCGTTCTCTTCTCTCTCTCCATCCTCTGCTCTCTCCTTCTCTTCCGCTTCTTTCTCTTCACTGCCCGTCGCTTCGACTCTTCTCTGCATACGCTGCTCGCTTCCCTTCGAACTCGTCAAAGTGCATCCTTCAGGTATGTTGATTCTGGTCTATTTGTGAATTAGCGGTCTCTCTCTACAATTTCCTTTCTCTCTCTTCGTCTCCATTCTTCCCATTCAATTCTCTATCTTGTATCTTTTCATTCCCATCCCTTTTCTATTGTAGTCTTCGCCTTGATGGTTCTCGTTCATGTGAATCTCTCCGCTCTTCTCTTCTCTCTGATCTTCGCTTGCTGGCAGCTGCCACGCATTCGTTCTCGAGTATCATTTGCACACAACAAGGGTTCGTTTTTCAACCTGCTACTGTAGTTGCCTTTTCTCTTTTCCTTTTGTGACTTTGAATAACTAGCAATCGTCCGCTTAGTTCTAAAAGCTCTCCGGATCTCCTCATGACGTACTGCACGAAGGAAATGCACGAACTTTTGGAAGGAGAAGTGCTGCCGGCCTTCTTCACTCTGCCGTCCCTCCAGGTTTTATATACTTTTTTTTCTCTTTTGGAGTATTCCGATACGTAAATGAATAAATAAAGATAAAGTGCGGTCTCTGTACCGCTTGCTAAATGTTGCAGACTCTTTCGGAGCTGTTGCTGCTTCTTCGTAGTGAGGCGCTCCGCCGTTGTCTGCTGGGCCTTCCCTTCTGTCCCCTCTCCGTCCATGGCGGCCTTCTTCGCCTGAGCCTGAATCAGCTCCGTCTGTCGTCTTCCCTCACCTCGCATTCCTCCCGTCTAAGGCAGTTCGCTACTCTCTCCGCTGCTCGCCCCACTTCGCACTCCTTGGAGAGAGAGAGCACGCTTAAAGTACAACTACAAGTCATCCTGCAAGGGTATCTTTTTTCTTGTTATCGTACGCATATTCAATAGAACCTCTTTTTGTTTGTCCCTTCTTTACTTGATCAATCCCTTTGCTTGTTGTCAGACTAGAATCTGGGTGCCTGACTAATGAGGCTGCGTTGGCTGTGCTGTCTACTCTCGTACGGACTCAGATCAATCTGCCAGCAATTCCAGTGCAGGTTGCATCTGCCGTAGCAGATGAAATGAAGGAGAAGGAACAAGACTTCCTTCCGACACCTACACTTTGCAACACCTCCCCGAAGCCAACATATCAGGTCTGCTTTTATTTTTTAGCCAATGATTAAGTCTTTTGCATTTATCTCTCCCCTTCCCCTTTCATTTCTTTCTTTCTTTTCTTTCTTGTAGGTTTTTGAGACAGTTGGAGAACGGGACGAAAGGAATCCCACTGCCTTCTGCAAAGAAGAGAGTGCCCTGGAAGGGGAGAGCGGACACTCGGAGATGATGAGCGAGTTGAGGAGCGCGCTGCTGGAGAAGGCCGAGCAGCACCGACGCAGAGAGCAGGCTATTCTGAGAGAGCAGAGAGAGACAGAGGGAGAAGCAGAAGAGAGGGACGAGGACGAGGGAAGCGAGACAGAAAGCAAGGACTCACCCGCCTGGTGGAAGCCGACTGAGGAGGAGAGACTGGAGAGTTGTCCTCCCTCACTGCATTCCGAACTATTCGCAGCGATTCGCAGACGCGGAGGGAGGAGCAGCGACGCAGTGATCGGAGACAGTGGAAGCGACTCAGACATGGACTAGCTGCTCTTCGGGGGAAGGCGCAGGGAGTCATCGACCTGCTTCATCATCCCTCTTCATCCTTAGTGCTGCTGTATCGCCTCACTTGCTTGTATGTAGATATCTTAGTCATCTTTCTGCGGGTTGTTTTTTGTTTGTTTTATCTTTCAGTTTATGAATTCTTTATCATTTTGGTACCATTTATGCTTAACTTTGGCATAATTTTTGAGAAAAATGCGATGCTCACTGGTAGTTTGCTGCATGTAATGAAGAAAATGAATGACAGAGAAGTTTGTAAAAAAGGAATAATACTATATCATCCAATAAGGAAACTACATATTTGCTTTAATTATGCGAGACGTTGATAAATATACGTATGTATGTATGTATCGGCTGGGAGGATCTAGTCGTGTTTTCTAATGCATGTCAGTTGATTATGCGGGAATTTCTAATAGTCATCACAGAAATGGATATGAGATTGGAAGGGAAGGAGCGGTTAAGTTAAGGGTTAGGCGGATAAGGCTTACTCTTAAGTTAGCTCGAGAAAGGCGGAAGAGTGGGTTAGAGAATTAGACGATGCTCATGCCAGCATTGAAGGCGTAGACGAGTGTCCAGTCGATGCAGTTGGGGACAACTCGGGTGTGGCGGCGGCGGAGGGGGCGACTGGATTCTGCATCTTTCCAGATTCCAACCGGCGCTGACAGGCTCACCTCAAATTAAAGGAATCTTTTCAAAAGGTAGATGCTATAGATAAAGAGGAGGGATAGAGGAAAAGAAAGATGAAAGAGAAAGACAGACAGAGAGAGAGAAAGAGAGAGGATCTGACAAGAGGAGAGTTAGTGGAGCGAATGGCCTGAGAGATGAGTGCATCAGCGATGCCCCTGCCCTCTGCGTAGACTGCCAGGATACGGTCATTCTTGGCAAAGAGTGCGCCGACGAGTCTCTCCGATTCGTGGCAGACCAGAACAGAGCACAGGTCAACGAGCTCCTGAGCAATTCAACGAATGATCTTGAGTCATAAAAATTTGTAGGATGATAAAACTTTTATATTCTCTTTCTTTCTTTGTTTCTGCTGAGCGTATGTGTCTCTAACAGTGGCTTATTCTCCCACAGTCTATCAGTGTTATTGCGGAGTGTCCTACCGGACTCTTGATGATTTTTTATGATAGTAACGAAACTGGATCCCAGGATAGCACATACAAAGCTGTAACTAATCGTTCTCCCTTTCATTCTCCCCTCTCTTTCTCTCTCTTTCCTTTTCTCTCTCTCTATCCCTCGCTTTCTCTCTCTCCCATGCTTTCTCTCTCTCTCTCTCTCTTTCTCGCTCTCTATCTCTCTCTCTCTCTCTCACCTGAATGTACTGGCTTCGCTGGTAACCACTTGTGATGTTGTCTAGTTCGAGAAGATCGTTCAGATGCTCGGGAGCGTAACGGGAGACTTTTACTCCTAATAAGGATGAGATAACTTCCTACAAGATGAAGATAAAGAATAAAAAAGTAGCAAGTGAACATGGTGAGGAAAGAAAGAGGGAAGAGAACCGGAGGAGACCTTGAGCCGGGCTGAGCTGCCTTGCAAGGGTCGCCTTCTCGAAGACCAATCTCTCGAACATCATCTTGTCTGTCACGAGGAAGCCACTCTCGTCCCGCAAGTAGGCTGGCACCTTATTTCTCCCTTACAATCTGCTGTTTTCATACTTTTCTCATTTTTAAACGAAAGAAATCAACAACTCAAAGCAGAAACAAGTACATATGTATGTACATATGTAGCATGTATGTATACGCATGCATAATAAACGTGGAATTGCTTTTTGCAACTTTTTTTTTCTTACTTCGAAGAAGTCCGCGGTGATGTTCTTCTTGAGATCAAGATTCTGGTTTCCAAGGAGTGACTCAGCCAGAAGATCAATCAGATGACTCTGCGCTGGACGATCCTGGCAAAAGAAACGATGGAGATAGCGATCGATAAAGCGATTAATAACTCAAGGAGAAGGAAACTATGTATTTGCCGAAATTGACTAGTTGAGCAATTCTTGAACGAATACCTCAGGATTGAAGTGAAACTGCATATAGACCGGCAGGAGAAAGCGGGCAGATCGCTCTTCCTGATATAAAAAAACCTTTACTCCTGTTCTTCAATCACTCGGTTTTTTTTAATCTGTTTATTGTTAGTCAACAGTCTCGTTTGAAATCTTTCGATTCATTGCATTTCTTGTTTCTCATCCTATGGCGACCAGTCCACCCTTGCCTTTTCTTCTGCTTCCGTTTTTTCCTTCTATCCACTCTCACGCTCTTTCGTTTCTACTTCCCTTCCTTTCACTCTCTCATCTCTCCCTCCCTCTCTCACACTCTCAAATTTATCCCTTCCTGCCCACTTTCACGCTCTTTCATTTCTACCTCCCTTCCTTTCACTCTTTCTCTCTCTCTCTCTCTCTCTCTCTCTCTCTATCTCTGCCTGTCATTCTCAGAATTGCTGCCGGCTGTGCAAGTT
>CALZFC010000040.1:222500-367500 GCA_945643635.1 Allodiplogaster sudhausi | reverse complement strand
AAACTAAATAATAATAAAATATAACATATGAATAAGCTATGCAACTATAGATGCCGCTTGCATAGAGTCACATGAGAGTGAGCACTTCAACAATGATACATAGAGTGAACGAGGAAAGAGAGAGAGAGAGAGTGTGTGTGTGTGTGTGTGTGAGAGAGAGAGAGTGAGTGAGAGAGAGAGGAAAGAACCAGAAAAATAGACCGTGTCGAATCAGCTGAACCAGCCCAGCAAAGAACCACTGCAGGACTTCCTTAATCCCTCGCAACTCTCCTCTTTCTCCCCTGAGGCGTTCTCATCCCATTTCCGTAAGTAGTCAGTCATCTTCCCTCTTCTGCCTTCCAACGCTTCCTGTTCACTCCAACCGCAATTGGAAGCCACCGTCTCTTTTTTCTCCCTTCGCCTACATTCTAACTCTCCATCTCTCTCTCTCTCTCTATCTCCCTCTTTCTCTCCCTCTTTCTCTCTGCCCTCTTTCTCTCCTTTCTCTCTCTCCACTACTCATCACCATATATGTATGACCCAAATCCTGCGTATGCCCGTAATTCCGAAAAGGAGCCTCAGAATTAGGGAGAAGAGTCAGAGCGTCAGGCAGCCAGATAGGTTTTGGAGCCCCAGGTTTGGGCCTGGGGAATTGTATCTAGGCCTAGAGCTACATATAATACTCTTTGTAACTTATCTCTCACCTGCTAACCACAAAGCAACAGACTGGCGGGCGGCCAAGATCGTATCTCGCGCACACTTGTGGCAAGAGTTAAGATGACTGCAGACTAGTGAAGAGAGATCAGAGAGAGAGAAAGAGAGAGAGAGAGAGAGAGCGAGAGCGAGAGAGAGAGGAGAGGGAGCACGAGAGTGAGAGAGAGGGAGAGAAAGAAAGAGAGAAAAGTCAGCGGAGAGTAAAAGAGAGGCAGAATAAAAGAGAAAGACTCCTTCTTCGCACAGGGCAGCCGGTACAGGAGCCGCCCACATCTCTATCATGAGAGCGCGTAAGAGAGAGAGAATAGAGAGCGAGAGAGAGAGAGAGAGAGAGAGAGAGCGAGAGTAGGAGAGAGAATTAAAGGGAAAATGATGAGTGGTTGGGAGAACTCGTTGTGCACTGGACAGCCATGCCAAGAGAGGAGAATGCGACGGAGCCTTGGAGAGCGAAAAGAAGAAAAAGAAGAAGAAAAAACGAGAACACGATCCAAAGCGACGGGCGCCTTCTTGAACTGCTCCAATTCTTTTACTTTAGAAGTACGAGTTCAATATTCATTTAGTCTTTTGTAAATGTTATATAATCTTTCTTAAAGGAGGCATCCGGGGAATCGTGCGTGGAAAGAATCCCTTTATTAGCGAGCAAATATATATTTCTTTTTCTGAGCAATTCTCTTAGTAAGAAGAATAGTCATGGGGCAAGATTCCGATGATTACTTATGATTTATCACAAGTATTCACGAAGCATGAAAGCAGATTCTCGATGGCCTCAATTTGGCTGAGCGACGGTCTTTCTTTCTGCTTTTCCAGTTCGTTCGACTGTTCCTCGATCTTCTTTTGAAATTGTGTTGCCTGTCAATAGTTCCATTAGAAAAATATATTCTTTTGTACGAATATCAAATCACTACGCAATATATGCTTAGTTGTTCCAATAAAATGGAACGTGATGTTCTGTAATTAATTCGCCAAGTAAAAGTATGTTTGTGATATCATCATTTCGAATGTCTAGATGGAAAACATGTTGTTAAAGTTAAATGTTTTTGCGATACAATACATAAGTGAAATATAAACAGAGAAACTGCGAGAGACCAGGGATAGGAAACTAACCAGATCAGATCGAAAGCGAGAGAGAGAGAGAGAGAGAGAGAGAGAGAGAGAGAGAATAGAGAGAGATAGTTAGGAGAGAGAAAGTGACGCGAAATAACTGACCTCATCCTTCAGAACATTCAGCTTAATACTTTCTGGCGATGCAGTTCCGTTGAGCTTCTCGAGGATACTCTCGATGGTAGACAGAGCGCTGAAGAAGTGTGAGCAATATTTCAACTGTTTCTTTTAAATTATGTTTCTCTCCTCGCTCTATGTTTTTTCTCCTCCTATCTTTCTCTTTCTCACTCTCTCTCTTTCTCTCTCTGTCTCTCCCTCTCTCTCTCTCTACATTGGGGTCTACAGACTTAGTGACTTGTCGATCGACATCTTTGATCTTTTCTTCCAATCCACCGATGTCGACCGGGGTCCAGCCTAGCTTTGCAGTCACGAATTCACGGACTGTGGTCGCCTCAGGGCCTGCTTCAATTTCGCCATCTTCAGCCTGAACACAGAATCTTCTACAGCTTAGAGAAAGCAAGAATCCTTGATCAAGAAATAATATCTTACAGTGGCTTGGAAGACAGCCAAGACGAACAGAAGGACAGAAGCCACCTGCATCCTTAATGATTCTATTAGAGGACTTACTTTCTCTTATCAGCAGAACGAACTGCCTTTCTCCTCCTCTCTATCTTTCCTCTTCCTCCTTATCAAACAGAAGCCAGCTTCTCGCTGACACACCCAAGTGCACATATTTCGTTTCGGTGTTGCTGCTAACGTAAAATCGGAAATGAAAGCATTAAGTGGATATCTTCATGGCACTCTAATTGTTAGTCTCAACGTATTTGTTTCACAAGGATAGCTACTTCTCCAAGCACAATCTTTATCGTCTACCGTCAAGGCAACACGACATGTGAATAGGCATTAAACTAGTCAAATCCTAATATGGCACGTGCAACTGAAACTTAAACCGTGATATACTTGCAGTAAAATATAGCAGAAGCGAATAAGTAAAAGAGTCGAAGTTGATCTGCTACCGTATGCCGAGTTCCATGAAGATGAATGCCCTGAGATTGGGATCTTTGACCTTGTCTGCAAGAGTCTGCTTGACTCTCTCAGGAGGGAGGGAGCAGGAATGCTTGAGGAGAGCCTGTCCATACTTAATATAGACACACTGCGCGCATCCCTGGCCGCAGCACTCATATGGAGAGGGCTCTTCCACGTGGAAGTCCACGGCGTCCTCAGAGACCTGATTGGCTGCTCCTTGGGAAACACTCGACCTCCCCGCCATCGAGTCGTCCTTCACTTCAAAGAAGAAGCTCTGCTATCAAATACATATAAACGAAAACATCGATTTTCAACAGCAATACCAACAGTCCGCTTAAAAAAAATACCTGGAGGCTGCGAGTTGTGGATGGCTGCTCTCCCCTCGGGAATTCGGAGTAAAGACGGGATGAGGAACGACAAGCGAGACTTCAGTCAGACTGCCATCACCCAGCCGCTACGACTTACCCGTGCTTCTACAGTAGTCCCCACACGAATGCAAATTCTCCACCAACCACTTCAATGCAAGAGACATCGATTACGGTAGAAAGCGAGTTGAGATTAAGCCATCTTCCACCACTGCAGGTATTGCACTTTTTATTAGTAGCCAGAACAGCATAAATGACAAAGAGAAAGAAGAAGAAGGGCAATTTGTAATAGACTCGTCAGGCAGTCAAATACAATGAATAGAACCGATTAAGAGGAATACTTATTGCATTGGCGCCAGCGCACGCGTAGCTAACTGGTACTTGATCAGAGAAGGCAGACATTATGGAAGAGAAAGATTCTTCCTCTCTTGTGAAAGATCAGGGATGGCATGGTCATGAAAGGAAACAGCAAATGAATACATGGAAGCAAGGCCAGCAGTGACAGCATCTTCGATGCGGTGGCAAGCACACGGAAGAGAGAGAGAGAGAGAGAACGGCAGAGAAAGTGAGAAGTTGACATGTTAGAGACATCAGAGAGGATTACGAAATGGAGGGAGATGGTCAGGCAAAGGGAAACAGAATAAAGTCTATCACTTACGGGATGTTGATGGAATGGCTGAGGTGAACCAACTCCCTGTCAAAACTGCGCCTTTTCCCGGTCACTAATTGCACTTTTCCTTGAGGCCTTTTCAAATGACCTATAAATAAGTATCGAATAATACAGAAGGATGGGGGTTATTCATTGAGCGATGCCAGCATGGCAGTGAGCTCTTGGATGTGAGGGGAGAGAGGCCGAGGGGGGAGAGAGGGGGTGAGTGGAGTGAGGGGAGTGGTGGCAGAGGACCTCTCGGCCTCCCGCACGAGGTCGGGCTGTGCAGTCTGCTTGGTGTCCTCGCCCTCTTCCTTCTTCTCAAGTCGAGAAGTGCTGGGGGGCAGAGAGGGGGGCGATGAGATGAGTCTCTCCAGCTGCAGCTGCTCTCTCAGAGACAGGATGCGTGGCTCGGATCCAGAGGGAAGCGGTTCCCAGACTGGCCTGGGAGTTTCTCCCCCTCCAGAGGCAGCCGAGCTGCGCCGCCCGCCAATGGCGCTCCATCTCAAACCAGCTCTCCTTTCACCACTTCAATTAGAACAAACGAATTAGATCGTAGTTTACCCATTCAATTCTTTACGAAAAAATACAAACAAAATGATTTTGGATATGCATGAATAAACTTGACAGATTTAATATGTTCAGACAGTAGAAAAAGGATTTGCGTCGCATTACAGAATCCTACTTTGTCTGAGCTACAGTCCATACCTGGCAACAAGGGCGGACACATCGTTCCCGTCGTGGCTGGTGGGAGGGAGGGACGCGGCCGACGCCACCGAAGCCGAAGCGGCAGACGCAACCGACGCGGAAGCGCCGCAGCTACGAGACGCGTCTTCATCCTCTTCCCCGTAGTCGCCGTCCGTTTCCCCCTGGAAAAATGTATAGAAGATGATAATAAATGAGAAAATGAAGAATATAGTAACAAATAACCGGATCAATAAAACAAGCCAAAATGGATACTGAGAAAATAAAAATATTAAAAGAGATCGGCATTAAGAGATTTAAAAAAAACATCATCATCGTCGTTTTCCTCGTCTCCGTCCTCCTCCGCGCAGCTGGCCGGCTCTTCCCGTGCAA
Source organism: Allodiplogaster sudhausi (assembly GCA_945643635.1). Classification (NCBI taxonomy): domain Eukaryota; kingdom Metazoa; phylum Nematoda; class Chromadorea; order Rhabditida; family Diplogasteridae; genus Allodiplogaster; species Allodiplogaster sudhausi. The sequence goes on along the minus strand of CALZFC010000040.1, from coordinate 362,589 downwards.
AGGCAAACTTGTCGTAAACAGGACCGGCCAGTTCGGCTTCGGAGGGGAAGATCGCTTCCCAGTTCACTATCAGTGCTCGCACTAGCTCGTTCACGAAGTTGTGGTAGAATACCTCAAACAGCTCGCTTCCATTTTCTTGAAAACAAAAAAAACAACAAGAGAGAGAGGGGGGGGGAGAGGGAGAGAAAGAGAGAGAGAGAAAGAGAGGGATAGAGAGAGAGAGAGAGAGTTGCGACTTCTCAGTGGAAATATGTATAATCGATTGATATGTATAATAAAATACCAACCTGATCCTTGCCCTCAGGGATGGGAAGAAGTGTTGGCCCGAGACAGATAGCGACGTTGTGCGGCTCCATCATATTCTCATCGGAGAACTCGCAGAGATGAGCGAGGAAACCGAAGAGGAAGCGAAGAAGCCGAACGGAGGAAGGAGGAAGAAGGACGAGCAGAGCACGGACCTGCAATTGCAAGATGTTATCTCGGATTTATTATGAGTAAGGAATTGCTGAAATGCCATAGACAAACAAAATTTGTTAGGAGAATTTTGAGCGATATATTTTACTTGAATAGTTTATTAAATGTGAGAAAAACATATAGTGTTGACGATTACAGTAATCCTGACGGAATTACCCTAGGAATGAACAGGTCTGTCTGCAACTCCTTGACGCAGTCGGTGAGTTGGTCGAAGAGATAGAGAGGGAAGGGAGGCTCCCGCAACTCTCGCAGATACGCCTTCAGCACGCCGGCCACGCTGTTCGCCTCGCTGCCATCCGCCATCTCACGCAGCGCGTCTTCTCCTTCATATTTAAATAACTTCTTAACTCAGTACATAACATCCAATGAGAAATGTTGCTTTGCACTAGTGATTTCTGCACAGTAACACTATTACTGATATCTTGCAAATGAGAAATGAAGAAACCATTCTCGAATGCCTCGCGGAATCTGTTGATGTCAGAAGTGGACCCGGAGACTCGGAAGAGTCCCTGATGGCGGAGAGCAAAGCGAGCGAGGAAGGAGATGGTTGAAGTGACGATCAGTGGAATCGGCTCGCCCGTCGCTTCCACGTACTCTTCCAGTGAAGAACCGAAGAGCCTCAAGCAAGGAGAACGCTGATCCAAAGAATCAACTTCACCTACATATATACATTTAAAAAAATAAACAAAATAGAAGAGACAATTAGAAGGCCCGCTCAATTTTGGGTGACATCATTAAAAAATTCAGAGCAAGTAAATTAAGAGTGAATAGTAGCAGAGGATAAAAGAGAGTAATATATAGAAGAAAAAGCAAGAGAAGTAGCCTCACCTCGGTCGTTTCTGCTGCGTGGTGGTGGGAGTTAAAGGAATATGAAGTGGTCTCTTGGCCCTTCTCCTGCCCCCTCTTCCGTTGAACTCCGCCAGACTCACACCCCCGGCAGACTCCCTCGCAGTGCCACTCCCCAGAGCACTCGACAGAGTTCGGCTGCGTGTCTGCAGCCGCTCCATCAGGTTCCCGTTCAGAAGGAAGTACTCGAATTTCTAAATCAACCAATTCGAGATAAGTTGCATTCTATCATAAGTCTAATCAGGTAAAGTAGGCAACTTAAAATAGACATAAACATTGAAGACACCTTCTGGTAGTAGAACATAGTCTCGTTCAGATCATTTCTCCATTTAACGTGGTCATCAGCGTCGGCAGCCATTGAGTACAACTGGGCAACTTGCTTCTCACACTCTTCCAAACTCTTCCAAACCTTAAGAAGAATGTCATTACCGTTGTCCATGGGATAACCCATCATGTTACGAGGACATTTGCCCGTAATATAGGCATAAAATAGCGTACTGAAGACCGAAAATAGGCTAAAAAGGGGACGAATTCAAAGAGAGGAACAGCTGTACCTCATCACTCTCGAGTCGGAGTGAGTCGAGTCTCTTGTCAATCTGCCGCTGTCTCTGCTGGAGTTCGGCTGCCAGTGGCTCGTCCGCACTCACTCCACACTCCGTGTCTCCCAGGCATGGCCTCAAGCACCACTCATCTTTTCACTCGTCGAATTCATTGTAAAGAACATGAAAATTGAAACCATCTAACGCTTAAAGAACAGTCAAAGTTTAATATATGAGAAATATTTCTAGCGCGAAAAAGGCCAGTGTAACTCGATCGAACCTAAATTCGAATGGCTTCGGGAGCATGAAAACATTAAGGCGTGATTCGAAGAACTTTTGTTTGTCTCCTCGCGAGTCCAAGGAGTGTTTCAGTGTTTCGAGGTCAGCGAGAGCATTCATCTCTCGCTGGGCCAATTCCTTTCGACTCTCGCAGATACTTCCTAAATACGTTATATGCACAGGATTCCTGAGAAAAATCAATATTCTTTTTGAAAAACAATAATTTATTCCGTGAAGCTCATGGCGCTTCACGGAATCCATTAACCCGTTGACATAAAGCGTTGATTGATTGATTAAAATAATTTAATTCCAAACCTTTAACGACAAAATTTTAAAATAGAATGGTTCGCATATGTAGAAGTATTTAAGGAACTCAAGGATAAAGGATTGATAAACTGGCATTGCTTGTGTGAATTGTTAACGGTGAGAACCCTTGTGCCTTGATTGGAATAATTGATACGCTGACAATTTGATAACAGTGATCATTGTCCTGGGATATCTTGTGCTATGAATGAGAAAATGATGACTTTGATAAAAGACAAAGAACGGCATTACCAAGTGTCGCCTGGAGCCAGAAGTCGAAGCCAAGATCAGCGCAGTCAACGAGAGCGGAGAGGTCATCGGCGTAGAAGCGATGGAGAGCAGCGTTGGCTGCGCGGATGCAGAGGATGTACTCGTTGCGAGCCTTGTTGCATCGCAGACGGGCTTCTGACCACTTCGCTTGGCGCTGAATAAGGCAAAAATCAATTACGGCCATTACAATCGCTTCGACAAGGACTAACTACCTCGGGAGCCAAATGGTGGTATACATAAGCCGCTCATATACCCAAAAACAAACCGAACTATCGGATTAGGAAGCAACCGATTTTTATAACAGATTAGAAGGAAACCTTGGCATAGTTCTTGGAAGCCTGGCGCTGTCTTCGGGAGAGGCCTCCTTTGGACTTTCCACCGCTCTCATCGCACTTTCTTTTCTCATTTTCGGCCGACTTTAACTTCTTGTTTGCTGATGCATACTCGGTGTGGACAATCTGCAAAGGGAAGAAGGTCTCTTTCTCTCTCTCTTTCACTCACTCTTGTTTCCACCGATCTCTCTGATTCTCCTGGCCGAACCTGATAAGTCTTGATGGCCGTGTGGAGCTCGCTCATGACACGGCTGATCTCTACGTGTGCAAGCGCCGCAATCTCACGACACTGAAGAAAGAGAATAGTGATTGAGCAGTCTGAGCTTCTCTCTTGACCTTCTTGCTCATCTTGTGTAGATCATCGGCCCTGGCGGCGATGCTGGGAGCGATTGTCTTGGTGAGGAGAGTGGCGAGGCGGATGCGCTGCTCGGCCTCTGCCTTCGTGTCATCCACCAGTTGCTGCCATGCCATGCACACCGTGTGGTGCGGCCACGAGTCGCGTCTTCAACATGGCTCGTTCTTCTTCTCCATCTCATCCCCCTTATGAAAGTATTGACTTGTTTCTGTCGTTCTTGTGTCTCTGCATGATTCCCCTGGCCAGCTTCTCGAGGGTGCGCGAGTGGTCGGCTTCTGCTTCTGCTCTTTTACGCACAAAATCCTCCATCTCACTCAGGATCCCAACTTGAACTTCGGTCCGGTCCACGATGCATTTGATCTGTTCTGCCAACTGTGCGCGAACTTCTGTAAGGAGAGACAGAGACAGAGAGAAAGAGAGAGATAGAGAGAGACAGAGACAGGGAGCCAGAGATAGAATGGGAGCGAGAGAGAGAGAGAGAAACGGAGAGAGGGAGAACGGTAGAGAGAGAGAGAGAAAAAGAAAGAGAGAGAGAAAGGGGTGAGAACCAGAGATGACAGAGAAACGATGGATAGGTAATGCGGTAGACAGCAAAGAAAGAAAAGGGAGATCAAGCTAAGGCAGCATGTGTCATTACGAGTAAACATAGCGGCGAGGCTTTTCCGCACCTAGCAGAAGGGGTGGCTGTAGTAGTTACGAGTGAGTGGCACGCGCAACAATTAGCCGAACATTTGCAATGAGAATATGAGACTGGGGAACGAGACAAGGGATGACACAAGAGGCAGACAAGCCAAGAGACTGATGATACAGCGAGGAGTTGGATACGCTTTACATCGAAAGCAGCCGCTCGTGGATGCAGGCATTCATTCACTCGCTGCCTTCCACCAAACACACATTTTCATGCGCCAAGAACAAGCCTACCTTTTCACCCTCTCTTGGAAAGCGACACTTCTAAATGGACATAAAATGGCTAGAATACGACAGATACACAATGATTAAGAGGCAGAAAGTCATCATCGTTTGAAATGCTACATGTAAATACAAACCTTTGCACTGGCCATCAAAGTCGTGAAGGATGATTCGCTCATGTTTGGCGGCAGAGACTTTCTTTTCGAGAGGCACCTGTGGGGATTCCTTGGCTGCCGACGCTTCCGATTTCATCTCTCCGTTCATGTGTGCACACTGGCTCTATCTCACCATCGAAAGCGATCCCTGGAATGGCCAAAACTGGACTATATGCTCCTCGCCTTGACCAATCGCATTCACATGCGAACGAGCTAACATGAAAAAAATTTGCTCGAGCCGGAAGATTAAAAAAAACCATTTCCTTGCAAAAATCTCAAAAAGTAGCACCTACTGACCAAATATATTTTTAAAAAGACAATAAAGCGCGAATTATATGCTTACGATTTTTTTGCTCACGAAAAATTTTACTGCACTAACTTCCAAGCGATACAGGACGGAGTAATGTTGAATGAAAAAGACAGCCGCAGCAAGCCGGCTAAGACGAGAAGAGCAATCACAATTCCAAACGCTCTCTGAGGACCCGACCGTGGCCGTCTTTTCAGCTTGAATCATCAAATATGAACTTTTTAACACATAAAACTCCCACACGGAAATGCATTTGCGCCAAGGAGCGCTATTGTAACCGGTGACATGGAAGTTTGACAGCGTGTTAAAGCTGTGATTGCAGAAATAATTAACTTTTAAATGTTTCTCCCCTTGTACATTTATTTATATTAGTTGGTTTCAGATGTCATATCAGCCGCCCCCACCGGGGCAGCAGTACGAGCAGCCCCAGTATGCGAAGCAGCAGCAGCCTGGCTTCCCCTCCATGCAAGGCTCCGGCATGGCTCCACCGATGATGGGCGTCCCTTCACAGTTCTCTGGGCATCCCGGCGCCTTTCCTCTAACTCAAGGACCTCCAGGAGCCTATCCCCAGGGACCTGGCATGCAACAGCAGCGCCCACAGCACGCCGATCCGACTGTTGCGCCACATGCAGTAAGTTGTTCTTTCTTTTCTAGATCCATGCAATCTCATTAAAATCAGTTGTGGTGTGAAATGCCCTTGTTACAGGGAGCAATCTTGATTTTGAGAGGCCGATCAGTTATATTAAATGCTTTAACCTTTATTTCTTTCCTATTTGGGACTACCCGAGTGGTTTCAGATGTCACATCAACAGAACGGGCAGCACTCTCAGCATCCCCAACAACCTCAGCATCCCCAACAGGCACAACATCCCCAGCATCCCCAACAGGCTCATTATCCCCAGCAACAGCCGGGCCTCCCTTCCATGCCCAGTATGCCATCCTCCGGACCTGGCAACTTCCATCAAGGACCGCCGAACATGCCGGGCCCAGGTGCTGCGGCTCCGCCTGTGATGAGCGCCCAGCACAATATGTCTGGGCATCCGGGAGCATTCCCTCCAGGTGCATCTCCAGCTCCCTCAAGCATGGCCGGCCCTGGTGGCTCGGCTTCATTAGTGATGGGCGGTCAGGCCAACATGGCTGGTCCTCCGGCCGCGTTCCCGCCAGGGACTCCAGGACCCCCAGGGGCCTATCCATCGGCACCTCGCATGCCGCAGCAGCCCCCACAACCTTCCGGCCCGCCTCGCATGCCCAGTGCGGTACGTTCATTTGGACTGGCTATTTGGGTTGGAGTGTGTTGTGATTCACACAGTTAAATTGGTTTAATTATCCTCAGGTTATTCTGCATTTTTATGTTTAGATTTTGGCGCCATGCTGGTGGTCAGAAGTTTTATTGTCGGTTGTCTGATTTCAGATGCCTTCTCAGCCGCCCCAACCGGGTCAACAGAATGGACAAGCACAGTATCCTCAACAGCAACCGGGCTTCCCCTCCATGCCGGGTATGCCACCTTCCGGTCCTGGCAGCTTCCCACCCGGTATGGCCGGAACTCCCGCAATGGCTGGACCGCCTGGCATGGCTGGGCCTCCGGGCATGGCTGGGCCTCCTGGCATGGCTGGACCGCCTGGCATGGCTCCGCCTGCGATGGGCGGGCCGCCTAACATGGCCGGGCCTCCTGGTGCGTTCCCTCCGGGTGCAACTCCTGGACCTCCAGGGGCCTATCCACAGGCGCCTGGCATGCCCCAGCAGCGACCTCAGCGTCTCGATCCGACTCTGATGCCCAGTGCGGTACGTGAATTATCTTTTTGTATTCATTTATTTTCATGGCGTGTTCGCTTTTGTTCTGCATTGATCCGCTTAAATTTTTTGTGCGTGAATGACACTGATGTTTTCAGGTTCAACTGATGGAAGACGACCTGGCGCGAGCTGGACTCTTCCCCACCGGCTCCCCCTTTGCCGAGCCGCCGCCTCTCACCACCACTCCATTCTACGTCCAGGACCAAGGTGGGAAGTGGATCTTGTCTAGCTCTGTCCATTCCAATGAATGTCCTCCCTTCTATATTCTCTTCTCTCTGCAGGCAACACGAATCCCCGAATGATGCGAAGTTCGTTGTACGTGGCACCCGCTTCCAGTGACTTGCTCAAGACTACGCAACTCCCATTCGTTCTCGCAATTTGTCCATTCGCTAAGTTGGATGAGCGAGAGGTTTGTGTATGGTCTTACCATTAGTTCTCGTGACAAAATGATGTTATGCTGTAAAAGGAGTGATGAGAAAAGCAATGCTTGCAGCGTCGCCCTCCCGTGGTGGAGTACGAGCAGGGGCCGGTCCGTTGTGGTCGCTGTAAGGCTTACATGTGCCCATTCATGGAATTCATCGAAGGAGGAACCCGATTCCGTTGTCCTTTCTGCACGGCCACCACGACGGGTTAGCTTCTCCAAGACTTGAGTCGTTCTGCTTGGTGTTATAAGTTATATTTTTTTGTTTTGTTTACTTGTTGATGAATGCTATAACTTTTCGAATTCGGAAATCCCTTGGGATATTGATTGAGAGATGTTCTGTATTTAGTTGATCAATGGTACTTTGCCCATCTCGATCACATGGGCAGAAGGGCGGATCTGGAGCATCGGCCGGAGTTGTACTACGGAGCTTACGATTATGCTGCTACCAAGCAGTACTGCAAGGTTGTTCATTCTTTTCTTTGACGACATGGGATTGAACTGAAAATGGAATGAGTCATTTTAGAATTGATTTAATAGTTCTTGAATCCAGGACGGAATCCCCCCGAAGGAGCCCGCTTACATCTTCATGATCGATGTTTCCTACAACGCAATTAACAGTGGAATGCTCGAGGTCGTCTGCCGCAATCTCGAATCGGTCTTGGAAGATCTGCCGAAGTCTGCTATTTCAAACACTCTCTTTCCTTTTTACTATTTTCCGCGGTGTCTACTCGATTTAGGGCTATTTCGAAATGACAAGATTCTTTTGCCACTGCTTTTCTCCTTCCGAGCAAATTATTTTGTTTCTCGTCTTCTTGAATGTGGGACACGGAATGTTTTTTGTATTGAGGGAGGAGGGAGCAGCGGAGTCCACTCTCCACATTGGCCTGGCCACCTTCGATACGGTCATCCATTTCTTCGACCTGTCCTCCATCCAGCCTCGCATGCTCGTAGTCTCTGATGTCGAGGATGTCTTCGTTCCCATTGTCGATGGGCTGCTTCTTCCACTCTCACAGGTAAATTGAAAGGGAAGATGACGGAAATGGACAGTGAAAGAGGGATCTTTGACAGGCACGCCAGTCCATTCGAGCTGTTCTGGCCGAGTTACCGCGACTCTTCGGCGGCAATCGACAGACGACGACGATTCTTGCTCCAGTCGTGCAGGCAGGACTCGATGCACTCAAGGTTGGGAAGGCAACAAGCACGAAAGAGCAGCAACGGAAGCTCCTGATATTTAGCTGAATAGGCAGTGGCTACACAGCTACAAAAAATATTGTAGGAAATGTGGCCTTCTCCAAAATATTAGTGTGGCTGAAGGGAAAGATCCTCCAAAACTAGCTGTTAGAGTTCACTTTTGAATATTTATTTGTATTTATTTTGAAAGAGAAGGAGAAAAGAGTGCATACATCAAGGAGTTTGACTGCTGAGAAATAATACTACCAAGATGTAATTTAGTGCGCGCGACGATCGGGGAAGCTCTTTGTCCTCGCGAGTTCGCTGCCGACCGCTGAGGCTCCAGGAATGCTGAAGAGCCGAGAGGATCGCAAGCTGCTTGGAACTGACAAGGAAAAGGTCGCTAATCTTGTTACATTTATTTCTCTCTTTTTATGAGTGAAGTTAAAATATTTTCTTTCCTTCTAAAGTGATCCGAATCCCCTTTGACTGATAACTCATGTTTGTCTGATGCATTCTCAATTATTCTCATGTATCCAGGCGATGCTAACACCACAGACGGACGTGTACACGAAGTTAGGCGAGCAGTGCGTGAAGGGCGGGGCTGCCGTGGACTTGTTCCTCTTCCCCAACTCCTTCATCGATGTCGCTACCATTGCTCAGCTCTGTGCAGTCACCGGTGGTTCGGTCTACAAATACCAGTACTTTGAAGTCAGAGTGCAACTCGTCATTCCTTTATCTTGCTTCTTGTTTTTTTTTTATTCTTATTAAATTAGTGGTAACTAAACGGTGTCAGTATTGATATTTATTGTTTTATTGAGATACTGTAGCTCAAGATTCGGAGTAATTTCTTAGATATTCTTTCACTGTACTCATAGACTTCTTCCCTTAGGCTGCAAATGACGCCCGCCGTCTCTTGTACGATCTCCGCCATGCAGTCAGCAAGCAGATCGCCTTCGATGTTGTCATCCGAGTTCGCTCTTCTGCTGGTAAGGGATTGTGATCATTTTGGATTATGGGAAACTATTCAGGGAATGTTTTTTTGAGTTAATATTGGAGACAAAGCAGTTTTTGAGGTGTTCGGCCCGTTGCATTCTCCGGCTCCTTCTTCATGGAAAACACAACAGATATGGAAATGGCCGCTATTGATGAAGACAAGGTATTCCACTTGTTCCGTAATATCTGTTGCTTTCTCTCCGATTGTGTCTTCCCTTGCCTTGCCAACCTCCTCCTCCTCCTTTGCAGTGCGTGATGGCTGAGCTTCGTCACGACGACAAGTTGACATCTGAGTCCGCGGTGGTGCAGGCGGCGGTGCTGTACACGTCGGTGGGAGGTCGACGCCGTCTGCGCTTGCTGAACATGTCTCTGCCGGTCTCTTCCGACTACAACCAACTCTATCGAGTCGCTGACCACGAGACCATCTGTACATATCTGCTCAAGAATGGCAAGTTCAAAGTGCAAAATTATTTCCACAAGTTCGGAAAAGATTTAAACTGTGGAAAATTAGTGAACTATTCTAAGAATATTAACAGCTGTAAAGTAACTGAATTTTGGCTGATTATGTTAATACCTCGATACATGATGTGCAGGAATGGAGGCGTGCCGAGAGAAGAGCCAACGAGAGATGCGCGAGCAGCTGGCGGCCAGGGCAGCGAAGATGCTCGCCGCCTACCGGGAGAAGTGCAGTGTCCAATCACCACTCGGACAACTCATCCTCCCCGAGTCACTCAAGCTGCTTCCTCTTTATGTCAATTGCATCATGAAGCACGACGCTCTGGCTGGAGGTTCAACTCCCTCTTTCTTTCTTTCATCTCTTTCTCTCTCTCTATCTCTCTCCCTCTCTCTCCTTTGAGCCTATTACTCTCTGCTGTGTGTTCTCACTTTGTTTCCCCGTACGGCCTGTAATATGGGAATCCATTAGTAGTGGTGTTGCCTCAGGGAACGAGATGACCGTGGACGACAAGGCGTGGATGATTGAAGTGCTGCGCGGCGTGCGAGTGGAGGATGCGATGCGCATGCTCTACCCTCGCATCTTTGCCATCTCAAACATTGAGGCCAGCTTTTCTATCCTTTTTTGGTACAGTTCATTTTTTTGTATTCCGAAATTCTGACTCTTAACTTTTCCAGGGCGAGCAACAACCAGTAATGGCACGTGCGTCCATCGAGTTCCTCCAGTCTGACACGGTAAATTTAGCTCTTAAACTAATGACTTCGAAGGAGTGAACTTGATGTGGCCGCGACATTCCCGTTCATTTCCAGGCCTACGTTATCGACAATGGCCTCGTGTTGTTTGTGTGGATTGGGCTGAACGTCTCGAACAAGTGGGTCGACGAGGTCTTCGGAGTTCCCTCGGTGGCTCTCATCGACACCGAATCGGTGTGTTGTGGTCTGAAGAGGGTTCGGTGTTTCAGGCGGGGGCCAGAGGGGTTAAGCAAGGTGTATTCTGCCAAGCCAGAGGAGTTCAGCCCGATGCATCGAATGTACATGAAAATATACAACATGACTTGACGGATGCCATTATCATTTGTCCCGATCTGAACCTGACCTCATCCAGAACTGAATTATTTGAGCACAAAGTGCCTGAGAAAGACACTGAGACGTCGCGAGCAGTGAGATCCGTGATTGCGAGTTTGGATGGAGGAGCTCGAAGGAAGAAGACTTTCATCGTGAGGGAGAAGGAGGGACTCGAGACGTGGATGAGGAAGTTTCTTGTTGAGGTCTGTCAATTCATTCTTCTCACTCTCCTTCACGATAGAATTGGTCTTCGATCATTTTTTCATTTTTTTTATTAGAACTGATTTAAAAATAAGCAAGCATAATTTGAACAGGACAAGACGGGTGCTTGTGGAATGTCATACGTGGACTTCCTCTGCTACATCCACAAGGAGATCCGTAGTCTCTTGTCATAGTTCGTTGTCTATAAGTTGCCTTTCCCTTTTAATCCTCTGGTGTTGGCTGGCCAGCTAAGCAAGCAATGAATGGATGATGATTGCATGTTGTTTCTCCGTTACGAGCAACCACAATCTTCTCTTCATGTGCATTCTCTTATGAGTGCCTGTCGCTGTCGAAATAGAGAATATTCTTTGTTGGAAGGGCCTAATTTATTGAAGGTATAAGATATTACGTATGTACTCACTCTTACTTTTGTTAAACTGGTTGTATGAATATTATTGAGAGTATGCGAATAGATTATATATTATGAGAAGGTGTGAATATTTAATATATTTATTTCACGTGACGCATTCTACTCGAAAAGGAAACAACAGCGATGTAAAAGTGAAATCGGATGGAATATGTCTGCATTGTGTTCTTTTTGAAAGTACTAAATGCAAGACCCCTCAACATGCCCGAAACAATTAAAACAATTCCTGGCCGGGGACAGACTCATAATCAGAATAAGTCTACTTCTTCTTAGAATTACAGCCTTAGACGTCCAATCGGATTAGCTATTATTAATGTCACAACTTCAAGCTCCTCGTGAGGCTCTGTGTATCCACTTTGAAAACTATCTGTAAAAAAAATCTGTAAAAGGCTAAAGGGAAACCTGGAGCACCGAAGATACCCGCACAAAACAACTGAAGAAGAGCCCTCGTATGCTGGATATCGCGCAAAGGAGAATCCGAGCAGCGGGGAATGCTGAAGGCTGCATATCCAAGAAGGGCATGAGCGGGGGACAATCACAACCACTACAGCTTTCGAAGCTACTCTATGTTCATTCGGGTTGCTCGACCAGAGTCTCGTCCGTGGTCGACGGCTTGTTCTTTCGCTTCGCCAAGAGCTTGTTGTTCGACTCGGCGAGACTCTTGATATGCAGATTCTCGTTGCCGAGACGCATTGTCGCTAGTGTTTTCTCCATCTCTTCCTAAAGAATCTACGTGAACCAGAAATGTATCAAAGCAGGCATGCTATAGACTCACCACATGGGAAAAAGGGGGGTCCAAACCGGACTACCCACGCAATTTTTGGCTTACCCACACCCTATCCTTTCGAGAAAAAAAAAATTACGTTTTTGGGTACACACCCTTTTTTCGAGTCCTTCCGAGGTCCTAACCACCCATTTTTGTGGGACCCTCGGACCACCCTTTGTCTCCTGATTCATCAAATGAATCCGCACGACTTCTGACCTGCATCTCTGGCCACTGGCCGCTCTGCTCTGCTAACATGGAGACGGTGCAGAGGGGCGTGTCCGGCAGACGGGTCAGGTGGGTGATCCACTTGTGGGAGAGCATCTGCAAGCAGTCCAGTCATCATTCACTATCTCAGTCAGCAATGAAGAGATGAAACGAATGAATCCAAACCTGCTCGATTGTGCATCTCTCAGCCGGATCCGTGCGGAGGAGTCTCTTGATGAGATCCTTCGCAGCTTCAGAGACGCAGTCCCATTCCGGGGAGGGAAATGTGTACTGGCCACTCTTGATACGCGACTTCATTCCGGGAGACATCGGCAGTCCGTGGGCAGAGAAAAAGGGCGGATAGCCGCAGAGTCTGCAGGGGGCTTTGTTTCCATAGATTCATTCTGCTTCTTTTCCCCTCAGAATTCTCCCCAATTTTTTCAACTGAATACTGGAAGTTTCACCATAACTCAAAAACACTCACAAAATGTACATGACGACGCCAATTGACCAAAGGTCGCAAGACTTGTCGTATTTCTCGGCGCCCAGCACCTCAACAAATAGCGATAACTAGAAGAACAGAATAAAGAGTGCATAGCAGTAGACTACTAGAGAACAGAGGTGCACGCGGGCCCAAATTTTTTGGGCCGGCCCCGCCCTTCGGGCCCAAAACTTCGGCCCGGTACGGCCCGCAGTTTTCGGGCCCTTGAATTTTGGGCCCGGGCCGGCCCGCTCCGGTCCGATTTTCAAATTCGTCTGATTTAATTTTCTTAGCGACAATTTTTTTTTCTTTTAGCTTGCCGATCACAAGGCTTCTCATTTACTTCATTATGAAGAGGAATACAACTCCCGAGCTACAATATTATGTCTGAGCAGTAAGAAATCGCTCTGTCCTAAGCAATTTCGCTTGCAAATGTTTGAAAATCGGGCCCAATCGGGCTCAGGGCCGGGCCCAAGGTTGGGCCCGGCCCGGCCCTCGAGGGCCCTGGAAATTTGGGCCCGGCCGGCCCTTGGATCGATCGGCCCGGCCGGGCCGCGTGCAGCTCTGCTAGAGAATAAGACTATGGAACCTCAGGGGCACAGTAGTAAGGAGTGAAACAGGCGGTGGCTAGTCCTTGTGGCTCTGCTTCATTCGTCCTCTTCGCAAAACCAAAGTCCGTCAGCTTTAGCACACCAGCGTCACTAGAATATGATGTTCCCAATCTTGGCTAACCGACATAAAATTCCGAGGCATAAAAGGGAAACTGCAAAACAGAACCTGTAAAGAAGATTCTCTGGTTTGATGTCTCGATGTGCAATGTTCATGGAGTGGAGATGCGCGACAGCAGAGCAGAGTTGCTGCATTATCACGGCAGCCTCCCGTTCCGTGAAGGCCTTAAGGGCTTATTTGTTAAGTCCCTTAACAAACAAGCCCGTAATGCTACATACTTTTGTGATATCGACTGAATAAATTTTCGAAGTTTGCACATCAGGAGAAAATAGGCTTGCCGTGTTTACGTATGAAAATGAGAGAAACGTTGTGATGACGGAATAGAAAAGTATACAGCAGTATTTACAAACAGACCGACGAATAGACAAACCTGCTGCCCCCTTTGCTGAATTCTTGAGAAGAGCTCGCCACCTCCCATCATTTCCATCACAACAAGAAGACATGGAACGTCGTTGTACGAGTTCTCATAGACGTCGAGTACAGAAACGATGTGGGTGTGGCCACTCGCAGCAAAGTGAAGCTCCACCTGTGTAGATTATACACCAGTGATACAGTACAACAACTTTACATCACTTCAGTTTTAAGCTGACAAAGGATATCTGTTCCGGCGAATTTCGAAACCCACATCTCAAGGAACACAAAAAAAGAGTGCTTCCTCAACAAAACTTCGTACGAAACGGCAAAGGATAGAGCACAAACCTCGCGACGAGCTTTAGGCATATCCCGAAGCACTTTCAGTGCATATTTTTGCCCGGTCACCCGATGCTCGCATTCGACAACCTTGCCGTTTATTCCCACGCCAAGGATCTGAAAGTCAAGAGACCATGAACTTATTGCATGCGAACACTCGAACAAACACGGCTCTAACCTTCCGACTAATCCGGTAGTCTTGAGTTACTGGATGGGAATGAAAGGCCATCGCCGATCCTTTGGTCGTGGCGTAATTCTCTTTATCCTTCTGAAGTAAAGAAGGGAGATTATATCACGGACCAACCAACAGCAAATTAGTGGCACCACTCAGAAGCCCGTTTGCCACGCGGACTCTGCATTCTGGCATGTTAACGGATTAAGAAGTCAGTCTAGTGGCAATTGCGTTTTACACTTGAGCAGATCTTGGATCTCGCGGAAGACGAGCTTCTAGGGAAAGTATGAAAACCGTAGCACGCGGTGAATAGACTGGTGGACCTTTCGGAAGTTGAGTAAGGAGCTGCGGCGAGATGAGGTGTGAGTGCGCTCTCCCTGCTGGGATTCACTATTGCCCATGCAGTCTAACAACGAGAGACGGTAGAGATCCTTCTTGTACTTTTCGATCGATCACACCATCCACAAAACGGAGCACTCTTCTACAAACTGAAATACTAAGAGTGCACGGCTATTGGCTTCCTGTGACAGTCAGAACCTCGACATTACAATTCCAACGAAGCAACCATCCGATAAAAAACATGCTCTGTGGACGGACACAAGATGTTATGCCAACACGACCATTTGACAGAAATGCACGACTAGACTTCTACCTTGCAATAAAATATCAGCTGTAATATTTGCTAAGGCAGTAGAAGCTTAAATCTACAAAAAATAGAACGCCACGACACGCCGAGAGCTGTAAATTTAGTTCACCTTTCATATTCCACACAAAGAATACGGCCACATTGTGGATATCAATAATCAAAGAAACTGATTAAACAATGGTCAATACTGCAAAAAGCGCACACCACAAAGGAAAACTCCTGGTTTTAGTGCTAGTGAATCTGGTCATACTGTATATTAGTTTAGGAAAAGTAGTACAATATTTTACAGTAAACTATTGATGTCACCATAAATTCGAAAACGAAAACTTTCAAATTCTGGTTATGCATGAGCCATCCTTGGTATTTTCTGTTCTCTTTGTTGTGTTGTTGGTATTTTCTGTTTGGCATAAATTAGTGCTATTTTAGTGATGAGCGACAGCGATGAAGAGGAGGACGAGTTTCAGCTGGAATTGATGAGGGAGAGCTCTCCAGAAGAGGAAGAGGCCGCCATCCCGGAGGACGAGCGAGAGGAGTGGAGTCTGCATGAGATGGTATTCGATCTGTTCATTCTAGAGTATTCTTCATGTCTTGGTGTTCAGGGAAGGCATGGCTACATGTTCGAGGACTCTGCAGGCATCATTCGAAACGAATTGAACGCGCGATTAACGGATGATGAGTTTTTCGCTCGGGATCCTATTCTGGAGGGCGTGCCAGTGATGAATTTCCAGGTTTCTTAATATCTTTATGCTTGGCCTTTTGGAGTCTAAGACTCGTTCGTTTGCACTGTGATGTGGACCACTAAGTTCAGTCGGTTATTCTTCCCGGTGAAGTTGTGCCTCTTCAAAGGAGCTTTCCCTATGACGAAGAGGCAGCCCGCGAATACGTTTCTATCAAGGAAGCGACGAGGTCGAACATTCTCCTTGCTGTTTATTCCGGAACAGCCACTGGCAACCACGGGACTATTCTGCTGGTCGTTCCTCGAAGAATGAAACATGTAAGATGACCAGTTTGCTCCTTCCAGATCACAGAATATATCCAAGCGAGTCAAGGCGAACCAATCAAAGCTGTTGGCCGCGCTATGAGTCGCGCCCGCATTCTGAATGTTATCCAGCATGTTGACGGGTTGGCTCGCATATTTGGATTTTTGAATTCATGCGAAATATGTCGAAGCATCCTTTGCTGGTTAAAAAATGTTACAATAAGTTGTACTATACAAGCCACAGTTGTTTAGCAACGAAAATGCAACAGTCGAGAAGGTGCGAGACGACGAGTGCCTTCCTTTCGAGGCAGCCTTCAACACTTCCTCCGTCCTCCGTATGCCATATCGCATTGTAAGCAGTGATCTTGTTTAACCTTTAACTCGCATAATAATGCAAGAAGACTGCTTGTAGTCCGATTGTTTCTTTCAGCAACTGAAGCTCGCGTGTGTCTCATCCGGGCAATCGGAGCATGTCGTTGCTTCCAAGAGAACGGTGTGTCTCGAGTTGTTTCCGCCGTCACTTATTTGTGAGTTTTTTTTTGTAGGCGACGCGATGTCTTCATGTCTTGGAGTTTATGAAGCTGTGGATGGCTGTCGACCGTGTGGAGCGATTAAACAGGCTTGTTCGTCATTAATGTTGGATGCTTGCTGTGATCTTGAAATTATATCTGTCCTAATGTATTTTCAACGAGAAAATAAAATCCTTGAAGGGCTTCCGCCAAATCACTCGCTTCGCCACGCGACACATTCCACTGGATGAAGAATGCAAACGAGCATTGCATGGCTGCGTCTCCATTGACCAGCAGCTCTTCCTTCTTTCCCTCATCCAAAGGGTTTATTCTTTAATACGTTTACTTAATTGGACTGGAAGTTTTGTCTGGAACTTATCTCTCGTGACTTTCAGGATGTGAGGGCTGTTTGTCGTAACTGCGAAGCAACTCTTTTTATTCCTGGCGACGCAACTTCGTTAAATGACATGGACGCGTGTTCAGCTTACTTTGTCAACCCGAGTACGTTCTGGAGTATTTTTTATATATATGTAGTTGTGTATTTTATAATGGGTGAATTTAAGGAGAGAAGGGTTGAGTGTGAAGGCTTGCATTACCGAATGAAATTATTTTCGAATGTGATTTATTTTTGAATGTGAATTTTTTTGAATTGTGTATTATTTTGAAGAGTATTTCTTAGTCCAGATGACTACCTGCACGACGTTGTGCTGGTTCGGGAAGTGCGGAGTGGCCGTCTGGTTGGCGAGGCCTCCTTCGACTACTCCTGGTTCCATGGCTATGGCTGGCGCCTCGCTTACTGCAGCGACTGCACCAAGCACATTGGCTGGCAGTTCACTTCTCCCACCTACCGCCCTGCTGCATTCTACGGGGTCACCCGAGCAGCATTTATGTACAAAAGTGCTGACAAAACACTCGAGAAGTATCTCTCGCAGTACCTCTGATGGTCAATTGTGTCCAACTTCTTGCCAAATCTGGGTCCTTTTGCGGAGCATTATGCAATATGTCTTTGTATATTTGTTCAACTTACTCGTATCTGAATAAAGTTTTTCACCAGAATACGAACTGCCATTTTTGTGCTAATGGCATTCCGTCTTCTTATATTTGCAATACTATGGTCATGAAATTCACATTCCTGAATTTTCTTTTAAGGTTATTTCAAGTTACAATGGCCGATGTCAAGCCCAGCCACACCATTTACATAAACAACCTCAACGAGAAGGTCAAGAAAGAAGGTCAGATAACTTCACTTTAGTGTTGGTGAGTGTTAATTATATAACGAATGTTTTTTTTAGAACTCAAGAAGGCGCTTCATGCCATCTTTACCCAATTTGGAGAGATTGTCTCGATCATGGCATTCAAGACACTCCGGATGCGCGGACAGGTATTTTCATATTTATTTGACATGTTGTCAAGGTGCTGGTTTGTGAAGAAGGTGGGAGAGGAAAGAGCGATTGCGGTAAAGGACAAAAGGAATACAGCCGATCACTTGAGGCCCACGTCATCTTCAAAGAGATCAGCTCGGCTACGAACGCCATGCGCGCCATGCAAGGCTTTCCGTTCTACGACAAACCAATGCGCATTCAATTCTCGAGAGAAGACTCGGATGTCATTGCCAAGGCCAAGGGAACATATGTCGAAAGGGCGAAGAAGGCTCCCGCCAGAGTGATCAAGAAAAAGAAGAGCGAGAAGAGAGCAGCCAAGGCTGCGGCTGCTGCAGGTAAGCAGAGTTCACATATTACTCATTTTAAATATATATTTTAATCGGTATTTGTGCTATTTATTTTCTGTCGCGATTTTGTTATTCTCACATTTATTCGTCTTTCCATGTAGTCATTTTATGCAGTTGAAAGCACTTGTTCTCCTTTACGGCCGAAGATGATATGCAGCTTGACAAGATTAGTGTATTTATTGGGATTTGTGAATTTTTCATAAAAATTTACTGCCGCTGGTCTCACCTTTTTGCCTGCAGCTTCTCGATTTGCAATGTGCGGATGTGCACATTTCTTATCAAACAACTGAACCAGGCCATTCATGACGAGTTGTTGCAGGGGGCGGAGGCGTCGGCGCTGGCGACGACGGACCTTCCCTTCCGAACAAGATTCTCTTCTGCACCAATTTGCCTGACGAGACGACGCCAGAAATGCTAACCATGCTCTTCCAGCAGTTCGTTTTCTTCCGCATAATCAATACGAAGAATCACTTTTCCCGTTGTGTTTTTCGCCTAGAACTAGACTTCCCGCCATTAATGAGGACTCCATGATTCTCATGATCGATTTTATAATTGAAGGTTCCCTGGCTTGAAAGACATTCGCATGGTGCCCAACCGAACGGGCATCGCATTCGTAGAGTTCGAAAGCGACGCGGAGGCTACGCCAGCCCGACAGGCTCTCAACAACTTCAAGATCACCCCAAGCCAGCAGATGAAGGTCGATTATGCCAAGAAGTGAACTCGGATTCCCGGCTCGCTCGCATTCATCTTTTTACTTTTATTTATCACGCTGTATCTCATTCCTTCGTCTCTACTCTTCTCTCTGATTATTCTGTGGCGTACACAGTGTTCTTATTTGAATTGTTTTAATAACATGTTGTTTCAAGTATAAATATTTCTTTATTTTGAGCGAATAGTCGAAAGAAATTTGCTATTTGATGTGTTCTATGGACGCAAGTGTACTGTCGTCGGGAGCTTCAATATGGTAGGGTCTGGCAATGACGAGCGTGGTTCGGTATATACGGGCAGGCGGACTTTCGAATTGAGTGATCAAGCGATGTTGCGTCGCTTGTTGATGTCGGGGGAACGAGCTTCGGTGCTCTTGAACAGCGGACGCTCAGCTGTGGCATCCTCATCCAGTTGCTGGTCTTGCCAGCTGCCATCCACCTCCGACCACTTCTGCTCCCGTTGTGGCCGCATTCAGCCGCCCAGAACTTCCAATTTGTTCAATTACATCGGAATTCCGGTAAGCTAATCTATGTAGATTGTCAAACGTATGGAGGAGGTGGTTCGTTGTTACTGGCAGTTCTAAGTGATGATGTCCTTTTGTTTGGGATCATATCTTGATTCGAAACAGCTTACAGGAGAGCGTCAGTGTCAATGAGAATGAGCTGAAGAAGCAGCTGCACAAGCTGCAGTCCCAACTGCATCCCGACCGATTCGTCGGAGCGTCGGAAAAGGAAAGGGCTCTCTCGGAAGAACATTCTCGCATGCTCTCATCAGCTAAGATGCTACTCGCTCATCCCGTACTTCGAGCAAGGTTACATCTCTTTCATATTGTTTTGTTGAGAACAGTTCTTTGATTCTTGCATATTGCTCTCAAGATGTCTCAACATATGACACATGGAACAGTTTCGTAAATAGTAGTGTTGCTTCTTTTTGGCAGGTATTGTCTCCGAATGGCTACCGATGGCGATGCTGGAACCGCTCAGGATCTGAATGATGAGTTTCGCGGGCAAGATCAGCAACTACCTCAAGACGTTTGTGATTAGTCTTCTCTCCAAAATAGTTAAAACTTTAATTGGAGTGAGTTCCCCTCATGGTTCGTTTCCTGATTATTTTTTTTGAGGTACTGCTGGAGTTGTTTGAATATAACGAAAGGGCAGAGGAGGCAAGGACTGGAGAAGAGAGAGAGGAGTTGGAAAAAGAACTATCTACAGTAGCGGACGAAGTTTCCGGTGAGCTACAAAAAGCCTTCCAGGTTCGTTCTTTCGTCTACCAGTAGGAATGGTGTTCCCAATATTGCCATTGTCGTATTAAAATCCCCACCTCTCCACGCAGACGAAGGGTTATGCCTCCGCTCAGCGTCTCACGGACAAACTCGCGTACATCTACTCGATCCGAGAGAGGTTACACGAGGTTTCTCGAGGGGCATAGAGAATACTTTTATTCACAACAGATGTGTAGTGACTTCCTAGAATGATGATAAAGTACGATGAAATGGCAGCGTGGAATGTGACAAGTTTCTGAGAGGAAGCTGAGATTGGCGTGCTACAAGGAGCACCGAGAGTGTGGTATAGAGTATTATTACGGGGACGCTTGCGTATGGTGAAACAATTAGAATACGCCTGCGTAGTTTCAATGCAAAATAAATTGAGCTTACAAAGTAGATGATTTTAGAAATGGAGCATGCACAAATGAACAAGTGAACAACAGGAATGGATTAATGTCAATCATATAGCAATTATATAGTTACACAATAATGCACGATTCCTTGATTGAATATTATGTAGACTAGATTGCACTTCTTGTGGCTGTTAAGCTTGACATGTACAGGTCGGCAGGTTGAAAGAAACGAGATTGAAATAATATGCTATAGTAGGTGCTGATATAACCTATCCATTACGACACAGCTAAGCCCAAATCCCATCGTCATCCTCAGTTCTTGGGTGCAAAGGAGCAGACTGCGCACGAGGAGGAATATTGGGAGAGTAGACCTGCGCAGCACTAGCAGCAGCTGTTGTGTGACCTTGCTGATCACTAGTGGAAGTCGCGGAGCGGGGCAGTCGCTGCTTGGGGATGGTCGCCTTCGAAGACTGGATGACAAAGTTGCGCCGCTCGCTCTCCTGTTGAAGACGGCGCAGCAGCGCCTCTCTTTCTCGTCGCACTGCTTCAATTTGTTGAGATGGCGCATTCCCTCGTTCCAAGAGAGAGATATGCGCCTCCTTCTCAGCGATCGCAGCAAGAAGTGCTTCTTGTCTGAGGTAATCAAGTCAAGGTAATCATACATATTATAGCGATAGTAATGACGGAAAGATACTTTAGTGCGAAGAGCTGCTGTAGATGTTGCTTCCGTTCGGCTTCAATATTTGCCAACATGGCCTCGTAGTCTTCTCCTGCTACTTGAGAGAGACGAGCGCGTAAATCGTGCACTTCTCTCCGGGCCTCAGCCAACTGTACTTGCTACCATTACTCTATGGACGAACAACGTAGATATAAAATATTGTTCAAACTTGCTTGGTTTCCACCCTGTTGTAGCTGCTGTTTCTGCTGAGACAAAAGCACTTCTCGTTCTGCAGTTATGCTAACCGACTCAGCGAGTGCTTCTTCAAGTTGTTGAATTCTGAAAGGGTGAAGAATCCTTGACGTGATCTTGAATTGAGTACGTCTTACCTTTGCTGCGCGCTACTTGCGCCGAACAGAGTGCCGGTGGTTCCAATGGCCTCTGATTCTGCTCGCTTCCTGCCATCTTCACTGCTGCTCAAGAGCTGCTTGTACTTGCTGTTGATTGCTGCATTTTCCTTCTCGAGCATGTGTAGCATACGGAGCAGCTTCTCCACTTCACCTCGCGCTGCTTCGAGCTCGAGAAGAGGGGTTGCATGCTGGCATTCAATATCACAATAGGCACAAATAAAGCAGCAATCGCTACCTCTTTCCGAAGCTCTTCAGCTCCTTTATCAGTCATAGCCGAACGCCGTTCTTTATCCGCCGTTGCCAGTTCCCTTCCCATGTCGCCTATCTTTTCATTTTGAGACTCAAGGAGGATATCTCTATCCGATAGCTCCTTCTCCAATGTTTCGACAGATGTGCGCAGTCTTGATACCTGTCAGAGAGATCTATTGTATTATATTAATTTATAACTTAAAATAAACTACTCTGTACATAATTATAAAGAGAAGCTAAATACATTAATAACCTCTGCCTGATATGTCTCAAGTTGTTGTTTGTGTTGTTTATCAGCTGATAGCCTGATTTCCTCGATTGCACGTTCCAGTCGATTCTTTTCTCTCTCCATAGAATCTATTTTTGCCAAAAACTCCCGTTCTTTTTGTGCATCTGGTTGTGCTGATAGACGATTGCGCGCCCTCTCCAGCTCGTTCTCCTTTTCTCTTAGGTTGCCTTCTGTAATCTCGAGTCGCCCAAGCAGTTGGTTGCTGCGTTGCTCGGAATTTCGAAGCTGGAAGTTGGATAATGTGTTTGCTGTCTAGTATACTGCGCTCACGTTTTCCAGCCTATCCGCAGCCTCCTTCCGCACGTCTGCGAGCTCCTTATGCACTTGCTCTATTCGGGACTCTTTCTGCTCTAGGGCACGATGCCTAAGCTCCAGCTTTGATCGCAGGGCTTCCACCTGCATATAATTCAAGCTTCGTTCCATCCTCCTCATGTGGAGTATGAAGAATCTACTGACATCTCCTTGTAGAAGCGTACATTGTTGTTCCTTTGCAGATAGTGCTTCCTTTATAAGTTGGAATTGAGCTCGTTGTTCTTTAAGTTCATCCTGTGCATTGCGAAGCCTGGGAAGGATGTATGCATTTTCTTGAAACATTACAAGAACTATTCGGTGAATATTACTGAAAGTGAGAGTAACCTTGTCTGACAGGTCGACAACTCAGCGTTTCGCTCACTGAGTTCGATCTCAGATCGCTCTAACTTCATACGCAGTGTAATCTAAGTATGGAAAGGTAATGCTTAGAATAACAAGCAATCAGTGAAATTCTAATTGTAAGGCAATGAAAGCTGACAAATTCGTGCCCAGTTGCTCCTTTTTCAGTGAAATCCCGTGGTTTTGCTGAACGGGCAGCCCGAAGCTGCACTAACTCTTCTTCAAGCTCGATTATTCTCTCGGACTACAAGTAAAGACTTACAAGGGAACCATCTAAGCATAAACCGGCGGATTTTGATCGCACCTGTCCAGATCGATAGTCCAAGTCGAGAAATGATGATAACCATTTTCACTTTTTCCTAAATGGCCTCCGGCGATTTTATATTGATTTTTAAAAATTTGCATAAATTGAGGTGGTAGGTTGCTGATAACTATTTTGCCATTGTCGGTGTCTAGCTTGTGACTAAAAGCAATGGCCTGCGTGGTGCAGTGGTTGCACGCTCGCTTTCTGTTTTGAAAGTCGCAGGTTCGAACCCCATTCGGTTGAAATTTTTGCTGCAGTTTAGAAATTCAAGTTTGGAGAAGTAGACACGAAAAAAATTATTCCGATGAGAGGAGTCCATTTCGCCCATGTTTGCGAATCCACAATGACCTAAATAGTTCGGAAAACAGAATGAAGTCTTCTTCCATGTCTGGTACCAGGTGGCAACCATATGCCTATTACGGTACTTCTGGAAATGAGGCCAGAATTAATAAATAAACTTGTTATTCGCGTTCCCCGCACCAAATAACCACCCTGTGGTGATTTTGGAGGAACAACTTTTCTCGACATTTTGGGGCAGATGTAACGTAATAGGTCATTACGGATTCGCAACTATGGGCGAAGTAAACACCTTCCAACACCTGATGCCCTTGTAGACAAGAAGAAAGCTATTGTTACACGAATTTTAAGTGTATACGCACTCTCCTCTCATCGGAATAATTTTTTTCGTATGTACTTCTCCAAACTTGAATTCCAAAACTGCAGGAGGTACAATTGTACTATTCCCACCACAGAAGAAAACTTAAAAAAAACTTTTTTCATTGAAATTCATCCCAAGGGCGTTTTGGGTTCGGGGAATACGAATATCAAATTCATTTGTTATCATGAGGTCATTTTCACGGTAAGTTAGGCAAGGTTAGGGAAGTAAGATGCTCACTTTGCGAGTGTTGTTGAGCGAAGCCAGAGAAAGAAATGAGTATGATATTCGCTTTCCCCGTGCTGAAAACCTCCCTGGAATCAATTTCAGCGAAAATATTTTTTTCTGAAGTTCGACCTCTGGGATGGGAATAATTAGTACCTGTAGCAAAACATTTCAACCGAATGGGGTTCGAACCTGTGACATTCAAAATTGTAAGCGAGCACGTAACCCACTGCGCCACACAGTCCTATTTAATTGCTTAAGCCAGACATTGACAATGGTAAAGCCACTAAATTCTGCGATTTTATGCAAACTTTAAAAATCAATATAAAATCACCGGAGGCCATTTAGGAAAAAGTGAAAATGGTTATCATCATTTCTCGACTTGGACTATCGATCTGGACAGGTGCGATCAAAATCCGCCGGGTTATGCTTAGACGGTCAGAAGTAATGAAGGGGCTCACTTTTTCATCGAGATAATGAAGGGCATTTTCTAGCGCTCTTCGACCTCCTCCCGAGTCCTGAACATTTGTTTGAACAGGAGCTCAGTAATGCGAGAATAATATAAAGAATGACCGCCATATGTATGTATGTACATACCATACACAGTGCCGCGATCTGTTGCTCCTTGCATTTCAATGTCTCGCTAAGACGCTTACATGTGTCTTCCAGTTGAAGGATTCTATCTGCTCCTTTCATGAGTCTGTAGAAAGAATAAATTTATATAGATATTCATATTAAACAGCTAAATCTAACGTGTCATCGGACTGCCCTCCCAGACGCTCTTCAAGCATTGCAATTCGCATTGCTTCTTCTCTCCGCAGTTGGCGCTCTCGCTTAAGCTCAGGACTCCAAAATGTCTTGATTGAGTACATGGTCTGATTGAGTTTCTCGATTGCGCTTTCGTAGTCGAGTCGTAGCTGGCCGTACTCCTTCTCCAAGTTAATGCTGCCATTTGGTAATCTGAAATACCTTGACAGTTTCCACTCAGTTTTCCTATAAATGGTGAAGCGACCTCGAGACGCATTGGTTGGTCCAAAAAGCGTGGTTTGTTGATATAGGGTTGGAGAGTGGAGCCCCTCGATACACCGAAGCCGTAGACAGTCCAGTTGCTATGCTAAGCGGTTGTTCGAGGGAGAACGCACCGTCTGTCGGATCGTCCATTGAGCGATGTTGTCTATAATTGTTAATGCGCGCATTGAGAGACGCAGCATGCGACACCTGTACCTTGTCAGAAAAGCGTGCTTTTCATGGGGATCCTGTGGAAATTGACGTGGCACCGCAGTGGAGCCTCGAGACGGAGTCGGTCCTGGCACGGAATATGCAGGCGGATATCGATCTTCCCACATCATAAACTTCTCAGCGTAAACATAGCTGAACTATCACTGCGACAAGCGCCAATGTTTTCTCATTATAAATAATCGAAAAATTTGGTGTGCAAGTGCATGTAACAGTGAACGGAGGGCCGCGCCGTAATGTGTGAAATGAACATCCTTTACTCCTCTGTAGCAAATTCGCACCATGCATTTTATGATTGGGGAGGCGAGTCTGTCGGTGGCAAATTCGGGTATTTGTAACTTCACCATTCTCACAAGAATCGTTCTATTATGTTTCATTCTCTTGTTCATTTCTCGTCTTTGTACATATACATCTGTATATTCATTTTTATGATGTGTGTTGGACAAATTCTCGAGTTTTTTAATGGAACCATTCTTGATGGGTGCAGATATTTTAAAGCAAAAATATGTTTCAGAACAGAGTACATCTCAAAGATATAGTATAAGAATTGTTTAAGAAATTCAGAAAGGTTTGGTTTTTATTACGAATCCGAGTGCTTTCAGGAGGTTTTCATCATGCAATTAACTAATCATCTATAGTATTCTAGACTTGGGCTGGCATAATTTAAAATTAAATTTGACTTGGTGACTATTCCTTCAATTCTTGTAGATGACTGCAGAGACCGCCGAGAAGAACCCTTCTGAAAAGTTCACCTGTTTATTAGTTTTCTGTTAATTCAAGTAGAGCTAGAAATACTAGAAAATATGCTTTGGAGCGACACTCAAACAAACCTCCGTTCTGGTGTTCATGCGGCAAGAGTCTCTTCTAGGGTCCTCGTGAAAAGAGAGATATCATCCACCGTTGCGTTTTCAGAAGAGGCCTAATCGCATGAAATTAATTGGACTTGAAAATTAACTTTCTATCCCCCTCTGTCTCTCTCTCTCTCTCTCGCGCACACAATTTCTCGCCCCCTCTTTCTCTCTCCTCTCTCTTTCTCTCGCACACAATTCCTCGCCCCCTCTTTCTCTCTCCTCTTATTTTCTTTTTTCTCCTCCTTCTCCCAATCTCTCGTTCTGTCAGCACCTCGAAATTCTTTTCAATAACGGCTAATATAGAGATAATAATGTGTTGCTGATGTTCTGAAAATAAGGATTTGTAAAATACAGACCCTGCGAGCCGAGAAGAGTAGCTGCTCGCTGTAGAGTCCGGGAGAAGTAGGCCGGCTTTCCCAGTGGATAGTGAAGAGAGGTGCGATAGGCATACTTGTGAACTGATCTAACAGCTCTTGCTAGAAAGGTTTTTTTTTTATAAATCTGATCTGTGTTTCTTAATGTTAACCATTAATATTCATTACTAACGTAGTTGGTGAAAACGGAAAGATTACAGATGATAAAATGTACCAGTGGTGGTGCAGCTAGAATGCTCGTTCCGTTATCGAGATGAGGCAGCATTGGAAAGACAGGATCTTCTCGAGTTCGCTTGCAAGCTGGCTCGTCCATCGACGAAGCCATCGCATGCAGATGGAAGAAGCCTGGATGGCTGACAAGACTGCGCAGAAGTCTGCTCTCCAGAGTGTCTGGGTCATCTTAATGGAAAAGAACTAAAATTCAGTCCTTCCACCTTACGGAGCGAACTGTTCCCGTTGGATGGGATCCGCTTTGTTCCTCGACTTCTCTCGCCCTGATCCTTTGGGGCTCCCGAGTCTGTTGTTTCAGACGCCAGTCCATGGTCTGAGTCCTCAGCTGCAGAACTCACAAATATCTGCTCACTGCATCTCTCATCGTCCGGATCACAATTTGGCGAATCAAACATTCTCAATCCACAACTTCTGCAATTTCAGAATTCAAAAAGAAAAGAAGAATCTTTGAAGTATCGCCCAGCAAAGTGAAAATTGATGCGTTCCGTCAATAAAATGTTTAATTTTCAATTTCTCCAGTATCTTCATTGTTTATGGCACACCGAATATGAGCACAACATCAGGTTCTGAAGGGTAACGAGCAAGTTCTCTTTGGTTAGAATATCGAGTCGGATAAAACAATAAACATTATGGAGATTGGTGCTGCACTAAGATAAGAGCGAATTTCTAATGACTTAATAATAGTACAAATTTCCTCATACAATTCTGGTTGTTTCCTAGTAAAGACTAGCGTGGTTTCAACTTCTCTCTCTAAACATTCTTCCACTCGTCATCTCTCACTCCAGAAGATCAAGCACTTGTCGGTCGGCAGCGATCTCCTTCTGAATCGTGTAGTTGTCGCTGTTCTTGTGCAGGTCAAGTAAGTTGTATCTGCAAGGGAAAATACCCTATTAACTGGTATTACGGTATGTACTGACAGTCTGTTTATACTGTCTAAACAGACTGTCTGAGAGCGATCTCCCAGCACTGTTAACGGCTATGTTTTCACAACAGCAACTGCAAAATGAGAGACGGCACCTATAGTTGACCATGATGCCGAAACTCCGCTCCATCCCTCTCACGCTGGTGTCGGCCGCCCAGTTTAGTCGGTAGACTTCCGCGCCATTGCGGATGTGGAAGTTCGCTGAAAAAAAGGCATATAATTTCACTAACTATTTACTACTTGAATATAATACTAACAACGGAAGCATCTGTACTATTAATTAGCTATATGATTTTGATTTTACCAGTCCAGATTGATTGCTACGGTGGATAATTTTTACAAATCTACCGAGTGCGTATTCGCGACACGGGGAAGGGACAATATTGCAACATCCACTTGGGAAAAAACCAGTTCCGAATCAGACTACCCACGCAATTCATGAGACCCGAAAATATACATTTTTGTATTACGCGCCTTATTTTTCTCAAAAAAATTAGATTGTTTTTTTTAGCTTACCCACAGTATTCTTCGAGGCCCTCTAAGGTCTTACCCATTCACTTTTGCGAAACCCTCGGACACCCTTTTCCCTGCATGACAGCGCTCTCTTTCCTGGTGTTGACAATGAACCACGAACATTTGCGATTTTACGGAAATTATAAGGATCAATGTAAAATCGTATAATAAAAACTATGTTTCAACCGTAGCAATCGATCTGGGAAGGTGAAATCAAAATCCCCGAACCTAGATTCCTAATGCACTAAGTCAAAAAAGCAATGCATACACGGACCGACAGGATTGACGGCGTAGCCATTCTTCTTCGCCTTGAGCAAGTAAATTGCACACATCTTCATGAGAATGTCGCGGAGGTGCTCGACGTGGTCAATCTTCAGCATGATCTGCTCGCAAGTCTGGCGGAAGTTCGTGGCAGCGCCCGTCTCAAGTCAAATTCAGCTTTACTTTCTCAGGTAATCTTCTTCTAACGCTTCCATTCAGGGAATATGATTAACCTGGAGACGACTCGCAGTGAGTGATTGCAGAAGAGTGGACCTCGCCTCGGCCGCAGTCATCTCCTCCCCGTGAATGCCTCTCATGGCCTCGACCACCCAGTCTTCCATTACGTCACCTTAACAATGATCATTGAACAAATGAAAACATAGTCGGAATGCATGAATGGAATACCGTATTCTGAGTTGCCTCTGAGAGAGCGAAGAAGCCAAGCTCTGAATCCGGGGATGGGCGAGAGAGTCGCGTGAGTCCGAACTGACGGCAGATCTCGTTCCAACTCTCGGACAACTCCTTTTATCAGCAGGTTTCCGAGGTCGATGCCGGTTAACCCTGCGCATCAAGGCAATTGTAAATATCTTCAAAACTTCACTTTGCCTAATGCCAGTACAAAAGCCCTAATTCAACGCCCGCCTACCTCCGGTGCTGAAATAGTGCCTGCCTCTTGACTTTAGCCGAGGGGTTACAAATGGCCAAATGGCCTGCCCGGGGGGTTACAAAGGGAAAGATGCACGGTAAAGAGAGGATCACTGGCCTTCGGCCGGGGGGTTACAACGCTGTCATGAATCAGACCTATTTCAGCACTGCCTACCTCGCTGTGTAGACGAAATCGAATAGTAGATTGCTGCTGTAGCCCTTTGGTCAGCTTTCTCATCGGTCTCGTCTGACTTTACAATTGCCTGAAAAGAGAAAAAAAGTACGGCATTGGACTTCTTTTCACCTTTCTAGACGCTCTTGAAGCAATAATACAGAAATAAAAAATAAAAAAGTAGTAAAGACAGATAAAAGTTGGAGAAATAATTTATTAACGCACACTTTCTATGATGAGAAATGACGTAGAAACCTGAATGTTGTCGGCGACTTGGTCAGTGAGCGCGATGTGGACGACCACCAGAGGCTCCCTCGGCATGGCTTCGTGGGTGAAGAGAAAGCAACGACGAGAGGGGCCGACGCGGCGCTGCAAGTCAGTGAGGCCGGCCACGGGGTGCACCGCTTCGTACTTTGCTACCTTCAAGAATACCATGGATTCGTTCAGTTATAGATTACTTAACAGTTCGCAATAATCAGAGTAAACGGATTGCAATTCACTTTTCTCTTTCTTTTAAAA
Source organism: Allodiplogaster sudhausi (assembly GCA_945643635.1). Lineage (NCBI taxonomy): Eukaryota > Metazoa > Nematoda > Chromadorea > Rhabditida > Diplogasteridae > Allodiplogaster > Allodiplogaster sudhausi. Next base: position 332,897 of record CALZFC010000040.1, on the reverse strand, counting down.
ACCAGAGCAGCTGCATAGACAGCCTTCGGTAACTAACGGGCCTTGTGCAGAATGTCGGCTGGAGACTGCCAAGTCAGTCGTTCGAGCTTGAGATTGCTGAGGCAGAACCACGTTGTCAACAGTTCGCGGCATGTCTCTTCTACACGTCTCAAGCTATTCTCCGTCTTGTCAGCGCCCTCCAGTACATTCTGTAGAATTTGCATTTTCGAGCAAAAGGAACAGCAAAGAACTCGATAACACAAATTTTGTATCAGGACTAAAATTCAGTTCCATAATTTGCATTCAATAAAGATGGATATGCCCTTCCATACTAACAAGTATATGAGCTCGTAAGTCGCAGATTGTCTTGATGCCCTCCTTGCGATTGCCAACTGCTTGGAAGAGAAGTTGGTAAAGGGGAGTTGCCGCGCGCTTCACTTCATTCGTTGCACTCGAATTCTGAGTCAAGCCAAGCATTACGGATCACCAGAAAATGGACAGCAACAAAAGTAAAGCCTCAAAACTGGGCATCTGTGCATGGCCATTAAAAATTCGATGCGAAAGCTAAGCTATCAACTCGTTTAAAAATAAATCCAGAAACAATTTCGTAAGGGAAGAGGAACATTTCTGATAGCTCCGTTCAAAAATAAATATGATAACGATGATAGACAAGATCTCGAGATAGAAAATCTCCTGAATTGACTCGCTGGTAGAGCGAAATTGCATTCTCGAGTGTGCCGTGATCAATGCCAAAATTGTTCGCGAGATAAATCAGCAAATCGGTGCGCACAGTCGCCTCTGCATCCGTAAACAACTCCTTAAATATTGAAACCATGAGAAGTCAATCTAATATCACACAACGAAATAACTCCGCAAACAACATTAAGAAGCAGAATACGCTATACCTTGAACGTTTTGCCAGCAACTGCCCATTGGTCGTTGGTGGAAGTGAGAGAGAGGACGTTGCAAATGGAACGGAGTCTGTGGACGGCATCGGAAGAGAGCGAAGAGGAGGAAGTAGAAGCTTCCATACGAAGGTCATAGCCGCCGTGAGAAGCCAGGAGAAGAGAGGGCGAAGAAGCAACGGGAAGAGGCCATTTCCTGAGGAGGCGCACCAGCTGTCTGCTCATCCAGCTCTTCAAACAACTCTCCCCACTTGCTTCCTTCTCTCTCTCCCTCTTTCTCTGTTTCTCTCCCTCTTCGATTCAACAATAAACAAGAAAGATCCTCAGGCCACACAACACACACTTCCTAGCCATTCTTCTTCTGTTACTGCGTTTTCAACGTAGAGAAAGAAGAAGGAAGGCACCAACTGACAACAAAGAAGAAGAAGAAAACACCGACAACTCTCGTCTTGTCTACGCTCTCTCGCACTATTAGCAGTGAGAAGGCAGACAACAGAGAACGTCCAGGAATATGGGTTTTAGTGTGATTCCTACATATAGTATGTTTTCAGTGCTACCGAAGGATAGAAGCGGTTTACTAATTTTTGACCGAGAAGGTCAGATTTGCAGTCAACTGCGCTATTCATTTCCAGCGATTTTGTTCATTTGCAAATGCATGCGGTAGTACGTTTTTTCTTTGTCCTTTTTTAACTACCCATTATTCATGATCTCATTTTCGCATTCAGTAAGGGGACGTGGTAGTTGTTGCCAAAAACAGTGAAACAATCCTTTGGAGATGAGCCGCCCGTCTCTTCTCTTCTTGTCGGCCCGCGCCGCTCTTCGCAGGAATGCCTCATCCAGTGCTGTCCAGAGCGAAATGGAGCGTTTCCGCTCTTCTGTCATGTCCAACGATCAGGTAAGTTTAAATGGTCGCTTGTTTTGCATGAAGTTCCGTTTATATTTCTTTCCATATATGCTCATAAGGTCTAAACTGATTGAAGCTGAACTGCGATTTCGTTGATCTCACAATCAGTGTTGTTGAGTAACCCTTTCTATGCCTTGGAGTGTTTGCAGAAGCTGGTGGCTCGCTACGGCGGACGCAGCACCGTGAGTGTCCTGGCCGGGGATGGAATCGGGCCGGAGATGCTCAGCCATGTCGAGCGCATTTTCGAGCATGGAAACGTACGCTTCCTGTTTTCTTGCACCCTCACAGTTCACTTTTGGAGATTGGCGGTCAATGGCAATGTACTATCTGTTCGATTTTCAGGTTCCCGTTGACCTCGAGAAGGTCGCTCTGAGTTCGATGCAAGAGGAGGCTGAAGACCTCGAGCAGGCATTGATCTCCATCCGTCGTAACGGTGTCGCTCTCAAGGGGAACATCGAAACTAAATTTGACGACCCGACTTTTGTCTCGAGGAACATGAGTCTGAGGAAGGAGCTGGACCTCTATGCAAATGTCCTGCACTGCCACTCCATCCCGACTATTCGCTCCCGCCACACTGACATTGACATTGTACTCATCCGAGAGAACACTGAGGGCGAGTACTCGGGACTCGAACACGAGATCACCAGCGGCGTCGTTGAAAGTCTCAAGGTTTTCACCGTTTTTTTTAAATAGTTGAATTGCCGCCTGGTTGATACTTGTTCAGATTCCACAATGTTGTTTGATGATTTTTCGATTAGTTCGATTTGTGAAGAGTTCTTGGTAGAACTGATAGTTCAGTTTTGAGTGTTTTGTTCATTGAGGTGATGACACACAAGAACATCGAGCGAATCTGCAAGTTCGCGTTCAACTACGCAATCAAGTACGGGAGAAAGAAGGTGACTGCCGTGCACAAGGCCAATATCCAGAAGCTCGGCGATGGCGCATTCCTTAAGGTTCTTCAATATCAGAAGCGCTTGATTTGGAAGAAATAGTGGGTTCACTTCTCACTGCAAGTGTTTTAGATCGCAACGGACATGGCAAAAGATTATCAGCTCGAGTTCGAGTCGATGATTGTTGACAACGCGTCTATGCAGCTTGTTAGTCTAATTCAACATTATCTCTCCGCAACTTTTTATTCGCTTGAGGATGAATAAGCTTTTTGATTCCTTTGCAGGTGAAGAGACCGCAGCAGTTCGACATAATGTTGATGCCGAATCTCTATGGGAACATCATCTCGAACATTGCTTGCGGCCTGGTGGGCGGGCCCGGGCTGGTCTCTGGCATGAACTACGGAGACAAGTATGCCGTCTTCGAGACGGGCACTCGCAACACTGGCAGTTCACTCGCCGGCAGGTTTGATTCTTTTTAAACACACATTCATTGATTGGATGGCTGAAGTTTTCCTTGCCATCAATCATTTCCTTAATTCTTAGCTATTATTAAAGGACATTGTTTATCTGCTTTAACCAGAACAACTTTACATTGTCTTGGATGCAATGGTGTTATTGGGAGGGAGGGGGGGGATCAGACAGAAAATACTATATGCATTTTCATGGGACTACCCACGAGCAAAAATTTAAATTATTCTTTCTTTCCGTTTTCTTTTATTAGTACTATTATTGCTTCGGTTCCTATTTTCAATTTTATTCTGATTATTCTGATGTAGACCAAGCCAGTGACAAAAACGGCGCTCACCAGAACGTTTCTGGATATCTGTTTTATTGTTAACCTATTTTTGTTGCTCAATATTGATATTACTCTGTAAGTATAGAAAATGCCATACTTCCAGAGACGCTGCTAATCCGACTGCTTTTGTGCGTGCGGCGGTGGACATGCTGCGGTACCTGGGGTACTCTGCCCACGCCGACCTCATCTCCGACTCCCTCTTCCGCGCCCTCGTCGAGGACCGCCTCCACACGGCAGACGTTGGCGGAGCTGTCAAGACCAGCGAATTGATCCAGGCTATTCTCGACCACATGGATGAGTGCAAGCTCAAGGTCAACATCTAGTATCTCCCGCTCTCTCTCCCTCCCTCTCCAATCCCTTCTCTCTCCCTCTTCCCCATCTCTTTCACTGCCTTCTTGTCTACCTGTTTCCTCCTTTTTCCATCTATTCTCGCCACTCTCTCCTTTCGTAGTAGTCTTGCTGCTTTAATCATATTTAGTGGTTATCTTACTCTTGTTCCTAGTTGCCCAAGGCATAATACTAAAATTGACGTTGTTTGTGTGTGCCATTTTCAGAATGCGTTAAAAGAGGATCAAAATTGGAATCTAGAAATAGCTGTAAAAATTAATATCGCCAGCAGACTTGCTGCGAATTTTGGAAATGGCACATTTCAAAGTTGGACTTAGCGTCGTTTGTTGGTAGAATATAGTTGAATTCTTATTTGGTTGTGCCGGTGAGCTTTGCAAACTTGAGGCTGTTTCAACTGAAATGTTTCATTCCTTGTGCAACTTAATTTAGAGAAGTCATTCCCAAGAATGGATGTTTGTGTTGTGAGTGATAAATGAGTTGATAACTGAACAAGGAAGAGCACCAGGCATGAAGAATCCAAGTCAGGTATCAATAATTCCTTTATTCCGATTCCTTATCAGCTGCCGAGGTGCATAAGTGGGGAGGGGGATTGTAGTCCAGCTCAAACGGCGTGTGATCATCTCTGCTGCGTGTACTGAATATGGATGTGCGTAGTGTTGTACCCTTTATCGACATAATTCTTGCTTCCATCGCTGTCTCTTCTGTCTGCTTCTCGATACCCCGATTTCATCCTTCATTCATTTTCTCCAAACCATTATTCTCTGTTCCCGGTATGGCAAGTACAGTGCACTATGTCGTAACTAGATTGTCCTTTGAAAGCTCAAAAAGTAGAGTGAGCGATTCGTCAGCATCATACGACTCAAGCAACTGCGTTTTCTTGTGACAGACGCTGCCAGTTCAATGTTAGGGGAATATTGTAGCTTGTGCCATTTCGTGTATGGGTTCACTTTTCCAGTGGTTCGCGTTATCTCTTTCCGTATTCTTTTCGCTCTCTCTCCTTACCTGATTATCTCTCTCTCTCTCTCTCTCTCTCTCTCTCTCTCTCTATCTCTCTCTCTCTTTCTCCCGCTCGCCCTCTCTCCTTCTCCCTGATTGCACTCCCTATCTCAAAGTGTGCTTTTGTGTCCTCACCATCTGCATGTATTTCTTACCTTTGCGCCGGTCTGCCCTTTTCTCCTCGTGTGCAATTAGTCTTCCATTTTTCCGCTCGCCAGTTCCGATCGTGCAATATGTTAGTCGTGTCCATGTTCCCTGTCGTCTCTCTCTCTCTCTCCCTCTCTCGTGCTCCCTCCCTTTTTATCCTTGTATCTCTTGTCTCTGGTCGCCTTCCTCGATCTACATGCTACACTTGCTGTTCTGCCCTCGTAATATCGATGCGATCCAAATGGCAATCTTCTTGTCTCTGATCAGTCGGGATGTTTCTGCCCTGTGTACTTATTCTAGATACTTGACTGGCAAGGGAGGAAGGATGGCAGTTTCTTCCGTGATGAGCGACGTCCTCGGCGTGCTCGGAGGGTGCATGGGCTGCATGGTTGTCGTCGAGAACATTGCCAAGCCAGTGAAGAAACAAATTGGGAGAGAAACGACATCGTGAAATCGCATGATTAACGAGGTGCTGTTTTAGACAGCAGCCCTCGTCGATGAACTTGATGACCCTCTCGACCTTCCTTTTCATTGCCGCTGTCGGACTTATTCATACGTCCAAGTTCTTCACAGTTCCTAACAAGATACCGCTAAGGTAAGCTATTTGTTTCCTTTCACTGCTTACTCTTTAGTTTTTGCTGATTGTGATGTTCTTTTCATTCTCTGACCACTTTAGAGGCTATGCCAAGACTGTCACCGTCTTCTTCATTGTTAACGTTATCAACAATCAGGCACTCAATTTCCATGTTCCCGTTCCTCTCCACATCATCTTTCGATCGGTTCATTAATTTACTCTTCCTGAATCAGCAGTGGGGTACATAGATGTGCTTTTTTTACTGTATGTGGATTCTCTTAAATGCGTTGCTTCCCTCAGGGTTCTTTGCTGGCTAACATGTTGCTGAATGTGATTCTGATGGGAAGAAGCTACTCTCTCCGGAAGTACATATCAGTCTTCGCCATAACTCTCGGCATTATCATTTGCACTCTCGCGACTTCCCAACAGGGCAAAGTTAGCTTTGGCTTTCCAATAACATTTATATTTCACTTAAATCTTTGATAGTGAATTATCTTTTTATTATTTTGTGCACAATGTATTCCTTCTTCATAAAAGACTATTGGAGAGGAATGAAATGTTCCTCGTGTGTTTGCTTTTCCTATATGATGGAGTTCCCATCTGATTACATTGGCAATGAAGAGAGGTAATGCGATTTCCAGGACAGTGGGATGAGCATGGAGGAGGCAAGCAAACACTACGTCGAGTGGTCGATTGGTCAGCTCTTTTATCTATTTATAGTTCCATAGAAATTTTTTACAAGATCTTCGAGATTTTGTCCTAAACAATTTTTCAAAATTTGTTTTAGAGTTGCTCTGCATAAATCTAAGAGGAGAAGTAGTCAGGGCCCCTTACAAATATCTCTTGTTCTTGCCTGCCAGGAATCGCGATGTTGTCTTTCGCCCTGTTGGCCTCTGCCCTGCTCGGCATCTACCAACAACAGATGTACGAGCAGTACGGGAAACACCCCGACGAGGCCATGTTCGTCACCCACGCTCTCGCTCTCCCCGCTTTCTCTCTCATGTACAAAGGTAAGAACATTCAAATGACACGAAAGAAAGATAGAGGAAACTAGTCTATTCACACTTCTTATTTGATTCGCAGAGAAAGCAGTGCCTTATGGGCAAGCAGATCACGAGGCAAGATTATCCGTATAGATTGACATTTCGTGACTTGAGAAAAGCCCTTGCCTAGACATCGCTCGCTCCGCAGCAGTGTTCACTGCGGCAGCCCCCGCCTCCTTCCTGGGCCTGGAGCTGCCGCTGTCTGGTCTGTGGCTGAACATGTTGGCCTCGTGTGTCCTGCAGTGGGTGTGCATCCGCTTCGTGTACCGCCTGAACGCGTCGGTCGACTCGCTGACCGTGACTCTCGTCGTGACCCTCCGGAAGTTCCTTTCTCTCTTGGTCTCCATTGTCTACTTCCAGAATCCGTTCTCTGCCTTGCACTGGCTAGGAACCTTCTTTGTCTTCGCTGGTACACTCGCTTTTGATGACGTGTTCTTCAAGTCCTCTGTTAAGGCTAAAAAGCAAGAATAGAGAATATACATAGGTTGAAAAAATTTATCATACTTATTATATACTTATATATTATACATTCGCATTTCGGCTTAATGTTGGCACGAGTACTAAGAATATCCAGATAGTATTATAGGAAAGATTGTTAGGCCATTGTTTCACATATGTTCATATCACTTTAAAGTGCTTACCTCGTAATAAAACACAAGAATTCTGCTGGAATATAGAAAGTAAAAGCATTTTAACATAACAAAATAGGTCATAAAAAATATATATATACGGGAAAAAAACTGATAATTTTGATCGTAAAATACAGGATTCTCGAAAGGGGCATGAAAAATTTAGAGATAATAGGGAATCAGGCGGATTTCACGTTCCTGAAGTGCGTCTCGGATTGACTCGGTGTCGTTGACGAGAGGAGTCGCACAGAAGAGGAACTTGGAGAGCGAAGGAAGAGAGTGGAGGGCAGGAGAGAGCGAGACAGTCGAGAGCTCCCTGCATCCGCCAACGGAGAGGAACTCTAGATTGGGAACGCGCTCTCCCAGCAATGGAGTCAGTCTGAAGCGAGAAACGGTCATCACACAACAACAACTAGAAGCATTTACCGAATATACAAAGGAAGGCAAATATTACTACAAGTGGAAGCGTTGGTCTTATGCGTAGAAAACAGGCGAAAGGCTTACTTCTTGAGTGGATTCTCATCCAAGCCAAGTCTGACGATATTTGGCAAAGGGGGAGATGCTCCAGACAACCAATTTGATTGCCGCGAAGGTCAAGATCGGTCAGGAGGCCAGCCAGGGGATACAGATCCTCTACTCTGAAATCAAGGAAACATCCTTAGTCGAATACAAAGCAAACTTGTCAAGTTTGGCATCACAATTAACATCTGAGGAGTCATTCGGAAGGTTTGCTTACTCGTTGTTTATGAATTCAATGAACCCTTATAAGTGATTTATGAAAAGGACAATTAAAAAAGCAAAAAGAAATGCTTACTCTGTCAATTGAAGATAGCACAGCGAAAGGGAAGTCGTTTCCCCATCCAGAAGAGATTCGAGCTGACTGTTTCCTACCTTTTCCTTCTCCGGTGACATCAGTGCATATCTCAGCCGCTCTCGCGATAGAATACTCAAGAATATGCAATTATATTTTTACTTGATAAGAATGATTAGAATTATAAGCATACGTTCAGTTCTTTCATTATCGAAATAATGCGGTAGAAATAGAGTCGACCTCTTCTGCACTGACCAATTGTACATGTTGACCCTGAGCGAGTCCAGCTCAGACCCGAGTCTCCTCAACTGCGTCTCGATTCGAGAGTGTTCTTCAATGGGAGAAGTCGCGCGGAGACAGAGAGTCTCCGTCAAGACACTCAACTGCAATGGAAGAGGCATTCAAGCACGCGAAGGACAAGCAAGGAGAGAAGAAAGAAAAAGCATGATGAGCAAAACTGACAGATTCAGAAAAAAAGACACACGGAAAAAAGATTCTCAATTATATCGCTGATTGGCATTGTCTACTTGCTATTTTCATTCGGGCGCTCTAAAAAGAAATAAAAAAAAACTCCGTCCCCGCTAACCGCAGATTCAGCATCTTCTTCCCGTATATCATCGCAGATCTTCTTAATCCTATCGATAAAGTCGCAAGGTCGAGGCCGCCAAATGTTGAGGAGAGCCTCTTTGTTGATGATTGGCTGCCCCTCTGATACGGCCGTGAAGTCCGCGCCATCCAAACTGCCCTCTACCGTACTCTCAGCATCGGAAACTTCGCCGACCCACACACGCGACATCGTGGCCTTCGCGTCTTGAGCAGACTAAAATGTATTTTAGAACAATGAAAACAGAAACACCCTTCTTTAATTTAGAGTTTATCAACGCTGTCCCATTAAGTGAAGCATAAAACGTGAATGTGATTGTATCAGTTATAAACTGTCTTGCCTAACAGTCGTATCGTACAGTCAGGATTTCAAAAAGAGAATATGCACTGAGAACTAACTCGAATAAGGCCTCTTTAGGTTTTTTTAAACACAATTCTGACAGGGATGAGAGTGATCTCGGAACCACGGAGGAAGAGTTGCGCCTGTTGCAGAGTGAGAGGACGATTGAGCACGAGGGTAATTCGCTTGCCATAGCGGGAGATGCTTAGGGCTTGCGTTTGGAGGGAAGAAGACCACTCTTCCGCCACTGCCATTCATTTCATTACTACAGAATGAGCTAATGAAATAAAAATTCTCCGACTACGAAGCAAAATTAGATTCCACAAAACTTATGGAAAATGCAAAAATAATCATATTAAACTCGAAGGAGATGAGAATAAGAAACTGGAAGTGTGAGTGGAGTGAAGACTGATCAGCCACCGCGCGTACATCCAAGCTGCTTGGTCGTGGGGATCAACGAAAACTGCCGATGCTATCTTCTGCAAAGCTAACTTTCTTCATTCAAATTAAGCGCTCCCAAATTCGGCTGGAATTAAAATTTGATTGATTGATTTATTTACGTGATTACTATAATATGAACTGTGAAATTACAGTTGCGACATATTCTCATCTTATGCCAATCTACAATATTGCACGGTACCTTAATCTCGTTTTCTTGTGTCTCAGATGACAGCGAGATTGTTCCTTTCTCTGCATCGACAACTCGTTCCAGAAGCCCAATCCGCATGTGCCAGGCCGAGTAGTTAGAGAAGTTCTCCTTGATCAACTTATTCGAGAACCTGCAATCAAAGTTGCACAATTCTGATTAATGAAGGTGTTAAACAGAACAGGGCTGACAGACAAAGGGATTCACAACTCTGGAACAAGCAAGAAAAGAAAGGCATAAGATGAAACGAAAAAAGAACACCATCATACTTGAGCTTGTCTTCTTCCGAAAGTTTAGCCATGCTGGCGACAACTCTCCAGTGATCCCAGCAGTGAAAGTTGCGGCAGTCCATCTTCAGCGCCTCCTCGCACATCTTCAGTTCCAGTTCCAAATTTGGCTTCCGCTGTCTTCGTAGAATCCAGCCTCGTTGAAACCACGCAGAGTAAGACTTCGGATTTTCCTAGAGAAAGAGTGAATCACGCTCCTGCATACTACTTTCGCATACACTTCCATGGCAATGCAATCATGATGCTGAGTGTGAATCGAAAATAACCTTAATGCACTCCTCCGTGAGGAGCAACTCATTGTGATAGTAAATCTCGATGCGCTCGTTGTCCTTTAAGCTATCTAGCACCTCACGACGAATGTTCCAAAAGGTGTTGATATCCGGATTCTTTGATAGAATCTTCGCGGTCAGCCCAAGCATTTCATCATCAAGTTCGCCTAGAAAAGGCAGTTTTTACTCATAATAATTCAACATGAAAAGTAGGAAATAACATCATTAAAAAACTCTGAATCCGAACCTTTAGATCGCTTGGCAAAGATGATATCGCGTGCGTCACAGTAAATCTTGAGCTTGACAGCCTTGTGCCGTTCCGTTGTCGCCCTTTGCTCCTCCGTGGTTGGCTGCTTCTTGACGAAGTGCATAACGAGGACGAATGAGCTGCTACTACCAAACTAGAACAAATATAATGAACACTATTACATCCGCAACACATACCAAACAGTAAACCAAAATAACGAAGCCACTTCCGAACAACGCTTGCATAAAATCATCGTAAGTGACCGTAAACTAGTTAAGTTAAATGCTACGATGTTTTCTAATCGTCACATCTACGCACTAGAATTCCAATGGCGGGATAGTCTTGTGTGTGGTTTTCCTTGTGGTTGTTGTTGTTTTCGAGCGCGATTTATTTCGCAATGTACTCTTGGTCGCGTTAGCTGGGAAGTTTGTTTCGCCCGAACGATCTTTCGTGAGCTCTTCAGTTTATGCCTAGATGTCGGAGGATTCAAAAGAGAACGACTCGCCAGTCTTCGCCGTCTATTACCCGGATAATATTCTCGCTTCGCCGCGTAATTTGTACAACTCACTCCGAGAGGCGACGAGGTTTGCGAATTCGCCAGAGGGAAGAAACAATGGTTGGTTTACTTCCTTCGGATATATAGCTGCTATTTTTAAAGCCCTGAGTTTGGAATTCCTGCCTTCTTTATCTTCACTGGACATCGGGAACCTCATTCTTTTTACAGGGGCTCGGTTCAAGCGATTTGACTCTTCGAAGGAGGCCACTGAGTTTCTAGAAGGCCGAGGAAGCACAGCGGAGGCTGGTGGATCCGGGGATGGCGCGGTGAAGAAGGAACTGCTGCCGGCCGACCCCGTAGTGCCATTTCCCGCCGTCTCGCGTGTGCAGATGAATGAGCTGAAACGACGCATCGAGAAAGATGATATGGCGGGGGTTGGGGAGTTGGCCAATGACAACCCTCGATTTCTTATCAATGTCTCCAGCGACACCGCAGCTATTGTTGTGGTTTGTTCCTTTTTATGTTTAGAGTTCTTTTAATTCGCATCTGTGAATGTTCACTTGGAAATTCTTCACTATTTTTATTATGGAGTGGTTCTATTCCTGCGTACGTTTGGAGAATGCATGTTTCTGGAAAGTGAATCCCGGTTTGCCTTTAGGAAGGGTTTCGCTACAATGGCCTGCACGTCGCGGCTCGCAGCGGAGCCGTGAACTCGGCCCGTCTCATCCTTCACTTTGTCTCTGATATCAATTACCTGGTACTGTTCTACTTTCCTTTCTACTCCATTCTTGACTTCTTCAGCGACGAGTCTACGGCACGGCCGATGAAGATCTTCTCTCTCGCCGCGCGAACATTCTCGACTCGTATCTGAACACTCCCGACAAGGGCAACGGGGACACTTGTCTCCATCTCGCAGCCAAGTTCGGCCACGTGCACATCGTTCAGCTCCTTCTTGCAAGTCGGAGCTGCGATCGCAACACGAGAAACAAGTCTCCTTTTATTCTTTTGTCTGTCCACTTTATTGGTCTTTTCTAACCAATTCGCTGAGTTCTCTCAACAACTTTCTTTAATATAAGAAGGTAATCTGTGATTACCGTGCAGATCGGGCGAGCGTGCAGTGGATACGGTATGCAGTCGCTCGAACGGAGATTCTTCAGCGAAGAAGGGAGAACTGGAGGCGCTATTCCATGCCCACTACGTGGCTCTCTTCCGCTCTTCCGATAACTGCAGCCGGCCGAGATTGAGAGTGACAGCAGAGCGGCCCTTGCTGCAAGTGGATGGAGTGGCTCTTCCAGGTCCAGACAACCCTTCCACTGCCTCCCCCCTCGCACCCTCCTTCTCTCTCGCCGCTTTCGCTGGTCCCTTCCAAGAGGAAGAAGCAGCCACTGAATTCATGAAGGACTGGAGAAGCCGGGTAGGGAGTTTCTTCGTTAAGTGGCGTTTTGCTGATGACGGGGTTATTCAATTGCAGGATCTTAACATTCAACGCAGCGACGAGGAGAAAGGAATGGAAAGAGTTGGACGACTCCTCGCAAAAGAAGCCAAAGTCACTTGGGCAGAGAGCTGGCCATTCTCCAAGGGTCCTGTTGACATCTCGTCCGTTCAGGGGTTAGCTACAGTACCCTCTTATATCCGTATCCATTTATTGTGAGGTATATTTGCGCCAGAATACTGAAATAGAATGTAGTGGTTCCCATTTTTATATCGATACATCTCATTGTCAGGCTGAAGGCGTTAGAAGGTCATCTCTGGCAGAAGAGACTGAAGGCAGAGGAGGACGAAGGTGAGGAGGAGTTCGTCGATGCATTTGAGGAATTTAGCTGCGATGAAGGGCAAGAGCTGAACGGACTCATGCAGGCACTCAGTCTCGGCGATTGTGGGAGGGGTAAAATCTCGTTTTTTTCTGTCTGCTTCTTGTCTGTGAGATCGATAGTACTTTCCACGGGATTTTGTTATAAATGTTTAATTTTACTAGTGATCGTGAGTTTAGCAGGCAATGGTGACGTTCCTCCGGCTGATGACTGTGTCCAGTCCTCTGAGGAAGAAGTGGAAGCTGAGACTGAGAGCAGCTTCTTCACTCCTCCCTGTTCTCCGCCTCCCTTCTTCGCTTGCTGCGAGGATCCAACGAGGATGGATGCCCAACTATTCCAGGTTATTAAAGCAGTTGTAAACGTCAGATTATTTGTACGGGCTTCATGAAAAAGCAAAAAGAAGAACGGAATAGATGTGTACGCCAAATTCCAGGCGTCGAAAAACACTTAAAAAATTTATTCGTCTGCCGATTATAGAATTGATGTTCTGTTATTGTAAAAAAAAAAGAGTTTTTCTACGATATGATTGAGGTACTGGACAGCGTGGCAGAAGATGACTTGTCTGGGTTCCCGCTGGTGCAGCACTACTTAGCACTGATGAGAAGACTGCCGCAGAGTGAGATGGCTGCTTGGCCCCCTCTCGACTCTCCCCGTCGAAGGACTCCACGCAGTCTGCTTCGCCAGGCAGATAGAGGTCACTTTTACAATTCATTCCATGTCAAACTCCTAAACTCTTCTTACAGAGTCTAACTCCATCTCTGCTCCTTCCTCTCCCCGGCCGGAATCTCCACTCGTTTCTTCAACTCCAAGGAGACAAGTGCGTGCTCTCCACTTGGAGTGAGGAATAATCCATTTGAGATCTTCTAAGTCAGATAATAATTATTCGTTCAGCCATTTTATATCCAATCCTAGATCAGTTATCTAGTCTTTCCTGTTTCTATCTCTCCCTTCACTCTCCTCTCTTTGTCTCTTTCCTGCTCATTCCTCATCATTTCTGCTCCATGAATCAAAATTGATTGTGCTGCTGATTCTGTATTTGTATATTATTTGTACGGTTTTCAAGCTGACGAGAATTTTAATTCTACTTTTTATATTAAAAACATGCATTGTTCTAGCTAATTTTATCTCATCGTATTCGTCTTCATGTGTCAATGCTACTTTATTATTATTCTTCCCACAAAACTAAGAGATGTCGTTTGCGGGGTAGCAGTAATTGTGCCTTCATTTCTCGATAAAAGTTTTTAATGCTTATACGTTTTCTTTAATAGTAATAAAACAAATAGAAATAATAAAGCGAATCTGTGGACCACATGTGAGCACGAAGAGGAAGGACTAGAAAGCAGAGAAAGACAGAAGGAGTAAGAGAGTACGTGTATGATAAGAAGAGGATACCCGTGGAGAGAGTGCGAGTGCTGGCTGAATAATGGAGCTCTTCCAAAGAATCAGTCAAAATAGGAGCAAGGGAATGATGAGTCGACTTGAGCTCTCTCATACTCGCGTTCTTCGCATTTTAAGGTTAAAGGCCCTTAAAGCTTCCATGAAACGAAGAGGACCGAGCTCCATTACAGCTCGGTAGACTGGAGGGGCTCCTCCTTGACCGAGTTGGGTTGTGGTGGAGAGAGTTGCGTCCAATACGGGAGTCGCGAGGCGGCGCCCGAGTGGTGCGCGAGGGGAGCGAGACATCGCGCGAGGGGGGCGGGGCGGAGTTGGTGGTGAGGGGGCAGGCGGCTACGGGCCGAGCCACGGCAGCACAACAGAGCCAGAAGCAGACCCAGCACTGCCGCTGCCGCTGCCGCCCCAGCCAGCAACACTTGCTGCTGAGTGGACTCCTCCAAGAACACGGAGATTAGATATCAATGTCTCCACATTCATCATCTCTACTAACATTCTCCTGAGGAACAGAGGGCAGCTCGCGGAGTCCGAAGCGATTGCGCAGTTCGTAGAGACCAGGCGAAGGAGTTCGCTCCAGGCGGCTGTACTTTTCATTTTATTGCTACCATTCTCATTGCCTATCAGATGAACAAGCAACAGCAGCCGACCTGATTGAATCGTCTATTGCCATTGGCTCGCTCCCTTTCATGAAGTGCACCAACACCACCGTTTGATTGCCACTCTCACGGATTCGGTCGATCACGGCAACCAAGGAGGTGCAGGCCGATAGAAGGCTGAAGAGGGAGATGGAGAGAGATAGAGATAGACACAGAGAGAGAGAGAGAGAGAGAATGGAAACTATGAATAGGGGAAATTTCTAACTCTGTAATCTCCTTTCTTCCTCTTATGATCTTCTGAAGAGGCGAATCGAAGACGAACTCCGCTTGCTGCTTGTACTCGATCACCGAAATCTAGAGTGGGAGCGAGGGAGACTAAAAAAGAGAGAGAGATAGAGATGAAGAGAAGAGGGGAGAGAGGGGGAAAGAGAGAGATAGAGAGAGAGAGAGAGAGAAGAGAGCTACCACAACTTCCGTGGCATCTTCGTGTCCGACGCTGTCAGCAACGGAGAGTCGGAAGGAGTAGCTCTTCGCTTCGAGAGGACGACGGGCGGTCAGCTCACCCGAGGACACGTTCACTGTGAAGGGTGCTCGATCCACTGACACCGTCTGAGAGCAGAGAGAGAGAGAGAGAGAGAGAGAGAGAGAGAGAGAGAGGGAGAGGAGAAAGAGAGAGGGAGAGAGAGAGGAGAAAGAGAGAGTGAGGAGGGAGAGAGAGAGGAGAAAGAGAGAGTGAGGAGGGAGAGAGAGAGAAAGGAGAGAGAGAGAGAGAAGTCATTCAGAAGGTTCAATTATGCAGAATAAGGCGATGCAGTTCAACCCACTAGATAAAAAATGTATACTTTTCTTCACTCCACAATTAATTGAATTGCTAGCCCCAGAGAACAAACCCCCGCAGGAGTTGTAATAGCTCCCTTAATGGAATATCTGAGTGCGTCAGCATCCCCATCGGCATCGGTGGCCGAGAGGACAGCGAGGGAATCTCCGGCAGAGATGGCTTGGCCGGCCTGCACCGTCACATGGTGGAGGGGGGCGGAGCCGAACGATGGGTAGTTGTCGTTTATGTCTTCGATCTACAAGAGTAATGCCGGTTTCTCGCAACCCGTCCGCTCTCTCTCTCTCTCTCTATTTTTTCTCGCAATCGCTTTCTCTCCCTTTGTCGTTCTCTTGCTCTAGAGTTTTCTCTCTATGCTAACCAAAACTCTTAGTTGAAGCGTAGTCCTCGCCGTGGGTGCAGCCGGACTACACTGCCCTTTACAATCGCTGACGAACACCTAAATATTGGAGTATTTCATGAAACGTAACTTTCTCTATGAGATAATTGTTCGGTTAATGCGTATTGTGTAATTATTATTCATTCCCCTGTGTTTTCTACCTCGATGCGATGCTCTGCACCCGCTTCCCTATCAAATGACGTGTTTGTGTAGATCTCAGGAGAGTCGGGAGCCTTGAGGAAGAAGAGGGAAGGAGGGGGAGAGGAGGAGGGGGAGGGAGAGGAGGGGGAAGATAGAGAGAAGCAGTGCTTCCGATTCTCTTCGTTGCTGTCCTCGTCTCGAACATTTGGCAAGTGAGTCACGAGACGCGGGAGCGGATTGCTGTCGTTCTCCACCAGAGACACTACCAACTCCTGAAATTGGAATCTTTCGTTTTCGTTTAAATTGGATTCTCTCTCTCTCTCTCTCTCTCTTTCATTTATCTTCATATCTTTTCCTGTCACTCAGTCACTCGCTCTCTCCCTTATATCTCTTCGACCTGCTGCTCCCAGACGGGACAGTGGTCATCTTCATCCAAGACATCGAAATAGAAAGTGCGCGGAGTGCATGCGGTGGAGGGGGCGACAGCGAGACAGGCGAGGATGGACACGCGGAGGGAGGCGGCCGACTCGCGGTCAAAGGCACGGAGCTGTACGACGGAGCCGCCCTCGCTGAGACGGAGCCACTTCCAGGCCTGAGCAGAGGACGGAATGCAGATGTACGTGCGTTTACATATGTATGTACATACATACATATGTACATATGTACATGCATACATATGTACATATACTATTAACCATTTATACCTTAATGTCCATGTCACTCACTCCCTCCTTTCTCTCTCTCTCCTCTCTCTCTCTCGCTCTCTCTCCAATACCTGATCGGCTGGATTTGTCTTCCTGAAGATGACCGCGCTAGGCAATGGAGGATCATCGCGCACCTTCAAAATACATGTACAATTCCTTGGAATTTTAATATTTGTAGCATATATTGGCGAGCTCGTAGCAAAACAACTAGTATTTCGGGACCGTGTCAGAATAGCAACGACCATTATAGCCATACGTGTTAAAATGGACATTTGAGAAACGTACTTATAGCAATGGGCAATTGAGCAACCGAGCCGAATCGCAACGGAAGGGCTGCCATTTGAGCAGCAAGTCAAAAGAGCAACAGGGAAATAGAGCAATGGTGACAAACGAGCAATCAAGAAACAGAGCAACGCGACAAATGAGCAACCGGTCAACATTTGTGGTAGGGGGCCTATGAGACCTCACGGGTCCCGAACGCGACATTTGAGCAACGAGACAAACGAGCAACGGGCTAGATCTTCTTCCCTGGTATAGGGAGGGGTCTATGAGACCCAATAGACCTAATGGATCTCAACTGCTACATTTGAGCAACGGGACAATTGAGCAACGGGCAAAATCCTTTTCCATGGTATAGGGGTCTATGAGACCCAATGGGTCTCAACTGCGACATTTGAGCAACGTGACAATTGAGCAACGGGCTAGATCTTCTTCCATGGTATAGGGGTCTATGAGACCCAATGGGTCTCAACTGCGACATTTGAGCAACGGGACAATTGAGCAACGACATTTGAGCAACGGGCTGAAACTTTTTCTCTGGTATAGGGGAAGGGGGTCTATGAGACTCAATGGGTCCCGACTGCGACATTTGAGCAACGAGACATTTGAGCAACGACATTTGAGCAACGGGCTGAAACTCTTTCTCGGGTATATTGGGTGGGGCTATGAGACCCATTGGGTCCTGACTGCGACATTTGAGCAACGGGACAATTGAGCAACGGGCATAATCCTTTTCGCTGGTATACAGGGGGCCTATGAGACCCAATTGGTCCTGTTGCCTTCACCTGAGACAATTGAGCAATGGGCTATTTATACATATAATTCATTTTGTCTGGTATTAGGGTGATAAGAAGACCCAATGTTGCTTGCACCAAAATTTTGCAATGGGATATGTATGTATTTATGTATGTATCTTACGATTAGCAATACGGTTGTTATGTATGACACTCATGCAGTTATAGGCAGTACTTGCAGTTAATAGAGTCAATCTGGGAGACTCGAACACGGGGGTGCAGGGAGCAAAATTATTTTCTAATCAACTTTATTCACAGGGTTTGTGTGGCATCCTAAGGCCTTCTCAAAAACATTTTTCCAAGAATTATTTTTCTGCCATCCACAGTAGGCGGCGACATACCGAAAATATTCAATGACCATAAGATTTTATTTGTTGAGCAAACTAAATTATGAACAGTTACATCGATTGTTAATTATAAAGCGCATAAGAAAGGTAACTATGACTTTCTTTCAAAAAATTATTGGGCCCCTTTCTGCTTTTCGATCGTTGAAATCAAAAAAATTTCAAACATGACGGATTAGGCCTTGGAAACTACAAAAAAACTGGAAGACTTGATTTGTATAAACTCAAATTTTCAATCATAGTAGGAGTCACAAATTATTAATTGCTTTAATTTTTTTAATATTGAAACTTTCTAAAGTGATCTGTTCTTTGAATAAAAATAAGAGTGAAAATATGCAAATGTATGCAAATCAAGTGACTTTAGCACCAACTATGATGGAAAGGTCCCAGTAGGACCGCAAATTGGGTCCCTGATTAGTTATTTGGAATGGCGGAAGGGTCCAAACTAAGAATAAGCTACTTTTTCATAAGGCATCTAATCGCTACGAGCAGTCCTGTGACTGGACTTTGAGTGTGAGTATCTCGCATAAGAACCATATTGCTAATTGTAAGATATGTACATATATCCCATTGCAAGCAACATTATGTCTTCTTATCCCCCTAATAATAGACAAAATGAATACTCAATTATATGTATATAGCCCATTGCTCAATTGTCTCAGGTGAAGGCAAACAGACCAATTGGGCCTCATAGGCCCCCTGTATACCAGCGAAAAGGATTATGCCCGTTGCTCAATTGTCCCGTTGCTCAAATGTCGCAGTCAGGACCCAATGGGTCTCATAGCCCCACCCAATATACCCGAGAAAGAGTTTCAGCCCGTTGCTCAAATGTCGTTGCTCAAATGTCTCGTTGCTCAAATGTCGCAGTCGGGACCCATTGAGTCTCATAGACCCCCTTCCCCTATACCAGAGAAAAAGTTTCAGCCCGTTGCTCAAATGTCGTTGCTCAATTGTCCCGTTGCTCAAATGTCGCAGTTGAGACCCATTGGGTCTCATAGACCCCTATACCAGGGAAGAAGATCTAGCCCGTTGCTCAATTGTCCCGTTGCTCAAATGTCGCGGTCGGGAGCCGTGAGGTCTCATAGGCCCCCTACCACAAATGTTGACCGGTTGCTCATTTGTCGCGTTGCTCTGTTTCCTGATTGCTCGTTTGTCACCTTTGCTCTATTTCCCTGTTGCTATTTTGACTTGCTGCTCAAATGGCCGCCCTTCCGTTGCGATTCGGCTCCGTTGCTCAATTGTCCGTTGTGCGAATGTCGTTGCTATTCTGACACGGTCCCAGTAAACCACCTTGAGCGTTGCGATGGTGCCGTGCAGTTTGTTCTCTGCAAAGGAATAACGGGCATCCTCCAAAGGCTCCGTCCACACGGGCCGACGGCGGGCAATTCGGACACAGAACGGAGAAGACGACCAGTTTCCACCCAGAGTCTGCCGTAGCTCCACGCACACCTACACATGCTCTCTCTCTCTCTCTCTCTCTCTCTCTCTCTCTCCTCTCTCTCTCTCTCTTTCTTATCTCTTTCTCTTTCTTTTACTCTTCTTTTTCTCTTTCTCTTTCTCTTCTCTTTCTCTTTCTCTTTCTCTTTCTCTTTCTCTTTCTCTCTCTCTTTCTCTTTCTCTTTCTCTTTCTCTTCTCTCATTCCCTTGGTCTCTTTCTCTTTCTCTTCTCTCCCTCTCGCCTTCTTTCCGCCGAGTCCCTGAAGTGATTGCGTCACAACCAGGTCGCTGTTGTCGCTGACGCCGAAGTGTGCATCGGAAGAAGTGAGCTTCCCCGCCGGCTTCTTCCCTTCCACTTTACCGATCTGAACTACCAAGTTGACACTTCAGTATTCTCCTTTCTTTAATTTCAAACATGTACATAAATACATGTACATACATATGTATGTATGTATATTTACAGTAATTGAGAATGAAAGACTAAATGTATCCCACCACAGTGCCAATGGGGTCCATCTCATTCGCAGTGAGGTTGATTGGTGTCTTGGTCGTTCGTGGTGAGGCTTCACTTAGTTGGGCCGGCTTCTCTATTGTTATGACAACCTAGATATGTATGTATGTACATATATGTTCATATGTATTTATCCGGCAATCTTTTAATTTAATTAGTGACTGCGGTGGCTTCCGTTGAGTGGTATTCTATTTTTTGTCTTATGTTGTGAATCTGTCAAGTACAAATTGTCGTGCAACAAACCTGGTTTTGTAGTGCTAAGAGATGAAAGAGGTGATAAGAGAGGATGACGAACCGTTGCCGAGTCGAGGACAGAAGAAGAGGCCTTGTCATGGACAGAGATGGTGAGGGTGATGGGGGATTCATCTGTGGAGGCGATGGAACGACGAAGAACGAGAGAACCCGTCTGAGGATTGAGAGAGAAGAGAGTGGAGGGCTCGGAGAGGGAGAAGACGAGGGAGGAAGAGGGGGTTATGAGAGGAGAGGGAAGAGGGAGTGACCGGCCGAGAGGGAAGTGGAAAGGAAGTGACACAGGGAACGACGATTTCACGAAGCGAATTCTGCAAGGGTGACAATGAATCCAACACCTTATGAACTATGTATCTATGTACATATCTATATACATGTTTATGTACATATGTATGTATCTATGTACATATATGTACATATACTCATCTCAATCTCATCAGTCAACAATAATTCCTTGTTTTCATAAATATGTATGTATGTACAGTACCGCTCAGCGGCCAGGGGTCAATGCTATAGCGGCCATAATCTTAGCCAACGCGAAACAATTTTAGGAAACATTTTGACGGCTTTTAAGAGTTGTTAGAGTCCATGCCATAAAAATTCATTGCTTTCAGTAGTGTTCTGTAAGTTGCCACATTTCGATTTCGAAAACAAAGTTTCGGGTTGTCTCCTCTCCTCTCATCGGAATATATTTTTTTACGAACGAAATATGCATTGTTTTGTAGAGTTTTTGAGCTTAGTGGATGCAGAACATTGCCCTGAAGACAGAAATAACAATGAATTCTGAAAACAAAAATGTTACAGGCCTTAATTTCGCTTGGCCTCTTTGGGCTATAACCGCTATAGCCGCTATAGCATTGACCTCTGGCCGCTGAGCGGTACTGTACTACATACATTTGTGTACCTACATATGTATATATGTATATATAAATGTATATGTATGCACAACCTTTGAATTAAACAAATCTACAGCATGATTTCAGGCAGCGCACTTGGGTGTAGTCCCACTTGTCGTATCTGTGGTACTGGATGTGGTTGTGGTGGAGGGAGGGAGTAGAAGATGCAGACTGAGAGTCGTTGTTGCGGTAGAACCAGCCGAATCGGTAGCCGAGAGAGGAAGCGAGAGAGACGACTGCTCACGCCATGAGGAGGAGGTCAGAGTGACACTAGCGCCGTCAGGAGAGATCGATAGGGGTAGAGAAGGTGGCAGAGAAGGGAAGGACAGTCTGCAGGAGAGAGGAGGAGGTTGAGAAGAGAGAGAGAGATAAAGGGAAAGAGAATTAAACAGCCAGAACCACTGAAATAGAATGAGAGTGCCAGACAGACTGAAAAGACAAGAAAAGGAAAAACCAAACCTAATCTTTCCCGAAGAATAATTAAATTTTGGAGTGAGAATCCTTGAATCAACAGGAAAGGCATCGGACACGAGCTTGAGATCATAGAGAGGTTCAATGAACGAGAACGGATAAGGACGATCGACCACGAGAAGAAGGTTACCTGTAAAGTGGAGATGGAGAAGGAGGAAAAAAGAAAGAGAACGAGAGAGAGAGAGAGAGAGAAGAGAGAGCGCGATGGAGAGAGAAGGAGAAGGAGGAAAAGAGAGAGAGAGAGAGAGAGAGAGAGAGAGAGAGAGGAGATAGGAGAGAGCGAAGGAGAGAGAAAGAGGAAGGAGAAAGAGAGAAACACGAACGTGGCTCGTCTTCTTCCTTGTTGCCCTCTTTGATGGTTGCAGTGAGCCAGAGGCGGATTCGCTCGGCCGGAAGCGGCCGCGCGAACAGCAGTTCTCCGCTGTCGTTAACCTGTAGGAATCTCGAAATGGCCGACACATTATCTCGCACTTTCCATCGCTCTCTCTCTCTATCTCTCTCTCTCTCTCGCCTCCATCTCTTTCTCTACTGGTCTCGTCACATAAAGAGAGTTACGGGGTATTCACATCCATAATATTATTATCTTTTGTAGGCTGACCTCGAAGTACTCTCGGACATCCCGGCCACCAGCCTCTGAAGTAGCCTGAAGAAGAGTGAATGACGATGGGGGTAACAGCTTTTTCTCTGCTCTCTTCCGCAAGGAGAAACTCCGGTCGGACGGAGAGACGTGAATCTCTTCCAGAGCAGCCAAGTCAATCTGAAAGGAGGAGATTCCGTCTGCAATACACACAATACCCTCACTCGCTTAGTAACTCAACCTTTGTGATTCTGTAAAAATCTATTCAAACCTACTTTTACAAGAACGGACGAGGTCTTTGGTGGCTTCCCGCCATCAGATGCGAAAATCCTGAACGTTGTCGAATTGACTACTCCAGATGCTGAAATATGAAGCGTATGAGAAAAGATTGAAAGACATGTGTATTTATTTAGTTAGGAATGAAAGAGAACGACTGAGAAACAGAGAAGTGAAGGTAGGCACCAGGAAATCGCTCAGTGGTGAAGATGTTTCCTCTTTCGTCAACTCGGAAGCGCGCGTCTCTCGACTGGAAGACTACCGTATTCAGCGGCGACGTCGTGTCGTTGTCCGAGGCGCCCACGCGCCCAACAAAGACACCGGCGGCCGCGTCGGTCACAGCGAAGTGGTAGGAAGGACGAGAGAACACCGGGGGCCATTCATTTGCATCCTCAAGACAAGCATTTGAATGGGACAGAGATGAGTGAGAGAGAGAGAGCGAGAGGAAGCGCGAGAGAAAGAGAGAGAGAGAGAGAGAGAGAGAGAGAGATAGAGAGAGAGAGAGAAACGATAGCGAATACCTCGACGATGAGAGTTACACTTGCGACCAAGCATTCACCACTTCCCGAGTGAGTAGCATTGACAGAGAAGGAGAGGCGGCCACTGCCGACTTCCTCGCGGTCAACGCCACCGACACGGAGTGCCGTGCCGTCCACGGAGAGACGCGCGTCGGGCGGAGAGAGCGCCAGCCGCCACTCCTCCGCCGCCTCGTCAACCTTGCGATATTAATTATTTACAAATCACTATTTCTGCATAAATCAAAAGTGAAACAATATTGGATCGTTGAACGTAATGTTATTGTTAGTCTCGCTAACAATGAGAGGAAATGTTGCATTCGTCTCTTCAGTGACAACGAACTGGAAGGAGTGTGAGATAAAGGGCGCGTGAGCCTCAGCAGTTGTGAATCGACAACCTGTAAATGACTACAGATATGGACTTAAAATTGCCACTGTTATTATCTTAAGACCCAAGTGACAAGTACAATTTACTTATGCGAGCATACTACCTGGATGTTTTCTTGTTGAAGGCTGCGTTGTGGCCGTTGACTCTCCTTTGTTAGCAGGAGTAGTGACTTGGGTAGTAGCAGCGCGAACAGCAAGCGTAGCTACAGTCACTTCTACAGTGATCTCGGCGAGCGTTGTGTGACTCCGATTAGAAGAGGGATTGCCATCGGAGGCCGAGAGAGTCACGACGCCCGCGTCGGCCGCCGAGAGGGCTCGCGAGAGGAAAAGCTCGCCCTCGCACACTCCCGCCGACTCGTCACAGCCAAGGCGGCGGGCAGCCACAGCGGAAGACGCCTGGGGCAACAGGGAGGAATTCATTTGCATACATACAAACAAAAGTATAAATGTCGATATGACTCGCCTAGTTTATATAACAGTTCTAGTCTTCCATCCCCTCTTCTACTACCCCTTCCTTCATCATCATGACCGCTTTGTCCACTAAAGCGTGTTAATTCTGATGTGTGCCCATAGCGGAGAAATGCCAACCGAAAAAGGAAGGCCTACTCGGGTTTCGTATACCTCAGCTTCATGAGACATGAGGAAGGTGGAGAGAATGAGAAATGAGAGATACGTAGAAAGGTAGAAATGTAGGTAGAAATGAAGAGAGACTAAGAATGGAACCGGGAGGATTGCGTATCTCGCGAGCCCGTCAATTCCAGCATCTGCATCTCTTGTCTTGAATCGCCCGATCACATGGCCCAATCGCGTTCCCTTCAACATCAACAATTCGTAGCAGCCATGTAAGAGAAATTGAGAACTGCAGTATGCATGTTCATTCATACATACATACATACATACATACATACATACGCACTTATTTGAGTCTATACACTGTTTCCTGGCTATGATCTTAATTCGTTCCTTCAGAATCGTCTTCTCTGGCCATCTTTTCTCCTGTTTCTCTCTACATGCATATGTATGTACATTCCTCTCACTTTCTCTTTATCTCTCTCTATCCCTTCCTCTCTCATTCCTGACTCTTTGACAATTCTCTGACCTCCTCAAGTTGAATATCCACCGGTACATCGACGAAGACGGGTGGATTGTCGTTGACATCAACAACTTGTATGTCAACGGATGCTCTGGAGTGGCGCGGCCCTCCCAGCAGCAGAGTGTAGGACTTCCAGCGAGAACCGTCAGCCAGGCGAAGCTCAAATCATTCTCTCTTTTGTCTTTTATCTCGTCGTTTATCACGAAAACTTCATCTTCCCTCTTCTGTCATTATCAAGGCTACACAACATCTTCCCCAACGAGGTCCATCCCGAGTGCATCAGGACAGTATAGAATGCCAAATTTGAATGTATGAGACAAGTGGTGGATGGAGAGAGAGATAAAGAGAGAAAGAAGAGAAAAGAGAGAGAGAACGAGAGAAAGAGAGAGAGAAGGAGAGAGAGAGAAAGAGAGATAGAGAGAGAAAGAGAGAGAAGGAGAGCAGTGCTGCTTGGCATGACTGGTGTGCCTACTTGCTTGTTGAGGGAGGGTTGTTGGTGGCAGCCTAATTGCCTGGCAGCTTCATTAAACCATAAATAGGCAAAGAGTGCTTTCCGTCTTCTCTGCTGCAATCATTGCCCCGATGAGTCCTCCCCCCTCCCCTTCATCCTGGCAGTTCATGAAAGAGAGAGAGAGAGAGAGAGAGAGAGAGAGAGAGAGAGAGGGAGAGAGAAGGAGAGAGAGAGCGCATGCCCGGGCATCATCATAATGACTCACCGATTTCGCCCTTTCTCGTGCTCATTTCGTCTCTCTCTCTCACTCTCTCTATGTCTATCTCTTGTCTCATAGAATTTCACCTCCATTTATGTATTTCGAACAACTTTACCCTTGAATGCTCTTGTTTCCCCTTCCAGTTGAAGTCGAAGTGATCAAAGGACCCTCCGGCAACATTCCGCTGTCCTTTCATTTTGTGTCAGTCCATGTCAGAGTGTTCAGGAATGTGGTGGACAGATGCTGAGAGATTAGTTAGAGGACAGGTAGAGAGAGAAGGAGAGAGAGCGAGAGAGAGAGAGAGAGAGAGAGAGTGAGAGGGAGAGCCAAAGAGACGGAAGCGGACTGTCGTACGAAAAGAGTGAAGTTGCAGACAGAATACATCGTGAGCTTCCCGGGAATGGACAGCGAAGGGCGACTGTTTGGTTGTGCAGACAGAGAGGGACTGGGGAGGGGCAAAGCCGCGAGGCACACACATGGATGTCAGCCACGAGCACTGCTAGGCAAGAGAGAGAGAGAGAGAGCGAGAGAGAGGGAGAGAGGGAGAGAGATGATTGGCAGAGAGAGAGAGCACAGAGATGTAGAGAGACAAACGTCAGCGTCGAGGGGAGTCTTGAGCGAGAGCTCAGCACAGCTGCCCTCAGAAGAAGGGCGGAGGGCGAAGACCCCCAAGGGGTCTCCGTCGACGATGCGAGCAGAGGAGGGGCAGATGGACAGGCGGAGGGGCCGACCGATCGGCCAGTCTTCATCTACCAGAAGGAATGAGGGATCCACGCGGATCACGGAGGAAGAGACAGAGGAGAGCGGACTACGGGAGGACGCCGCTCCGTCTGCCACAGCACACACCAGAAGATCTGCAGAAAGAGGCAATGAGAGAGAGAGAGACAGAGAGGGAGAGAGAAGGGAGAGCGAATAACAGGGACAAAAAGAGCAGAGTGCTCGCTGTATCGCTTCAAGGTCTCCTCCTCATGGACTTCAACTGCTTTCAGCAAGCAGTAAGAGGCACCAAAAAAAGAGGACGCATTATTCAGGATGATTGCATGACCCTTTTCTCTCTCTTTCTCTCTCTCTCTCTCTCTCTTTCTCTCTCTCTCTCTTTCTCTTTTTCTCTTTTACTCGCCCGCTTATTCCGTCTTGGAATTTGAGTGAACCGAACCACAGATGGGAGGAATTACTGTGATGGCAAATGTAGAATTCATAGAAAGGAAAGGAGAAGGAGAGAAGGGGTAATTACTGCAGATGGTTAGAAGAATTGGAA
This sequence comes from Allodiplogaster sudhausi, assembly GCA_945643635.1. Taxonomy (NCBI): domain Eukaryota; kingdom Metazoa; phylum Nematoda; class Chromadorea; order Rhabditida; family Diplogasteridae; genus Allodiplogaster; species Allodiplogaster sudhausi. The sequence goes on along the minus strand of CALZFC010000040.1, from coordinate 306,332 downwards.
GAATAACAGGTTAGAAATATAAAGTGAAGAATTAATATGCTATTCGAGAGTTTTAAAAAATACGGAAGACTCTTCTCGTAATATCGTCGATGAAGAATACACTTTTTCGACGCGTTTTAAACATAACGAGGATTACCCGCTACTGACGATGAGAGTTTTCTTATCCACAAGAATGTAGGTTACTGATGATAATGAGTTATCTTGGCAGAGAGAGATACAGAGAGAAAAGAAAGAGACATAGAGAGAGAAGGAGAGAGAGGGGGGTGAGAGAGAAGAGAAAGGGAGAACGAGAGCAGAAAGTGATTGGAAAGTGAGCGAGAAAGATTCTAAATGTTGTGAACTGGCTCTACCAACAAAACACTTTGCTAGCACAGTTGTCGTTCAACGGTCATTGAATTGTGAGGAGGACAAGGAATTCGCGTTCTCGCTAGGAAAGGCAAAAAACGTAATAAGGCATTTATAGATTTCAACAGCGGAGATGATACAGTTTATATGTATGTACATGTACAAGAAAAAGGCAAACGAGAGAGTGAGAGGGAGAGGGAGAGAGAGGGCGAGAGAGAGAGAGAGAGGGAGAGGGAAAAAGAGAGAGAGCGAGAGTGAGATATGTACAGTAAAGTTAAAGTGAACCGAACCTATGTAAGTAATGAAGATGGCGAGACGGCGCAGTGTCGTGACGATGCATTGGCGATGACGCCGCATCGAACACGGTGAGGAACAGTCGGGGAGGAATTATGGAGGAGAAGCTGAAATGGAAAGAGGAGAGGGAATCAGAGAGATTAGAAGGAGTAGGGAAAGAGACAGAGTGAGAGAGAGTGATAACGATGGTTGAGAGAGAGAGATAGGGAAAGAGAGAGAGAGAGAGAGAGAGAGAGAGAGAGAGAGGGTCGGGTGATTTGGGAGTGATGAGAAGTTGGCCGTCTTCAGCACCGTTCACTTCTCAGCCTCTTTGTCTCACCTTTTCATCCTCCTCTGTTTCGCTCTCTCTCTTTATCTCTCTCTCTCCCTCTCTCACTTTGTTTCTCTCTTTCGTCTGGTTCTTCAGTGAGCAATGCCTCTTTCGGATTAACAAATCTGCAGCGAACCCAAAGGCGCTCACAGAATACTTGGGGGCGGGACTTAGCTAACAAGGAAAAGAGAAGAGAGAAAGAATGGGAAGAGACATAGAGAATGACGAAGAGAGGAAACGACAGGGTTCAGCTGAAGACATAAGGAAGCGAAATATAGAAAAGAGGGAGAGAGAGAGAGAGAGAGAGAGAGAGAGAGAGAGAGAGAGAGAGAGAGAGAGTAAGGGAAGGGGTGAGAGAAAGGGTGAGAGATAGGAAGAAAGAAAAGGTGAGGGAGAGGGAGAGAGTGAGAGTAAGAACAAGAGTGCTACAAGTGCAGTGCTAGCTGACTTTTCGTTAGGTAAGCATGCGTAAAGATGAGTGATGCCCTGAAGGGGAGTGGGAGAGCCTAACACGTATTATCAGAGAAGAGAGGACTTGCTGCCAGGAAGGCTAGACATCTTTGGGGCACTTTCACCATATTTTCGACAAAGAAGGGCCTGGATCTACGTTCGAACTGAATTCTATCACATTATAAATACGAACCTCCTGCCAGCCCCGATTAAACACCAACCGAAAGTCTTATGTAGTGAAAATCTCATAATTTTGGTGTCCGGGATACGCAACAATAAAATTTTTGAAATAACAGTAACTTTATCATTCAGCAACTCAAACTTAACATTCTGGATAACAAGAAACAAAGTGGAATACTTCCTTGTCTACCCTTTCTTCTTCTTGAATCTGTCGAGGACACTCTTTGGTTTGTCCTGAGTTTGCGTCTCCTCTCCCTCCACGAACAATTCCTTCTCCATCGCTCTCCTCTCCAGGTTGTGCTTCTTCCTTGCCTCTGCCTGTAGCTCCTCCTTGTTCTTCGCATTCTTGACTCCGCCCCCTCTCCCTTTCGCCTTATTCTTGACGGTGTACTCGATCTGCGGTGCCTTTGTCCATAAAATGGATTTCTTCTTCTCGATCTCCTCCTCGAGTGCTTCCGTGTTCACTTGGGTCACTGCGTCTGCATCCAGACAGATCATTTCGGCCGGTATCTGCAAGAACAGGTTGCAACATGCTCAGCTCGTGGTACACATGACATCAAATATTTATTTCTTACCCGACCGGCAAATAAGTTACGGAGAGTCAATGATAAATGATAAACCTAAAGTTACATAGAATAAATGAAAATATCTATAAAAAAAAGTTGTGAAGAAGGAAAGAGAAAGAGGCACCGAAAGAACCTTGAGAGAAACAGAGGCAGACAAAGAAAGAGAGAGAGTTGTTAGTGAGAAGTGAGTAAAGAGAGAAAAGAGAAAGAGAGTGGAGCAAAGAAGAAAGGAAGAAGAAGAGACCTTGTCGAGCAGTTGCTTCACTTCCCGCTCCCTGCGCTGTCTCTTCGTCTCGTACGGATTATTGCGTAACGCGTCCACATTCGCCTCACCACTGCCTGAAGAAGAGGAGATGTAGAAAGGAATAAGAAAGAGAAGGCAAAAAGAACACGGGGAAAGTTGGGAGGCAATGAAGAACAAATGAAGTGAAATAATGAGGAGATCAAGGAGAAAAATAGCAAACGAGGACCGGAAAAGTCAACCTGGGACGAGAATAGAGGAGAATCCGTGGTCATGGCCAACGCCAAGAACATCCTCGAAAGGCACGAAGTTCAGTGAGGCCACCGAGCAGGGGAAGCGGTGAGTGAGGTAGGGATCACTGCAGACACCAGACTCCAGGTCACGATAGATCTGCAAGCAAAGGAGAGAGAAAGAGAGAGAGAGAGAGAGAGAGAGAGAGAGAGGCATGGAGTGGTACCTACCTGAACAGTGTTGCCACAAACAGCAGCAAGCGCATGCCGCTGACTCACTGCAATGTGAGTGAGCCCGCGTGGCATGTTGTATGTGTGGAGATGGCGGAAGGTCCGCACGTCCCAGACCCTGAGAGAACATCCACCGTATCTCTGCTTCTCTACTCTCATCACAGTAAATCTGCCCTTCCGCTCTCCTCTACTCTCACCTGCACTTGTTGTCGATCCCTGAAGTGTACATGTAGTTGCCGGTTTCGTCAACAGCAATGCCACTAAGTGTGCAGGGATGCGCCAGCATTCGCACCAAGGGCTCCTTCACTGTCGGGGACCAAAGGGATACGGTACCTGCAACTCACAATCGTTTACACATATGTAATTAGTTAATTACATAGAAACAGGGAATAAAAGCGAGGTCCGTCAAGTCGACGGTACCTTTTCCCCTGCATAGAACATGGAAGCCCATATATGTTTAAAAAGGTAATAATATCCTTTAGTAGCAAAGAAGGATAAACTCCTTGTTTAAGGATGTAATTTATTGCTGTACCTCACAATCATAATGATGACTGAAGCAGCCGAGCCTCTTAAAAAGAAGGAAGTGAATAGATAAAGAAAGCCACGCACCATCTCCATGGCCAGTGTGAATGATGGCATTGGCTGGGTTCTGAGTCATGACATTGAGAGGTCCCCGTCCTGTCCTGTACGATGCAACCATCTGCCCGACTGAAGTGTCGACGAAATGAAGGAATGAGGTCTTCGTCTACAAAAGGAAAGGCTGATTCCTTTGATGCGTCAGCCTAGAAATCAATAAGAAACGCGTCTCCGTTAAAGACTACGTTTTTCAGGCATTGTCTCCAACTGAATACTATTTCTGATGAATGAATTTATAGCATAAACTGTGCTGAAAACAAATAATCCTTTTTAAAAAATGAAAGAGAGAAGCAAACCCCAGCAACGAGAAGGAAGTGATGAGGGAGGAACTCGAGATTGAGTGTTTGGAAGAGACTCTTGAGGCAATGCAACTCTACGCCTGCCTGGTCGTAGATGTAAGTGTAGTTCTTCTGCGAGACCGCCACCATCAATTCCGTATGCAAGAATCTGAAGACAGATCACCAAGTGACTCACATCTCTCACAAAAGAAATATAAGTAAACCCCATCAATAAAAATAATACTGTATATAAGTGAGACCGAGATCAATGATTAGAGCAAGAAACAATGAGAATGAAAATATTATACGAAAGATAAGAAAACAAAGTAAGTGTCGAGGTTGAGAGAATTAAGAAAAAATGGTTAGTTTACTTGCGAACTGGTGCTCTTAAGAAATGAATTGAAAGATACAAACTGGACATCGCGGACAGTCTCCATGACATTGGTCTCGAACTGGAGTTTCTTGGTGTGCCAGTCCAAGACGGCCACGTGTCCCTTGCGGCCGGCCAGAGCGAGGAAGCGTCCGTTCCGGGAGAAGTCCGTGCGGTAAGGGCCGAACTGCTCCAAGTTCAGATCAAAGCGCTGCAAACAGCCAAAATTTCCCGTCATTCTAGTCGTGCCGAGAAAATACAACAATAAAATAAGAATAATATTAGAACAAGCAAAAGAACAACCAGAAAGGGGAGCCCGTAACCGGTATATTAACTCAATTCATTCAAGCGCTTTAGTATTTAAGCTGGAGACTAATAATAGAAAATAAAATAGAATAATTCGAGATGGATGAACAGAAGAACCTTGCTGGCACTGGCGATATCCACATTCGCGACAATCTCACTCTGCCGGATGTTGTATGTGAATTCGCCGTCGTCAGGTTTGATGAATCCCTGTTCCTCCTCGTTCAACAACTCGGCCCTCGCTGTCTTCTCGATGCTCTCCATCATCTTCTGCTTCTTCTTCGCGAACTTCTTGGTCTGGAGAGCGGATCGCATGGCCTCAGGCTTGATGTTCACGGCAGCGTTGGAGTGGCGTGCGAGGGCGGCCGCGCTCACTTCCACCACGTCCGGGTACTCATCTTCTACGCGGCGTTTTCTATTCAGAATACCTCTACTAATGTTCCACAGAAGTCTCGAATAAAAGGCAGGGATGAAAACAATAGAGTCGGACTAACTTTGGAAAAGTTTTCTTTCGTTCCTTCTTCATCATCTTGAAGAGCTTCCAGTTTTTCTTGCCTTCCACATTTCCATCTTCAGGTGTCTCGTCAACTGCAGTCAGCACCACTTTTTCCGTCGCCATAACGAGAAGGTCGAGCTGGAAAAGAAATTACACAATTCGTGAATACAAAATGCGCCGGCTTGATGTTTGCTAGTCAAATCGCGAATAAATTCTGCTATTTAACAAAAACATTTCTTTTGATGATAAGGAAAAGTATCTAAACGGAAATAAAAGGACTGGAAAAGAAGAAGTTTACCATCAGCTCTGGAATTTTTCGAGAACGGCGTTAGAATAGTTACGAATGAGCCAATGTGCAGCGCAGATTAGATTTTCGAAGAGGTGTACTAAAATATGTGAAGTAACCAACGTGATTGATCGTAAAAGGGCCTTAAATTTCGTGTTGGTTGCGAGGAGGAAGAAAGGTTGTCGTGAAGAGATGGAAGATATAAAGTGTTGAGGGGCAAGCAAGACAGAGGGGAGAGGAGAGGGGATGGCTTGCTAGTGGCAGGGTGGACAATACACCGTCAGGGCACTTCTACTACTTCTCCCAGTACATGCGCATCTAGGTCAACGCCAGTCTACTCATCTCCTCTATCCTTTTTGCTCTCTCTAATCTCTCTCTCTCTCTCTCTCTCTTCTTAGGCTCTGTCTACAGATCCGTCTGCCTAGGGATCTCTTGCTCTATCCTAATTCTCTCTCCACATTCCTCTCTCTCTAGCTGTCTTTATTCCTCCCTTTCCCTTCCACTTTCTCTTCTTTCCATCGTCAGTCTTGTTCTGCTTATCATGCAAGAATCTCATTAGTCCTGTCTCTTTTCTCCTTCTCTCCCAGTCTGCCCAACTCGATGGAGATCTTTTTTCTTCTCTCATTCTAGCATCTGCCATGAATCTTCTGCCGCCGTTCCAGGAGCCGGAGCTCCGTCTGATCATGCCACCTGAACAGGTCTATTTTTGCACGTCCCCTTCTCCCTAACCTTACTCTTTCCGTTTCTCGCATCTTTCTTACAAACTCAATTGTGTTCCTTCTCATGATCTCTTTTTTCTCTAGCTCTCGTTTATCTGTCTCTCTTTTCTTCATATCTCTTCTCTTGTCTCTCCCTCTCTCTCTTCTCCATCTTAGTTTTTCTATCTCGCTTTTCTCAATCTCTCTTACTTAATCTCTTCTTTTCCTTTTCAGTCTCATTCTCTCTCTCTCTGTCTTCTCTATCTCTCTTTCTCTGTCGTGTACCCCGACTCCATCCCTCCTCAGAGTTCGGAGACGGATGAAGAGCAGCATGGAAGTGAGCGTCGTCGCTACAAGACCTATACTGTCATGCAGCGAAGTGGCTTCCAGCACACGGAGTGAGCACGCCTTGGACAGATCATGCGACTACCGTAATCCTCTCTCAGATACGCCCGTATCATGGTGCAACTGTGCAAGGCTGAGCTGGTGCTCTCTCTTGGGTTCCTGGCCCACGGCCTCTCTTGCCCTGGCTTCTCCCAGGCCGAGTACCAGTCCACTTGCCACATGAACAGCGTGGCCGCCATAGTCGGCCTGCTCACTGCATTCATCGGAATCGGAGCCGTGCACAGGTATACGGTAGCCCGCAAAATGCTCCCTTCTTGCAATGAGGAATGCAGATATCGTTGGCGGACGATGCTCGTGATGTGGCTGATCCTGTGTATCATCTCATCGGTCGGCCATCTTCTGGTTGTGATCACGGCGGGAATCTGGCTGGACAAGCTGAGCAAGATGAAGGAAAGGACTGGTTTCATCAACGGCCTCTCAGTTACAATGCTGCTCTGCTCGGTTACTGTCGGTCAGCATGCTGCCTTCGCTCGCGAAGAGTTTAGAATTGTATACTGCAAATTTTTCATTTCTTTACTATCTGTTTTTGTAGGAAATTATATTGAGAAAACATGTCATTTCCTACTCGTTTATGACGGACAGCCAATAACAACAGTACATTTGACAGTTCCACTTGCACTTTCCTTTTTTTATTGTAAGAGAAAGGACTCATGTCCTTCATCCTCGCCTATATAAATTTGAATTATTCAAGAACATTACAGGCGTGTGCTTCATTCTGACATCCGTTCTAATCTGCCACTACTGGAACTCGCAGTCTCCACAGTATCAGCCTGTCGGAAAAGTTGCTGTGAGTTTTACTAATAATTTATTTAACAATTTTCTTTTTAAATATTTTTTGCCACAAAGGAAAAAAATTAACGAAACAATATGAACAACCCATCTTCTTCACTGCATCATCAATGCAAACAAAAACAAAATTGTAAGTGTTAAAATTGCTCTGAAAGAAATTGAATGACGAGACTTGGTAGCGAGGGATTAGGTCAAACCACAATACAGCGACAATTTCGGATATCAGTTCCAACGGCTTCCCTCTAGTTACTAATTCAATTCTCAGAAACGATCGCGGAGTGTTCGACGAAGACTGAGCCGCGTGGGCAGCGGGGCCGAGAGGACCAAGTCTAGAAGTTCAACCAAGCAGTACATTGTGTGACCGGTACAATTTGGTACTCGTTCCTATCTACATTTTGTCACAGATATCACAGATCCCCCACTCCATATTCGCTCTAAGTCGACTAGCCTTTTGTGTGAGATCGCCAAGTAATTATTATTAGCCTAGTGAATTCGCAACGGGCCTCGCATATACTCTCTCACTGCCAGTTTATTGTATTATATACATATCCATTCTACTGATTGCCAAACCTCTCATGCATTCCACTGGGCACTAAATGATCTTCGAGATTCTTGCTGGTTTGAATGCGGCGACAGGATATGGCCGGACTCAACAAGCGCGCGAACTATAGAGCAGATATTCTTGACGTCATCGATTCCACTGTGCAAGCGTCCCTATAATTATCGATACTTCCCTCAAAGATAAATAATAGCTGTATAATACCTCATGCCGAATCCCGTAGTGAGAGAGCATATCTCGAATTCCACGAGGAAACTTGTTATTCTTCTCACAGAAAGACTTCTTAATATTGATCCACTGGTTGAAGTACCTGCAGTCAGTAAAAAAACCAGTACAATGAACATGATCATGTTTCAGAAAAGTAATACGCTGAAGACACTTCTGATGTCAGCAAACATCATAGAATACTGTAACTGACGAAGGCAGCGGAATATTCTTAGCCTGTGCTTCGGAAGGCAGCATTACTTTAAGATCCCAATCACCACACGTAACGAAACAGAACGACTTTCCCTCTGGGATCTCTTGAGTCATCCAACGGTCTAATTCACTCAGAACTTCTTCGACTCGATTACAGTTTTCAACCATTTCCTGCAACAGCTCAATCAATTCCTCAAGTTAATTCGGAAACTAACATAAGGTTGAAAAAGGAAAGCGAAGCTCGAATATTAATTAGTACAAAGCACCTGTATAATACCGGTTAATTCGGTGCAGAAAGGAGTGAGCTCCGGCCGCTCCACCGGCTTGACATAACGGTGAAAGGTTGCCTCCAGAGCCAGAGTCGATGAATCTACTTTCACAACGGGGAACTCGATGATCTCCTGAACTCTGATAGTGTATTGAAAACAACAGCAGATTCTACGCAAGCAACTTCCCAAACCTGTATCAGGGAATAAAAGCCTTGCCGGATGGCTTTCCAAAACAGGGTGGGGTGGCCAAAAAAATTAGTCAGAAAACAGGGTAGGGTCGTAAAAATCTAACTTTTTATTTTAAATATGTGTTTATGGAAACGCAAAAGCATTTTTGAGTTTGACCCAATGTTCGACTACATTGAACAAAATTCTACGTAGAGTGCAAAGTAGCGAAGGACGGACGTCAAAAAGACCTCGTAGGTGCTTACCCTAGTCTGTGAGCATACTTCCCGGGGGTTGTTTGAGTCATCCAATATATCAAATTGTAGAGTAAATTCGGGGAGGCTGATCGCACCATTTTGATTCCCCAAATGACTACTTTTTCATAGCCTACAAAATCAAGCAATATTCAAATTAAACGGCGAAATAATTTCATACTGTCAAAGCTAAATTGATGTGATTTATTTTGATTTTTCCGAATATCAAAATGGTGCAATCTGCCTCCCCGAATTTTCTCTACAATTTGATATATTGGATAGCTGAAACAACCACCTAGAACTATGCTCACAGACTAGGGTAAACACCGACGAGATAAATTTTAGATATAAAAATATGTTTCAAAGTATATCACAGACAACATCAGTTGAGGAAACTATTTTCTCCGTACTCTCTGATTACTTTTAGCACAGACAAGCCATTAAACACGAACCTCGTTGACATTTTGTTTTAAAATACATTTTGTTGGGTGTATTATGTAACCTTCTCACCTAACATTCCCAACAAAAAAAACAGACTGGTGTAATTCTGATGCCCCAAAAACAGGGTAGGTCGCCGGAATCCGGCAACCCTTTTATTCCCTGACCTGTATTGGGAGTATCTTGCCACCTCTCTCGCAAGTTGCCTCAAAGTCGAGGACGAGAAAGAAGTCGAAGAGTTGCTTTGGCCGCACCATCCCGCGTCGTAGCGCAGCCGCCATTGGCAATCGGCTGAAAACTCCTCGGGAAAAAAGCGAGCAGTTGCTACGTAATTAAAAATGCGCAAAGCAGTCCACTAGCAGTGACAAAATGTATTGCCATTGTAGTGCGGAGCAACTGCTCGCTTTTTTCCCGAGTCTTTTATAGTTGTAAAAAAGAACCAAGCGGAGAAGATTAACCCAAGAAATAGATATCTTACACTGATAAGTAAAAAAAAGAATTCTTCAAATTTGGCTGTCAACATCCGATCCGTCAATATGACCGTAAACTAAAACTTTTGATGAGGAAAAATAGTAATTCTAAGAAGTATAATATTACGGCCCGGTTGATGGCTCAAGATGGCGTGTTCTGCATTTTTGAGCTCATTGAAATGTAGCATTTTACGTTCTAAGTTTTCATGATTAATTAATTCATGAAGGTTATGCAGCCGAGGGTACGCGGGCTCTGCTCGGCCCCCCTGGCTCTCCATTTACGACGGAGTGCCTCTACTGCCTCGTGAGTGTTCATTTTGTTTCTATTATATATTTTCCTTATCCTGTTAGTTTTATTCTACTTCTTGACAGAACTTCTGTACTGGTTGGTCCGGCGGTGCGACTTCTCCTTCAACAGTTCGGCATTGCTGACCGAGATGTCTCTCCATCTGGACCAAAAGGCAATCTCATCAAAAAGTTCGGCAGTTTTTGAACATCATTTTGGCAGCAATAGTCGATTCAGTCTTCTGCTCTATTCAAGATAAAAAAGCTTGTGCTTTTTTTTCTCTCTCTATACATTGCTTTTGACATAGTGGTGTTTGATTTAATTCCAACATCATATTCACGTTCGCTTAATTTTTTTATTTCCCTCACTGGCACACGATCTTTTTTACTTGGTTAGAACATACGGCACGTGATTCTAATTTACATGTTTGAGAGCTGTTTAGGGACGTTTTATCGTGGATATTTTCGAAGAAGCTGAAGCCGGTGGTCCATGTTCCTAGTCCCGCAGCCTCATCCGCTGCTCCTCCCTCGCCTAGTCCCGCAGCCCCTTCCTCTGTTCCTCCCGCTCCTCTCGGTAGTCGTCGATCGCTTGGCGGACACATCGACATCCCCCTCACCAACATGAGGAAGACAATCGCGAAACGTCTGTCACTCTCCAAGGTTCTTCTTGCTTTTTTAGTTGATTTCTTGCTATTATCTCATTAGCTGTTCAGTCTTGAAAATAGCTTAAAAGCCGACTGCCTAGATAAATTTTCAGTCATCCATCCTGGTAAAATAAAATCGAGATTTCGCGCCTAATCAACATGTAATATAATACATTAGATTTTTTTAAAGCATGAACTATAGGTATAAACAGACAAAAAAGGCTCTCCCTCACTCATCTTTCCTCAGGCTTTTGGGCGCCCCATTTTAAACTAGGGTCTTCAAGTATGAAAAGTAGTGGAGTGTGTTAATTGTGCCTTAAAGTGCTATTTTCCGTTTGCTTCGGAATGTGTATCTGTGATGACTTGATATTTGAGGCAACGATTCCCCATGAATATCTCTCCGGCAGTGTGGATCTGGCAGAAGTTGGCAAGCTTCGCGAGGCTCTGAAGAGGGACGGCATCGCTGTTTCTGTCAACGACTTCATTGTCAAAGCCTGCGCTTCCGCACTCAAGGTCCGCCTTACTTTTTTTTTAAACAGGGAAGCTTTGATTATGATAGTTAAATTTTAACGAATTAATTCACGTAGTTTGTTAATGGACACAACAAATAAATCGTCAGACTGTTCCTGAAGTGAACGTGCGATGGTCGGAGGAAGCGGGAGAAGTGGAGGCGAATTCCTCCGTGGACATCTCGGTTGCAGTGGCCACGCCAAACGGACTGATCACTCCCATTGTCTTCGGAGCGGATGCTAAGGGAGTCACGGAGATATCGCAGACGATTAAAGAGCTCGCCGCGAAGGCCCGAGAAGGGCGGCTTCAGCCGACCGAGTTCCAGGGCGGCTCTTTCACGTAAGCAACCACTTCGTTACTTTTCTTATTGTTAGTAACGGCGCCACTTGCACACGGAACTTGCTGTTTTAGGATTTCTAACCTTGGAATGTTCGGAAGTGTGTCAGGCTTCACGGCGATCATCAACACTCCGCAAGTGGCAATCTTGACTGTCAGCTCAAGCTTGCCTCGCTATTCGCCAGAGAAGCAAGCGATTTCAGAGTTAGCTCCATTTATCGTAAGGAATCACAATCTGAATTGGAGTATGCAATGCATTTCAGTCTGTTTTTGGTGTATTTCTTTTTCATTTCCGAAGTCTTTTTTTGAGTGTAGAGTTGACTTCTTTACAAGCTGTGATAAGTGCGTCTTGAGGATGTCGCTGACGCTGTGCTACGACGGCCGAGCCGTTTCCCCAGCCACCGCTTCCAGCTTCCTCGACCACGTCTGCAGCGGACTCAGCGACCCGCTCCGCCTTCTCCTGGCTGCTCATCCCTCCCAACTCGCCACTCCTTTCGACGATTCAAGTGTCGACTATTCTGCACTGCTATGAAGCTACTAGGAAAATGTAGTTGTATAGATACTCGTTCACTTGTTACAAATTGCGATACCGACGGGAATTAGTAGCAGTTCATGAAATATTATAGTGGTCTCAAATGACTGTGCGTAGTCAGCCAACGTAGACGAGGAATAGCAGGCCCACCAAATACATTATTACTACATTTCGTGAGAACAACAACATTGCAATCACCTCCCGCCCCCTGCAGTCGAAGACATGGTTTGCGAAGGAGTTCATGATTTGCATGGCCTTGGAAGAGGCTGCAGTGTCCGGGTTGGCCAGCTTGAAGACATAGATTTACACGGAGTTAGATTTCTTCGGCTTTCTCATATCGTCACCGGTGCTCGAAAGGTTTTTGTTCTTCGCTCTGGTGGAGCGTGCAGCCGTGCCATTGAATTCTCCCGTTTGACAAAGGACCCATATGATCATTCCAAATCGAATGGGAAAGAAGACTGTCAACATCTCATGCACTCATTTTCATTCTCTCGCTCACGCCAATTCCTTCCCTCTCTTCCAGTCTTACGCTACTGTCACTCCACTGTTAACTCTTCAATGCAGCGCTGATAACGAAAGTGTCATAACGATCGGAAAAAAATGAGTATGCCTTCCTTCAAATTGTAGATGAGATTGGATTGACGGAGTATCTGCTACAGAAAGAGAATGGTCATCAGCATCGACGATGCGGGCGACGGCAGCCCCCGTTTTTATGTTGATGTACTTGATCCTATCAGTTCTTCTCTCGGATATTCACTTCCTTTTCTTTCCTCTTCCAGCTTTAAATTAATTCCAGTTTATTCAGTCAGTTAAATTAATTCCCATGCACGTTAATCACGACGACAAGGGTTTATGAGATCTAATTTCGTATTTTATGCACATATTTCATAATGGAGTGACTCTATAATTCATCAGATGACTTCTCCAGTGAGCAACTGGGTGGCTATATGGCAAAGGAGAAGCAAAATACAACTGCTGTCCACGACTACACACTGTGAGTGGCAGGCAGCGAGAGAGACCCTTATGAGTTCACGATCGGGAAGTTGAGGAGAGAAAGAACGGGGAGACAATGAGCAAAGGAGAGGGAAGAAGGGAGAAACATGAGCGAAGAGTGACCAGAACATGGTGAGATGCAGATACAAGTTGTCCTAGTCGATGAGCTGCTCCACGACGAGAGCGGCGTCAGGACGGCCACTGAGGCGGAGGGCGTGGGCAAGGCCAGAGAGGGGCTCCCGACGGGACTCCCACAGGGACAAGAGAACCGAAGCAGGGGAAGCGAAACGGGCAGCGTAGGGGATCACGGATGGGGCACGCAGGGCATGCGCCACACTCGCCCAGCCACGATCGCCCCCGCCATCCAGCAGAGAACGGAGACGGTCACGGCAAGTGGATGGCAGACGGCTCGGCACCGACAGCGACGACTCCTCTTGCAGACGGACCTGCAGAGAGAGAGAAAGAGAGAGAGAGAGAGCTGAGAAAGAGGAGAGAGAGAGAGAGAGAGAGAGAGAGAGAGAGCTGTGAAAGAGGAGACACAGAGAGATACTGAGATGAGAGAGAGAAATATATATATAGCGAGAGAAAACTGAGAAAGCGGAGACACAGAGATACTGAGATGAGAGAGAGTGAGACCTCTTCGTAGTCCGAGTCGAGCCTTAGATCGAGAACGTGTGGAGGCGCGGCCGTCTCTTTCTGCAGAACGACGAGGCGACCGGAGAAGGAAGCGGCAGCGGCTGCACTCTCTGCCCAGATCGAGAAGGCGCATTCCACTCCGGAGGGGGCAGACCACGCTTCTTCTGCTGACATCTCCTACACAGAGAGGGAGAGAGTAGCAGAATAAAAGAGAGAGAGAGAGATAGAGAGAGAGAGATAGAGAGAGAGAGAGAGATAGAGAGAGAGAGAAGCAGACAGACCAGATAGGAGTCGTCGATGCGGAAAGAGGGAGGCATGTCCTCGAGGCAGACGGCGAGTGCGCCATGCGAGGCGAGAGCGAATGCGTGTGACTCTGCCACTCTCCTCCCCCTCTCTTCCTCCGCTACCAAAGAGTCGGCTGCTCCCTCGGGCACGATGGCCACGCGAAGGAGCAGAGAGAAGCCAGGCGACGGTGCGAAGCCACCGACTCCGCCGCCGCGCCGAGTCAGGCTCCCGACACCCGGCGGCGGCGGCCGCCGAGGCGCCGTCGCTATTTCGTCGTACGGCGCGAACACCGCGATTCGCATTCGCTTAGTCGCCGATCGCTTCAGTGGACGGCCGGCGAGCAAGAGTCTACAAAGGGAAAAGTGTTCCTGACAAAAAAGAAAAGAGAGAGAGAGAGGCTGACTTGCAGAAGGAAGTGGTGAGAACGTGAGCGACTCTGCTGGGATGAGTGTGAATGTGAAGATGAGCAGAGTGTCCCCCCTCCTCCTGCCAGCCCCCTCCTCGATTGGCGTAGAGTCGCAGCTTCCACTCGTCCAGTGAGGACGCGCAGTGCCCGAGAGAGACGACGAATGGAAGCCGGGCGGTCTCCTCTGGGAAACCGGCCAGCCCGGCCGACCTGGCCCCTGCTCCGCCCGCACTCACTGACACTATTGCTGACAGCGGCATCTCGTTTTCTACAAAACATTATTATTCGTTCAAATTCTTTTCCCAAAAGTTGACAGACAGTATTTGTCAACTTACAATTAGAAATACCATCAAAGCAAGAAAGAGCTATTCCGATCGCCGTATGCCTTACCTTCCAAATCTGGTATTCCCTGCTCTGCACTCTGTGTCGTCAGGAAGACAAGAGTAGGCGCGAAGAAGCTGCCTTCGGGCACGAGGAGAGATGTGCTGCTCGCATGCATCTGAGAGAGAGACAGAGAGAGAGAAAGAGAGATAGACACAGAGAGAGAGAGAGAGAGGTCGAGATAATCAGTAACGAAGTGAACATACGGAGAGCGTGGCTCCTCTGTGGTCGACCCTGGCCGCGACGACTCTGTCAGCTGCATCAGCGCATTCGTAGACAGTGGCGTAGTGGTCGTCGGAGAGGGAGGAGGAAGTCGTCCTGAGTAGTGCCGCGTGGCGACACGAGGAGGCCGTGGAGGACGACGCTCCCTCCCCGCACGACGCCGACGGCAAAAGCGCCGCTCGCGATTCGCTGCCGCCCTAGAATCTCTTTCTTCACACATACAATATTCTTATTTGGGAAAAAAATTTTGTTATTCATTTGTACTTCATTTGTCCATTTTTCAAATGATATAGGGAGACTTCTACCAATCTGTATGTACATATGTGGATATCACTGATACGAGATAATATTTATTCGATCTTCCTGGAAATGTGCTTTTATAACAAATATGATAATATTCTCTAGTGATATTTTCTCTTTCTCTCTCTCTCTCTCTTTCATCTCTCTCTCTTTCTCTCTCTCTCTCTCTCTCTCTCTGTGTCTCTCTCTCACTCCTCTGCTATTCATGCGAATTATAATCCTTTGAATGTGCTGCCAGTGCTCAAGCCTCTTCCGGCGGCATCTTTGAGTTCATTCTCAGAGATTTCCCCATCTCTTCCATTATCACGCTCATTCTTTACGAGTTCGGAGAAATATTGGCCGTAAGTGTGAGAGAGTGAAGACTGAAGGTTCAGAGTCGATTTAAAAAACATAAGTTGATGAAGGTGTTTACGGCTGACTTATGATGACCTTTGACCCTTATCGAAATTATGATTGATCATTGATAAGGTTTCTTAAATGTATTGTATATATATATTCTTAAAACTTTTATTTCTATATAAGTTGTTTTACCTCTTCCCTCGCCTCTCTTGCATAGGAGCGAAGGCTAGCTGAAGCAGCGATGGAAGAGTGGGCGTAGAGGGGAGGAACGGCCCTCAGATCGCCCTCGGGCATTCCATGCTTCAGCGGCTCTGCTTCGTACGCTGCAAATCATCATCATCAACATATTTTTTATATCCCGGATTTCGAAATCCCGGTCAGCGGAAGATCACGGATTCACTGTTCGTTCTGCTTTCTTTATTCTTCTCCATATCTCAATCCCTTCATCCTTCGCCTCTTGGATCATCTCTTCCCATTCTCCGATCTCATTTCATCCCTGATCAATGGCCGATGAAGACGATAAAGATTATGAGAGATGGAGAAAGGTGTGCGGCAAAAGGTCATCCAAGTTGAAGGACTGGGAGAGAGAGAGAGAGAAAGAGAGAGAGAGAGAGAGAGAGAGAGAGAGAGAGAGAGAAGAGCATAGGAAAGAAAGAATGTACAAGTACGAGAGAGAATCGAGAAGTAGCGGTGAGATAAAAGACTGGAACAGAGAGGGCCTATAGTAGTTGATGCCACGCAGGAAAATGGACGGAAGCGACATCTTTAGAATGGGATAAGGAGAGAGAGAAAGAGAGAGAGAGGAGTGGGAGGAGAGGGGACTAATGACAAGATGAGAGAGTGGGTAAGAGGGGAGAGATAGAAAAGCGCGACGGAATCGCGGATTAGGAGTGCTGCGGGCGAGAATGGAGAAGGCCACGCGACGATTGATGGATCGTCTTTTGTCTTTACCTCTCTGTTCCGATCTCTCTCTCTCTCTCTCTCTCTCCTTCCCTCTCTCATTCTCTCTCTCTCTCTCTCTCTTTCCCCTCTCATTCTCTCTCTCCTCTCTCGGCCACTGTTCCCGTCTGACTCCTGTACCTCCTCCCCGGTTCTGTGTGGCAGTGGACTTGAAAGGCTGATCCGCCTAACGAGCCATTACACTGCGAAGCCTCGCTCCCTCCCTGTCACAGCAAGAGAAGGATGTTGAAAAGAAGGAGGTGCCGAGAGGGATGAATGATCACCCGCAGACACTCCATTCTTTGGCACAGGAAGAGAGGAAGTCAGAGAGAGGAAGAGAAAGGGAGAGAGAGAGAGAGAGAGGGAGAGAGAGAGACCGAAAGAAGCCCAACCGCAGTAGCCGGTCGCAATTGAACGGGGCTGAGTGTTCGGTGGTCGTCGCAGCAAGAGAAGGAGGCAGATGGCAACGAGGAAGAAGAGAAGGAGGAGCACGGCGGCAGAAGAAGCCGCCAACAGACGCTCGGCCCACGAGGAGTCGCTCGCGCAAACACTGAGAAGAGATGAGAGGGTGCATGAGTGCTTCTCCTCTAGCCAGATTCTCGTACCCGCTGGCACAGCCGACGGCCTCCCTCCCCTCTCCCTCGCAGCTTCTCCCTCCATTCATCGGCCGCGGCTCGTCGCATCCTCTGCTCCGGCTGCTCTCGCACGACGAAGAACACGCCGACCACGGCGACCAGGTTGACCAGCCACCGTCAACCACGCACGGCAACTCGCACTCACGAGACTCCTACAATAGTCATGTCGAATTGTAGAGAAAGAAATATCTACAGAAGAGTGAGTAAGAAAGAGATGGAGGGTGAGATGCAAACCTCGTCCTGTCCAGGACAGGCCAGTCCCCCGTTCATGGGAGCTGGATTGTTGCAGATGCGTTGCCGCGCCACTCGCGGCAGCACGGATGCGCCGTACGCTTCGAGTGCGGTCTGGAGACGCGAACAGTCGACGGCACAGACTCCCGCCCACTCTGACCATTCCGACCAGCCACCGTCCACTGACAACCACACTTTTACCATATTCGTCCTTTACTATGTTTAATCATCCAATAGTGGAAGCCCTAGTCTCCTCTATACATATATGTACATATGTATGTACATAGATACATAGTTACTATACATATACATACATGTGTATGTACATATGTACATATGTAGGTCGACACAAGCATACCGACACTTTAAATTAGTGTTTTGTATCACCACTTTAAAATTTTTGCGGTCAAGTGTTTTTTTAGAGCAAAGGGGGACAGAAATCTGCTTCCCTTTCCCTTATTTCCGCTCTGAGGTTTCCTTCTCCTGGCTATTTCGTAAACCGCGGCCGTTTGAGTTGGCAGAAATGTCGTAGCACCAGAGTGAGTCCCCCGGGCACAGATCACAATCATGTCCACTCTCCGTCTTCTTCTTTGACCTCTCTGCTCTCTCCTCTCTCTCCCTCCCCCATCTTCTCTCTCTCTCTCTCTCTCTCTCTCTCTCTCTCTGAGAAACACTCTCTGTTCCGGCTGGTTGCAGCTGTCTCCTTGTAAGGGTGGTCATTTCTCATGCGAGTGGCTCTTCCCAAATAAGCCCTCTTTGATGCTTCTCCTTGCCTGGAATGCCCCTCTGGCATCTTCACTAAACTCGGCGACTTCTTCTGCCGCCCGACAGCAAACTTCAAAGATACATACATATTCTCATGCCTATTGAAAAGCAAGTAGTGAAGGGGAAGATGAAATCGTGAGCGCGAGAGAAATACATGTATTTGTCAGATAAATGTACAACTTCCTCCCTCATACAGATATCCCGAGATCCCTGCAAAACTCTCTAGCTCTTTGGCCAGGCCTGATCACCAGAGAGTGAGTGACCTGAGGCTCGCCGCCCGATCGCATTTTCTCCCCTCTCTCTTTAAATCTCTCTCTCTCTCTCTCTCTCTGGCTCTCTCTCTCTCTGCCGTTCTCTTTCTATCTTCCCTCTCACCCTATTCTCTGCCTTTTCTTCCATCTCTTTCTCTCCCACTCTCTCACAACGACAATTACAATTTTACGCGCAATACGTTGGAAAGTAAGGCAGCCGCCATTGAAAGAGGAACATAGAGGGCAGCGAAAGAAAGAGATGTACTCTCTCGAAAAAAAGATGGGCCATTGAGAATATGCGCAAGGCAGAACAGAAGGAGACGTCGTTATTGAGAGTAGAAAGAATAGCAAAAAGAGATACTATAAAGTGTAGGGCGGCATGTGTTGGAAGAGAGAGAACGAGAGAGAGAGAGAGAGAGAGAGAGAGAGAGAGAGAGCGCGAGAGAGAGACAGATAGAGCGAGAGAGAGAGAAAGAGCGAGAGAGAGAGAGTGAGAGAGTGAGAGAGCGAGAGAGAGAGAGATCAAGAGAGCGAGAGAGAGAGAGAGAGAGTGAGAGAGAAAGAATTTCAGTGGCTATTCACATTGCGAGCCATTCAGGTGGTCAAATGCAGAGTTTGACCTCTCCATTCGCAATGCTCTTTATTCTCTCTCTCTCTTCTCATTCTCTCTCTCTCTCTCTCTCTCTCTTCCTACAGCAAGGAGAATCCCCCATTTTGCTCTCTTGTCTGATCAGCATACGAACCACTCGTTCTCTCCTGACCACAACATATCCCCCCGCAAATGTTTCACATATGGATGACATACATACATACTATGTAGACAACGCGGAAGAGCTGGCAGGAGCAGCTTAAGAGCCACAGAGAACGAGAGAGTGCAGAGTCAGAGATAAGCGAGGAAAGATTTAGAGAGAGAGATAGAGAGAAATAGAGAGAGAGAGAGATAGAGAGAGATAGAGAGAGAGAGGGAGAGAGAGAGAGCTGGAGACCAGGAAGCAGGACAAAATGAATAATCAGCAGGAGGACGGAACGAATTGGAGAACAACAAAAGTAACGGAGAAAAACAAGAGATGTATTGCAATTGAAAGCGGGGATTTCAACAGTCATGTTGTATGTATGTATATAGCAGAATTACAAAAAGTGGACATATTCGACTTACCGTATACGTGAAGAACAGCGGGAGAAGCCAATCGCCTTCCTGCAATGTTTGAGGCGACGCAGGTGTAAGCGCCCTGGAAGAGAGGAAATTGAAAGAGCTTGAGCTGAAAAATGCAACCACAACCAATGCATAAGTTAGTCTAACAGAACCATCGTTTTTAGTATGCACGTTTTTCAATGTATGCAAATGCTTATGGTTTATAATCGAAAACGTGCCTGATCTGTAAGCCTGGTGGCTGAGATGAGGAGACTTCCATCAGAAGCAACGATGACGTTGCCATCCACCGACAGCGCCTCCCCGTCCTATAAGAGAAAATATTTTTAAATGTTTTGCACTATTAATTTGTATTAAAATAACTAACGTAAAAAAATAGCCTCGTCAGGAAAAGTTGATAAATCTACCTTGAGCCAGACGACCGCAGCCCTGGGGTCGGCCTCGGGTGGCTGGCAGGAGAGGGCGACGGAGGATCCCTCACGCACTCGCGTCGAAGACGCCGTCTGCACAAAGTGCTTCCGGATGTCTGCAATTCACTCTCATCACTTTCTCGCTTCCTTCTCTTTCTTTTCAGCAAAGGGCTCAGATTCCCATCGTTTACTGATATTTTTCTTTCCTTGCACTTCCTTTTCCATACGCATTGGTGTTACCGTAACGCTCTTTTCTCTCGGGCTCCATCTTTCCTCAAGTCTTATCTTAATCGACATCTAAAGACAAGACGCCACCAAATGGGATGGACTCATAAACGATAATGTGAATTGGCCACAACCACTGTTCTTTTCTTCTGCGTACTAAACAAATACTGGGATGCTAATGGGAGCACCGAGCTTCCGGATCTGAATGTGCAAAAGCATTTAGTTTTGATTGTACGACGAGAAGAGGCAGAGAGAGAGAGGCAGAGAGAAAAAGAGACGGAGAGAGAAAGGCAACCAGAGAAAGAGTGAATGAGACAAAATAATGAGGAGAAAACTACAAAATGGCATCGGAAGGTCTGCTGCATGTCAGACTGTTCATTCTTGTTCATACTTCTTCCTCTCTTCTTCCTCCCCTCTCCCCATTACATTCTCTCGGGCGACTTTTCCTAATGCCAACGCTGGCTGTGAGAACAATAAAGACATTAGAAAGAACGTTTGGTGAAGATGAGCAGAGCAAAAGGGACACGGTGAGAGCTTGTATTAGAGAGTGAGATAGAAAGAGAGAAAGAGAACGAGAGAGAGAGAGAGAGAGGGAGAGAGATGGGAATAGCTAGAGTAACAAGAAGAAGAAGTAGCATTCGGCGGTGGCAGAGACCGAAGCCACTTGAAGATCTGCGGCAGCCTCCGGATGCACTTCTAAGCTTCGACCGAATCAGACCAATCAGCTATCCCCCTCCTCTCCGCAAATTGAATGGACGCAGGGGGCCACTGATGGCCGGCCACCAACAATATTCCGGCATTCCAGTGTGTGATGAATTCGAAAGGAAAAGAGAGAAAGAGAAAGATGGCGCTTGTTAACTGGGAGTGTTCTCATATCTCCCAGTCAAGTCTCTTCCATTTCCTTTCATCTGTCATTTTTCCTCTTCCTCTGACAAATGGGTCTCACTTTGATGAAACCGCCCTCACAAGTTGTTTTCTTCGGATGACTGTCAACATACAACAAATGAACCGGCTCAACTTATGTAACCGCAGCTGATCTTCTTCCAATTGAATACAAATCCGTAATTCCCTATTTACTTCTTTGTCCGACATTGCAACATGGAGATGGCAGCTGGAGCATCCCTGTCACTCATTCAGGGCATGGACAGAGATGACAAAGAGGAGAGAGAGAGAGAGAGAGAGAGAGAGAGAGAGAGAGAGTGGGAAGGAGAGAGAAGCCAAGACAATGAGAGGGAGGCTCGAGGAGTGACACATGGAGGTCGTGCCGGTAGGTAGGCTAATTGAAGAGAAGGTGGAAGGGGAAGCAACTGGCGTCACTCACAGGCTACTTAAATCACCCCCGAAGGGGTCTTCTTTCCAATTGTTTCTGTCCTCCTCAATGCCCGCTCTCTCTCTCTCTCTCTCTCTCTCTCTCTCTCTCTTTCTCACACCCTTGTTCACATTGCCGTCCTTCCTGTCTAGAGTGTAAGCCCATATATTTCACGTGTGTGCCAAGAGGGCCCGAGCTTCTCGTGTGTTATTGTTGTCCCTTCTCGATTATGCGACAGATACGACGTAGTCTGAGATGAACGACGTCACATTTTCATCGTGAATCACCATGAAGTGGAGAGGGATGAGCTGGCTTAAGAGGGAGAGAGAGAGAGAGAGAGAGAGAGAGAGAGAGGGAGAGAGAGGGGGAGGAAGAGGGAGAGAGATAAGTGAGATAAAGAAGAGAAAGCCATGGGGGGGGGGTGCAAGATGGGGTTGCATGCGCCTACTCACATTGCATTCGTCTCGGCCATTTGATTTGATATCAATTTCCGAAGTCAAACACAACCTCTACTGGATGCTCCCCTCTCCATCCTAAGCGGCTGGTTCAGTCAAAGAGGAATGAAGGACGCGAAAAGGGAAGGGAGAAGAGAGAAAGACCGAGAGCAGTAGAAGGGATTAAATTGAGCAAAGAGCACAACTTTACTCTCTTCATGATCATGTCCTAGGGGATATGCAAATTAGAATGACAAGAGAGACAGAGAACAGAAGTGGAGTTGCGTAAGAGGGGAGAGGAAGGGGAGAGAGGGGGGAGGGAGAGAGGGAGGGGAGAGAGGGGGGGAAGAGGCAGACTATGGATGGAGTTCCGAATCCCTCCGATAAGACCGCAAGCATGCGGCAGTGGTAGAAGAACATTCATTACGAGAGTCCCCTTTAGTCTATCGAGATTTAGCGAGAGAGGGAGAGAGGTAGAGATTGAGAGGAAAGAGAGAGAACGATAGGGGCAGCATCTCTCCTAGACAATGAAGTTAGGTGAGGCCAAGGATTTACGGAAAAAAACAACCTGGTCAAACAATCAAACCACGGACAGCTATTTTTGTGCTGTAAATAAGTTCAGAAGTGGGAATAGTAATGGTCAATTGAAAACGGGGAAATTTTCCAGTAACCAATTGTTCCGGATGTTTATATGTATGCCACGACCGTTTTCTGCAGGATCTAAGGTGATAAATCTGACCGGTGATATACGAGAGTGAGACTGGAGGCGAGATTGACAGAAAAAGAGAGAGAGTGTGAGAGTGAGAGAGAAAGAAACTGCCAGTTGGATAGAGTAGCTGTCGTCCTCTCTTCTTTCCCTTATATATTTCGTGGAGTTTTTTCGTTCCGAGAGGTCACTCACCATTTCGAGGCACCAAGAGTTGGGAGATTGGGAGATTGGATAGGAATGAGCATCGGAGATTGTGAAGCAAGAAGGGTATGGTGTATATGGCAATTGGAGGAAAACGAGAGAGGGAAATGGAGAGAGAGAGAGAGAGAGAGAGAGAGAGAGATGGAAAGAGATAAAGAGGAAGATGAGAAATATTGCGAAGATTGAAGGAGAAAGGGGAGACGACACAGCTCAGCCAGCAAGCGAAGCCTAATCTTTCCACAAATAAACATGATGGCTGAGTATGGCATCTGTGGCAGAGAATCACACGGTGGGCAGGCCCAGAGGGAGGGCGAGGAAGAAGGGGGGAGTGTCAACAACTCATGCCACCATATGGCTGAAGCTGCACGCTCTCTTTTTGTCTTCATCTCTCGCTGCCTCTCTCTCTTTCACCTCAATGGGCCTTGTCAATCTTTTTTTCAAATTCAGCAGGAAACAGCTCCCGCTCATCTCAGCCATGAAGAAACAAAGGGATCTCCCTTTTCTGCAGAGATTCTACTAACTGGGCTACTTTTTATTAAAGAAGAAGTTGTGTGTCTTTCTGCTCTGTTGAAAACAATATGTACAAGGTTCTTTAAATGCCACAGCCAGCAGAAATATAGTCTCTGCCCATATTCAGGAGGTTTTTTAACTGCTTGTGATGGTATGCATCTTGGGAAAGAGAGAGAGAGAGAGAGTACAGAGAAGGTGAGAGCAAGAGGGAGGGAAAGAAACAGAGGGAGAAAGAGGGAGTGGGAGAGACAGAAGATGTGTTCTTCTCCGTCTGGCTCATCCGGCTTTGCTGACAACCGGGTGCGGGTAGGAGAGAGAAAGAGATAGAGAAGGGGAGAAAGAAAGAAAGAGCGAGAGAAACAGAGAGAAAGAGCAACACAGCGAAATGATAGATTTTGGGGGACACATTGACAGACAAGCTGGTGAGAAGTGTGAGTTGAAGAAGCAAAGCTAAGATATAGCGAGAACGCCATGGAGCAAAAAATGGCAAGAAACAGAGAATGCGATTAGAATTATAGACCGAGCGAGAGACTGCTAGAAATTGAGGAGTGAGAGCGAGAGAGTGAGAGAGGAAGTGAGACAGACAAAAAAGGAGAGAGATAGACAACGATACAGGAGAAGGAAAACAAGCCAGCGAAAAGATGAAGAAGCGCTCTATATATTTTGACACCTTTCTTCAGACACAGTGGTGCTCCGCTTCGTCATAATAATCAAAAACATCGTATGCAAATGCATGCGTGTCCCATCCTACCATACACCAACCACTATAAAACCACACAAATGCATATATGAGGTCATACATATAGAAGTTGATGAAATGTTTTCTGTCTCCTCATACTTTGTGAGTAGTTTCAAACCACACGAGCCAGAGATTTTTTTTGATACAGCGCGACGGTTTTTTTAATGTTGTGAAAAGCAATCCACGCTTAACTAATGCATTCATGGTGCACTTTCTTTCTATCTTATCCGTCTCTTTCCCTCTCCTTCTCTCTCTCTCTCAATCCCTTTCACTCTTTTTCTCTCTATCTCCTCTCTCTATATCCTTCTCTCTCTCTCTCTCTCTCTCTCTCTCTCTCTATCCCTTTCTCTCTCACAATCACTTCTGTTTGTCGACTTTTTTTGTTCGCATCACATCACACAAAGATAGAGAGAACGTAAAGAAGAAGACCGCTCGTCCATTCAGTCTCCCTTTCAATGTTTCCATCCCTTGTAGTTTCTTTCTTTCTCCTGCTCCCCTATCGCTTAATCTTTTATATTTATCTTTTTTAACAGTATAGATACCCTCTCTTTCTCTCGCCCACTTCCCACTTTCTCTCCCTCTTTACTCAATGTTCTCTATTTGAAAGGCCCTAAACATCTGTAAAGGGACACTTCCAGAGTTGTCACCGATATCGCCGAGCAACGGGAAGAAGATGAGGGATGTGGAAAAAATCAGCTTCATATACGATCCACACCATTTATACATAATTCATTCAAATCGCACTATTCTTCTCAATCTACACACACTCTCTCTCTTTCTCTCTCTACCACTCTCTCCTCTCTCCCTCGTTCGCCAATTCTCTCCCTCTCCTTCTCTCTAATGTTACCCTACAGCTCTCTCTCTCACGCACTCTTTCGCTATCTCTCTCTTTCTTTCTCTATCTATTCTCACTTTCTCTCCTTTCTTCATTCTATTCCTAAAGTTCCTTTGTTACAATGAATGGATGCAATGAGTCAATATTCGAACGCGACACTTTCCACAGATAAAGGCAGTGAATCAGGGAAACCACAGGAATGACAGCCATGGAGAGGAGATGAGATTGAGTGAGATATGAGAGAGCGAAAGACGAAGATAAGGCAAAAGTACAACAAATAGCAGGCAGAAATGCGAATACGATTGCTATGGAAAGTAAAAAAAGAAGAATGCGTGAGAGAGAACGAGGGATAGCGAGAGAGAGTGAGGGAGAGAGAGAAAGAGAGAGAGAGAGAGAGAGAGAGAGAGAGAGAGAGTAATACTGACAAGCAGTGGCGATGCGGGCGGCATCGGAGCGTACGGGCGGCGCGGGCGGCTGTGGGGTGGCGTAGCATTCGCAGCTGGCGAAGTCGCCATCCAAGTCGGCACGGGAGATGTTGACCTCGGCGCGGAGAAGGCTTCTGCTCTGGCCGCCGCGCCCCTCCTCCCCCTCCCGCGTCGTGTGACTCAGCTGACGAGCTTCCGGCAACTGAACAGGAATCGAGAGGTCTCTTTCTCTCTCTCTCTATCTATCTATCTCTCTCTCTCTCTCTCTCGTTCTTTTACCCATATACTTCTTTATCATCATTCATCATCATTCTCCTCACCTCCTTCAATGAATCCCCAAAGCATCATGCATTCAGGCTGTCTGCCTAAAGGGCGACTTGCAACATATAGGTCTCGTCGCACCATCGAGATAGTGATTGGAAGAAATAGAGACACGAGAGAGATAAAGAGATAGAGAGAAAGAGAGGGCGAGAGAGAGGGGGAGAGAGAGAGAAACCATAAGTGAGATCAAGTCTGGGAAAGATTGAGAATGAGTGAGAGATAGTAAGGGACTAAAGGCCGCGGCAAGTCGAAAAGTTAGGAGCGGCTCAAAAGTTGCGACGATTCTTCCTTCTCTTCTCAATTGTGTGCTTTAATCTTTTGTGCCTGCTTACTTTCTCTCTGTTTCTGTTGCCTTTTTCACAATTCCTCTCCTTGTTCTCTTCTCTTGTGCATAACTATTCTCTCTCTCTCGTACTCTTTCTCTCTCTCGCTCTCTCGCTCTTTCTCTCGCTCCTCTCTTCGTGGCTTGGTTTTTTGTCCCTGCCGTACATGTAATACATACGACAAGAGCAACTGCCACCTGCAATCCGATGGGTGACTCCCGAAAAAGAAAACGCGGCAAGATGAAGACAAAAAATGCGTGGCAGGCACGATCATCGAGAGACAGGCAGAGAGAGATAAAGCGAGAGAGAGAGTGATAGATAGAGAGAGAGAGCGAGAGAGAGAGTGATAGATAGAGAGAGAGAGAGAGAGAGAGAGAGAGAGAACGAGAGCACGATAGAGGGAGAAGGACGACGATAGAGATAAATACAGGGAGAGAGCTAAAGTGTCCAGGAGGAATGAAGATCAGATGTCAGGTTACGTAGGATACGAGGGCCGACATAGAAAGTTACCTGGCTTCTCGAGAGTGGAAAAGCGGAAGGCAGTGGTTAGATGGGGGATGAGATTGCAGGTAATGGGAACTGAGACAAAGAGAAGCTATTGTCTGGCGCAAAGAGAGAGAGAATGAGAGAGAGAGAGAAGTGAGAGATAGAGAGTAGCAGAGAGAATCTCAGAGAGATAACAAAAAGAGAATGATAAAATATAGAGGAAAAAACAAAAGAAAGAGGTAGAAGCTAACCCATCTGGATCCACACCGGAATCGGATGGAGACAGCATGGAGTGCGACGCAGTGGAGAAGGAGTGGCCTAGTCTTGAGGATGTAGCCAGAGGCAGGGAAGTCAACGATGACAGCGCCAGCCGAGGAGGAGAGATCTCTCTTCCCCCTCTGGGAGGAATGCACTGGAGGGGGGAAGAGCAGAGACACTGTTAGGAGCAGTCGGATAAGCATCCAGGAAGCAGGATCCACTACGGCAGCTCCATTACATGGCCGGCAGAAGACACCCTGCGATGACCGCCTCGAGGAGTGCGGAGAGGCGTAGACTGAGGCTCTCTCTTTCTCTTCCCCTCCCATTCCACTCTCTCGCCAGTTGTCTTCTCGCTCCCTGCGCTCTCCCTCTTTCCCTTGCTGTCTCGCTAGCCCCGCCCCTTCTCTCTGCCGCCGCTCCTCCCTCTGCGGGATTGGAGCCCATTCTGCCAAATGAGCCAAGGGCTAAGTGACTTCACGTTCCCTGATCATCTCTGCTATCAAAGTCACTGCACAGTTGTGTTCCCTTAAATCGTTTACATAAAAGAGGCATGGCGATAAAAGATAGCACACGTATTGGAGGTGAGAAGCAAAGCTTGAGCAGAGTGCCAAAACATCAAATGATACAGAATATAAACAAGGGTCGCCTCATCAAGGGAAATGAAGAGAGCCGCCCGATCATCACTTCTTATTGCTAATTGTAAGAAGAAGAGCCAAGAAAGAACTACGGGTCAGTAAAACAATCAACGTTCGCAATTCAGGGAGCCTCAGCTATTCGTTCTCCTACAGGCGTCCCTCGATTTTCATTTCATGGGAAAGTAGAAGAAAAAGAGAGAATCAACCTCGCTGTAGAAGGGCAATTTTGCAACAAACTTCGCCGGAAGGGTCAAGTAGAAAAAAAATTTTACCGAATAAGCAATGGTATTTTTAACTTTGGAGGGTTTTAGAAAAAAATTAGACCTCTTCGTTGTTATCCAAAATGGAAAGGGAGACGTTGAAATGCTCTAAGATCTTGTTCTCCTCTCAGTATTTCGCAACAATAGCGTGAATATCGAGGGGGAGAAGTTCTGGAAAGGGCAGATCGAGTCTCCGCACGGCAACTGCCGCCAGGCCGAAGAGAGTCACGAAGCTGCCTGTAGTTACAGCCTTTTTTTATTTGCAGGGGTAAGAAGTGCAGAATCGAACATGGAAATCTTTTTCTTCATTAGTATCAAAAACTAACACGGATACTATGCATTGCTAAAAAAGAGAACTTAAACAATAATAGATTTTTTTTATAAACTAAGCGCACGACACAGTTCATATGAGCGAAGTAGACAATTGTCTTCAACAAAATGGTGGAAACCAACAACTGGCTGAAAAGTTTATAATGCTGCACAATTTAGAATGACAGACCAACCGATTCTCAATTCGCGGAAGGCAGAGGGCAGCCGCTGGGCGAGTACCTCCAGCACAGTTCGGCCCTCGCCATTCCTCGCGTACAAATAGCCGCCAGCCTCCAGCAGACGCTTCACGATCGATGTCCTGATAAGGGAATCTCACAAGATCAACGACTACTTCAATTACAATTCAGACAGTGCATATTTGAATAACATCTTGAAGACTTATGTGCGAGGAAACCTTGGTCTGTCATTAGCGAGAACGACGTGAAGGGGAGAGTTGCCAGAGGAATCCTTAGCATTGACATCGGCACCGGCCGATACAAGTTGATCGACGCAGACGAGAGAAGGGAAGCGGAAGTCTTCCAGAGGGCGATTAGTGGAGGTGCTCTCTGCTTGTTGACACGCAAGATGAAGGGGATGGAGACCGACTCGCTCTGCTGCTCGCACGAGTCTCGCCACGTCCAACTCAGCCGGGTCTCTCTTCAGGCCCAGTTGGTACTGTAGCTGATGCAGACGCTGCGACTGCAAAACACTCCCTCTCTCACATTCAAGTGAAAGAAGCCATGAACTGACGAGAATGATGAGTTGCAAGCCGACCAGGACTATCCTCGTCTTCTCCTCTTCGATCTCCTCGCTGTGGTCCTCCATGCAACAGTCTTCATGCAACGGCCGGTCTCCCCAGGCGTGTAACTAAGAAATGAGACATTCGTCTTCTCTTTCTTTATCTTTTCATTTTTGTCTTATCCCCTATCTTTCTTTCTCTTCTTCTTCTTCTCTCTCTCTCTTTCTCTCTTAACCCTCTCCAACTCGAAGCAGACTCTCTCGTGTACAGAGATGACGTGTTGCATAGTGATGGGAATGGCAGTGGGCGCTCCTCTGGCATGAGCCCCGGGTGCTTGTCCCTCGATCAACACCTACAATTACTCTTCTTACATCAAGTTTTCTTCAAGAAAAATTTAATTCTGTTAATAAAAAGCAAAATAAAGTAAGGACAATTCTCAAGATACATCATTAACAGCGATGGCAAATGTCTCCTGGAAGGCCTGGAGGGTGCCTACAGTAGCGCCGTGGAGAGGTGGAAGATGCCTACAATAGGAATCTATTTCTCACTGCCTAATCAAAAGGTGAGTGGCAGAAGGAGCAACTTAGCCATAAGAAAGAAAGACTGACGTCTGTTGGAGGGAGCAGGCGTACTTCCAAAGATCGAAGCACTTGGCCATCTCGCCCATGTCACAGTAGACGGCGCCTCGCAAACGGAGGAAGTAGTGGACATCCGAGTGAGCTCCGCCCAGAATCCGCTCGCGGACTAGCAGGGCCTGCCATCATATCAGATGCACTACGGTAGACGAGAAAGTGCTTACTTGAATTCTAATCGCATCGGGATTGCTTGCCATCGCTTCGAGTGCGGCGAAGTCCCACGCCTCCGTGTAGTTCTCGTAGACGGAAGCCAGTTCCGTCTTCGGCTTCTCCATCTCAAGCTCAAGTCAGACAATCAGTTAAAGTACTTCTAATACCCACGAAAGAATAGTGACCAGTTGGCACAGTTCACAGTAAAGAATTATATTTTGGACTCTTGAAAAAACTTGAATGAACCTGATAAGAAGCGGGGAGCTTGGAGTGTTCTTCGATGGCGCGAGTCCATGCAACTAGAGCACCATTCAGGTCCATCTTCTTGTCCACCAAAGTGCATCCCAGCATCTTCAGAGCATCGCGGCGACGGGTGTCATCCAGACAGTCCTCCAGAAGAACATCAAACACCTGAGATTCAGAGAAGAAGAATAAGAAGTATGGAAAAGGGTACAGGAAGAAATGGACTAGAATGCAGAAACGAAGAATATTCATAGGAAAAGGATATCCTGAAGAAAGAAACATTGTGGTTGGCGAGCATGGCGGAAGCGAGGAGAGGACAGACTCCGCTGTCATCACGGACGAGTTGAGCTCCGTGCTTAAGCAAGAGAAGGCACACCTCACGACAGTCAGCCTCCGCCGCGTCGTGGAGAGCTGTGTTCCCTTCAAGCATGCATTTGATACCCCATCCATGCCATCATTACATTTTGAACCCGTCGACTGATAATTCGACGGAAGAAAACAGAAAAGAAACAGGAAATGATAATAACACTAGTCGCAGAGTCATAAAAGCTGACTGGGAACCTTTTAGCGAGACTCTGGTGGGGTCTGCCTTCCTCTCCAACAGAAAAGCCACGACGTCAACCTTCTTCCGGAAGGCTGCAATCATGAGTGGAGTGTGGCCGTGTCTATTCGCCAGTTCAATGTCAGCACCGCTCTCGACCAAGAAGCGCACTGGAAATGGGGGACCATGATTTATGATGGAACTAGCTTCACATTGAGGTTCTCTGTATTGAACGTATTAGTGAAGAAAGAAAATGGAAGGGGGAAGATGAATCTAACCAATATCCAGATGGCCATCATAGCAAGCGCCCCTCAGGGGGGAGCTGTTGGTCTGCGTGGTCTGGTTGATGTCCACATGCGCCTCTTCCACCAGACAGCGAGTCACATCCAGATGCCCAGCTGCGGCCGCAGCCCACAGAGCGGGCGCGCCGTCTGAGAAATCAACAACATGGAAGTCAGTCAATATACAACTTTTTTAATTCAAAAGAAATATCCGTCATCAGAACAAGATGGCAGTAACTAACAGATAAATAGAGAGACATGCGTTTATGCTATGGAACACAATAAAATATTGAAATAGAAAGTCGCAATCATTCATTCTCATCAAATAGAACGTACAAATTGTCTCGCCATCGAAGGAGACGGTTCCTTTAATGGAAGGGTCGGCGCCTTTTTGAAGCTGCAAGAGTAAGTTAAACAGGCAGTCCAAGTATAATGTACCGTAATCACTCAGACTACATATTATATTAGAGAATCAGACAGCAATAAGATCCATGGACAGTTTAACAGTGAAATCACTTTTATAGTAAACGCTTTCATAGTTTTGAAGAGTTACTGGCAACGTTTCAAAGAATCTTTTAAATGGGCATGCAATGTTAGGAGTATATGAAAAGAAGGTAACAGCAAGAGACGAACCAAATAACGGACGACATCGAGATGACCGTATCGAGAAGCGACAACCAGGGCGATCTTATCAGTGGCACCGTCGCGGACATTCAGACATGCGTTCAGGAAGAGTTCATCTCGGCCCTTCAAGGAAAGCCCTCCATTTTACAGATAAAGAAGGCGAAAAAGAGATGCACCCAAAGAGTCTTTTAAAACTTTGCCCCCTTAGGCACAACTGTTGCGCCTGGAGATATGAGGTCTCGGGCTCCCTTTACGCCTCATGTGGGCTGCCTCGGGGGGACCTTGAGGAGGAAGAAATGCACTAATTTTTAACTGAGCTACGGGAGCCCCTATTGGGTGCCTTCCGTCTTCTTCCTTTTTAGACACAACATAAATAAAAAATAATCCGAACATCCAGAAAAATGCGCAGTCGGTGGAGGTTGTTATCCTTGGCAGCGTTAAAAACAACGGCGCGGAACTCAACTCCTTCCACGTCGCGCGCCGGTTCAGTCATCAACCTCCTCGAGTTTGTGATGGTCTAGGAAGAAAGATTTAAAGTTAAATCAGTGACAACTTGGGAAAACGAGAAGTATATCCAAAATATATGCCTTGCCATGATATAGCAAAGAAATAAGAACAACAGCATCACGTCTAAGAAAGAATGCAGAACACATGACTTCTTCATAGGAGTGCTTGTTCCAGAAATCAGCGGATCGCACACTTCAGCAATGGAACACGCGACGACCAGACACACACATTTGACCGTAATATAAACTCTTTCCTAGCAAATAATATTTCTTAATCCCATTTCACGGACAAACCCATTGGATCTCGCGCGCTTATTTCGTGAAGGGGTTTTTCTTATATCACTTTTTTCCTTGACGTTTTATACGTTCTGTGGTCGTTTGTTTACTTTGACGCTTTTGTTATAACCGGTACATATCTTGCTTTGTAGGCAATCCTTTAATATCTGCTGATTGTGAGTTGTGGCAGAGATGGAGGATGATGTTCAGGAAGCCTACTACATTCACCAGCCGGAACATCACGATGTAAGTGTTCTTTTTAATATGTTTTCTTTTCTAATAATAAAAAGTCGCTTTAAAGACCTACGAGATTCGTGGTGGCTACTCCGGAATGGACTTGCGGATGCATCCAGGTACTTTTGCGATAACATGTGTGATAGGCACCTGGAGTACGAGAAGAAAAAGATCTTTTTTCTGTTAGGGCCATCTCGGAGAGTGATGCCGGTGATCGGTCGACACTTCAGGCGCTTCACTCCTCTTGTTCGCATGCCTTCTGGAAAGGTTTTCATTAAAGAAAACTATTAAATTTATAACTGCACGATGACATTCTAACCAATATTTTTTCTTTTATATGTTGTGCCATTGCGAAGGAATCATTGAGATTCAGATCGTCTATCCTCTTCCGCGTGTGATTGTTCCCCACCGAGAGCGCGAGGCTCTTGCCGCTTCTTTGGAAGATGACTCAAAGAGTGTTATACCTTACGCCAATGAAGAAACTGTGAGTTGTGATTGCAACCACTAGGTACTGTTAAGAAGTTGGACTGTTCATAATTAAGGTTGTGACCACCGCTGGAGGTCAAAGACTCGTGGAAGAGCGAGAGTCAGTTAACTTCGATGGACTTGAGGATGTCGTCAACGAAGAGGAAGTCGACATGGCAGCTGTTGAAGAAGTGGATGAGGGCGAGCTGGCGATGCCACGACCGGGTCTGCACTACGAGCGAAGTCCAACTACCAAGGTGTGCTTTTAAATCGAATTAATTGTCGTATTAATCTTTTGGTTGTTGCATTTGAATTACTTGACGACTTCGTAATGGAATGATTGATTGTGTAGTTGTTTCCACTTGAAGCTGTTAATGGAGCGCCACACGCTGAAGACGCGACTCTCTTCTCTGATGGAGAGCAATTCGCGGCTGCGAGGCGAGTTGACAGTCACGAAGGACGAGAACCGGCGGATGCACGTGAAGTGTGCGAAGACTGACAAGATCCTCGAGAGACAAGCAGTGCAGATCGCGAATCTGGAGAGACTGGCAACTGAGATGAGGAAGAAGGTCAGGGAGTACGAGACGAAGAACGAGCGCATGCAAGCCATGCAGCAGAGAAGGAAGAAGATTCTCTCTGTCATGCCCTGTCTCCCCAACAGAAAGGTTTCTTTCCATTTCACTCTTTCCTTCCTTTATTTCTTTATTCATCTAACTAACTGATATTCAGAGCTGCTCCATATTGTTGTTCGCTCTCCTGTTTCCAGGTCAACTTCTCACGCGCCACGAAGCAAGCGCAGTCTCTGCGTGTTCGTCTCCTGAACAAGTACCTGACCGAGCTGGTCGGGCCAGTCGACCCAGAACGGCGGCTGGAAGAGAAGAATCTGCTAGTCTACCGTTGGCGTCGGGCCAACATCCCGAACACTTCTCAAGAAGTCGGCAGGCAGCTTCTTCCTTCCGAAGAGGAAGCATTCTGTGACCGATTCCAAATTAGTCCGGCCTGCAAGAAAGAGATGAAGAGGCAAGCATCCATGCGTGAACCAACGGTTTCCCCTATAGTTATCAACAGAAAAAACTCTTAAGAAATGCTTTTGTTTCATCAAGGGATTTGCCTTCAATATTAGTACGAATTTCTTCGAAAAGTACGAAAATATTAGAGTATTTTTGAGATGGCTGGGCCACAAGCACATGGATATATTCGGGCCATCGGAGCGTGCTCTGAAGGTGAGGGAGTGGAGGAGACTGCAGAGGGAGAAGCGGGAGAGAGGGGAGATGGGCACGTACGCTCTCCCATCCGAACTGGAGGAAGCCAAGGATGAGGCTGGCACAGACTCTGATGAAGACGAGGTTTGGTCCTGTCATCGTAAGATGCTCCCACTTATGACCACTTTTGCTTTTCTGCCACTTTATCCAAGAGAAAGTAGTTGTAAATGTTGACAGGAGCTGATGCGCGATGTAGAGGATGAGTACTGCGACGGTGAGGAAATCATCGTAGAGAGAGCACCCGAAGAAGAAGAGGAGTTGCAAGAGAAAGTCACAATTTATGACAATGACCCTATGATGCTCCACTTGGCATGATTATTTAACCAATTCGCACATTTTATTGTTCTTTCTTCTAAGTGATGTTTTATAGCTAACATATTGAATAAAAGAATAGCCTATTTGTCCTAAGCAAAATGTGAAAGTAGAGAGTTCGAGCACTCAACGCCTATTTTGTTCTGATGTTGGACATATGTTTTAAACAAATTCCTGGACTCTCGTGGTCAGGAAGGCTTCTACAGAGGCTTAACTCTATTTCTTCTTACATTCTCAGACCGGTTTGAGGAAGCCTTGCACGATGGCAGCTTCCTCATCTTCTCCATCCTCTTTGTCTTACGTGGTGTCTGCCAAGAGGGCGACAGTCGTGTCCCACGTAGTGACTTGTACCC
The DNA here is from genome assembly GCA_945643635.1 of Allodiplogaster sudhausi. NCBI lineage: Eukaryota > Metazoa > Nematoda > Chromadorea > Rhabditida > Diplogasteridae > Allodiplogaster > Allodiplogaster sudhausi. The sequence goes on along the minus strand of CALZFC010000040.1, from coordinate 271,802 downwards.
TCACTGGAGATGACGACATCAATGTAGTCATGGCGAAGACGAACCGCCTCGAGATCTTCCTGGTCACAGTCAATGGCCTCAAGCCAGTCGCAGAAGTGCCCATCTTCGGGCGCATTGCCACTCTCAATGTAATTCGGCGGAAAAATGAGGTTTGTTTATATTCATAAAAATGTCGATAATTTGTTCTTGCAAAGGGGCATATTTTGATTTTGAGACTCGCGACTCTCTTGTACTGATGACCTGCAAGTTGAATCTGGCGATCGTCAGCTGGGATGGAGAGACGAATGAGTTGAGAACAAGAGCGTCTGGAAGTGTGGCGGAGAGAGTGGGAAGGCTCTCCGACTCGGGCATCATTACGACTGTTCATTCTGCTTCTGCCGTCAGCTTTTCTCATCTTGATCTTAGAATGTTATTCAATTCTTTGCATTACACTATATAATTTCGCTGGTTTTCTGAACTGCGATGTGCAAGCCCAATTCTACGTGCTTGACTGTGAAAGAGCAAATAAATATTTCAGTTGATAGCAGTGCGCATCTACGACGGCAGCATAAAAGTCGTGGAGTGGGAGGATGGCAAGGATCTGCGGGCATTCAGTGTGCGACTGGAGGACATGACCATTCTGGATATTCAGTTTCTCAACTCCTCCACTTCTGGTTAGTCATCTTCTTCCCGACTTGCAAAATAATTAGAGGAAGTGCTTTGTTCGGGAGGAATGGAGATGTTTCAGCTACCTAAGGCAAAGCTTGTGCTTTAAAGAATGATTTAATATAAGAAGCATTTGCAGATACAACGCCTCGTCTTCTCTACATCTACGAAGATCCCCGTGGAAGACATCTCAAGACACTCGAGTTGCTGACTGCAGAGAAGGATGTCAAACCTATCGCGAATCAGGTCTCCTAACATCCACTTCTCTCTCTCTCTCTCTCTCTCTCTCTCTCTTATCCTATTTCTTTTTCCTTATCTTTTTATTTGACCTGATTGTTTCCTTTTCTCTTTTAATTTCGTTCTCTCCAGAGCAGCATTGAAAGCGAAGCTTTTATCATCATTCCTCTTCCTTCTCCATGTGGCGGAGCTATCATCCTTGGCCAAGAAACAATTACTCTCTATCGGTTACTGTATTCTATCGTATTTTATTTATGATATTTGTTAATGAATATATTTCACTGCTTATTGTAGTTTCATGACGTTATATGAGTGCTGTCTTTTCCAGAGAGGATAACACGTATCTTTCTGTCTCGCCTCCTCAACTCGACCACGCACAGTTTACGTGCTTTACGCGGGTTGACAACGACGGCCACCGTTTTCTCCTAGCCGATCTTTCAGGTTAAGAGCGTCCAGAATGAATACGAATCAGTGTTATATATATATTTCAGGGAATCTTTTCATGCTTCTCCTGGAAATGAGCAACAATGATTCTGGCGCCAAGACAGTTTCAGATCTGAAGGTGAGTTTTCTTGAGAGAACGGCTACTCAATTATTTGTTAATTCGTCTTTCTCCATTTAACATGTAATTATAAGCTGTTTGTAGTTGGAATACCTTGGCGAGACATCGATTGCTGAGTGTCTTGTGTATTTGGACAATGGAGTTGTCTTTATCGGCAGTAAGTTTGGTGACTCGCAACTGATTCGGCTCCACGCTGAGCCACAGGGAGAACAGAATTCGTTCGTCAGCGTCCTGGACACTTTTGCGAATCTTGGACCGATTAGGTGAAAGATTTGTCATTTTTATGTTAGTTCAATACATGAAATTTGATATGCATTCTACAGGGATATGGTGGTGGTTGAAGCGGACGGAATGTCACATCTTATTACATGTTCGGGAGGTTTTAAGGTATACTACTTATTTCATTTACATTTGCCAGCAATTACATACATTTTCCCGTTGTTTACTGCTTCTAATAGGACGAACAATTCATCTTTAGTTTGGATTAAGAGTGAATAAGAAATCCCTCAGGATGGTTCGTTGCGTGTGATTCGAAATGGAATCGGCGTGGAAGAGTTGGCATCTGTGGATCTGCCAGGAGTCAAGGGGCTCTTCTCCCTCAGAATTGACTCTGACTTGGACAATTATCTAGTTGTTTCCCTGTCAAACGAAACTCACATTCTTCACGTAACGGGCGAAGAACTTGAGGATACGCAGCTCTCAGGTTTGCTATTTTAACTCCAGAAAAATTTAGTCTTACTAGTCTTTCCCATGAATCTGTTATGGAAAATTGTGTATAGCTGCTGTATGCAATTTGTATTTTGCCTTACAATTAGTAGAGCTAAAATGATTGGCAAGCAGAAGAATGCTTCAGGCTTCGAGACCGAGGAGATGACTCTCTGGACGGGCACAACCATCGGAGGAATGATTCTGCAGGCAACGCCAACTGGGATTCGGGTAGTGAAGGGATCGACTGAAGTGCCAGTCGTGTGGAGGCAACCGAAGGAACTCGCCAGTCTCAGTGCAGTCGCAGTGAATCAGCAGACTGGACAGGCAAGACTTTCCTTCTTCACTCACAATCAGCACAAGTTCCCCACTCAACTTGTAATGTTAAGGTTCTCGCAGCCGCGGCCGCCCATCTCTTCTATCTCGAAGTAACGGACGGGGACATTGTAATGAAGAAGCACGTGGAACTGGAGCATGAGATTGCCTGCATCGACATTTCTTCGATCAGTTCGTTTTAAAAAGGGGCCATTGAAGTGTCAATGTAACCACTCGCTGCAGATGACGGCCAGAAGAGTGAGCTAGCAGCCATTGGACTCTGGACGGAAATGTGCGCGGTGCTCCTCTCGATCCCTGATCTGAAAGAGGTTTCGCAGTCAATATTGCGCATTCTAAATAATGCATGAGAATAATAAATAAAAGTATTATATGATTTATTTATTGTACAGATGCACCGCGAGAAGCTGGGCAGCGAGATTGTGCCTCGTTCAGTGGAGATATGCCGCATGGACCATGTCGTGTATCTGCTCGCTGCAATGGGAGATGGCGCTCTCGTCTACTTCACCCTCGACACCACCGATGGTATTCTTCTCTCTCTCTCTCTCCCTTTCTTTTTATCTCTCTATCTCTTCATGACCCTGATCTGGATTCTTCGTTGACCACTCTTTCCTCTTGCAGGAGTGCTTCGTGAACCAAAGCGAGCAACTCTTGGCACTCAGCCAACTTTGCTCCGTCGCTTCCGTTCTCGTGGAGTTGACAACATCTTCGCGTGCTCAGACCGCCCTGCCGTTCTCTTCTCTTCGGCCGGCAAACTCCTCTTCTCGAATGTCAATCTCAAGCTGGTCACTCAGATGACCACTCTCAACGCCGAGTGCTACCCGTTAGTTTGTAATCGAACTAGAACCCCTCTACTTTTGTAGATGAGATATTGTGGTTATCTCTTATGAGGGTGTGTTTGAGGGAGTCCCTCGTGTTGACCGATGGTGAGGCTCTTCTGATTTGTCGGATAGACGACATCCAGAAGCTGCACATGAGAAGCGTCCCCCTTGGAGAGAACGCCATCCGAATCGCACACCAGCCAGAGACGAAAACTCTTGCACTTCTCACTAGCAGGGAGGAGGTGCCGTCCTTTCTTTGAACAATCTGCTTGATTTTTTCTTTGGAAAATTATTCTAACCGATTTTGCCCAATTTCTTTAGAGCTTTACGACTCACTTGTGCAACTGGGCAATAAGACGGAAAAATTATTTGATGATTAGAAACTGTCCCTCGTAGTTGGCTGTCTATGTTAGGGAAATAATGACTGGAGGAAATATGATGTACACCATGTTTTTAAGCTCTCTTATCGTCTGCTTTTCTTATGGATTTCTGGAAAAGTCATTTAGAATTAATTTTTTTTACTGATTATTCGTGTTCTTTATTGGCTACACTGCCTTTATTTTGCTTCCTTTTTACTATTCCCTGAGAATTGCAATGTAGTGGAAGTTCAGAAGAGTCAGCGCCTGGGTGCTTCCCGCCTGGCAACGGCGACTTCGTCTTCTCGGCCCTCGAACACGGCTGCCGCTGCCTCTGCTTCCACCGACTCTTATGATGGAGAAGTCTGTTCCCCCTTGATTTCCTCTCTTTTCTCTCTCTCCATCTCACTTCTCTTCCAGGTGCACAATGTGGTGATTCTGGAGCAGAACACCTTTGAGATCCTGCACTCGCACGAGCTGCGCCTGAATGAGCACGCCCTCTCCCTCGTCGCTGCAACCCTGGCCAACGACCCGACTCCATACTTTATCGTTGGTTAGAAAGGCTCAATTCATTGGATATTATGTTTATGGTGAAGTAACCCTCTCCCGTTCAGGAACGGCAGTGATATTGCCGGATGAAGCAGAGCCGAAGCAAGGCCGAGTTCTGATCTTCGAGGCTGGCTCTGGCGAGCAAAGAACTCAGCTCCGTCTTATCCACGAGAAGGAGCTCAAAGTCTGTGATGAGATGATTCTTTTGGATGTGTGGGTTGAACCTTGTTGGAGGAATAAGAGACAACGTGCCTTGACAGGGCGCGGCGTACTCGCTGGCCGTGCTGAATGGTAAACTCGTGGTGGCAGTGAACAGCAGTGTGCGACTCTTAGAGTGGACGGCCGAGAAGGAACTCCGACTCGAGTGCTCCCACTTCAATTATGTCACCGCTCTTTATGTCAAGACCAAGGGAGATCTGCTACTGGTCGGAGACCTCATGAGGTGCCCTCTTGCTTCCTTATTTCTAATCTTGCTTATTCTTTTGTTCAAAGACCCTTCATCCCAATCCTGCTAATTCTTGATCAAAGACCCTATACCTTTCGTCAAAGATACTTTTTAGACTCTTACTTCACTTCTTGCTATTTAATTTGTTCTTATTTTCAGATCGCTTTGTTTGCTGTCCTACAAGCCGATGGAAAGCGTATTTGAAGAAATTGCGAGGTGCATATTTTGAATTGCACGAGATCTAAGAGTTGTATATTGATGGTGATATGGACTATGAAGCTTCCCTGCCTCAGAGACACGCGTGGCCAGTGGATGTCGGCATGCGAGATCATCGACGCAGACAGATGCATGGGGGCGGAAGCCAGCTTTAACCTCTTCACTGTGGAGAGAGAAGCCAATGCCCAGACCACCGAGGAGAGGGTCAAGCTCCACGATGACGGCGCCTTCTATCTGGGAGAACTCGTCAACGTCTTCAGAAGGGGCAGTCTCGTCTCGTCCAGGACTGAAACCTCTCTCCCTCTCTGCAACTCTATTCTCTTTGGCACTGTGGATGGAAGTATCGGACAAGTCATTCAGGTCAGGAAGGATGAGTTTGGCTAGTGTATATGATGAGCATTCCCGAATTCATTAGTAGTTTCAATATCCCAAATGTTTAAACTAGGATATTTTGAGTCGGAGGGAATTGCAGAGGGAGAGTTGTGCTTTCAGGTGTCGTCTGAGCCCTTCAACAAGTTCCTGAAGGAGGTGGAGAAGTCGGTTGCAGCAAGCACCACGAACTGCACTCGAGTGGAGCACAGTGCCTACCGAGCGTTCCACTCCGAGAGACATGCTGAGCCTAAGGTTATTACTTTTTAACTAAGTAAAGCAGCTAACTTTAATTGTACGGCCAGATCTCAAGTTATTTGTGCATAATATTTTTGTGAAGTACAGAGTTAGCGGGGTTTAGAAGTAGCCAATTATTTTTGAGACGGGCTTCGTGGACGGGGACCTTGTGGAATCGCTTCTGGATATGCCAAGGGATAAGGCACACTCCATTCTCGCTGACATTTCACTTCCACCTGGTTAGTTCTTTTCGATCTATTTCTTATCCACTTCATTTTATATTGCATTATGTGTTTGAAAGAAGAGGAAAGCTTGAATTTCTTCTGAAGTTCCACCTCTTTCATTCCTTGCGCCAATTAATCACCCATTCTTCCAAGGTGTCGATGTGGAGAAAGATCCCGAACACGCACTCAAGCTCATCGAAGAACTTTCGCGACTTCATTAAACGACCTCTCTATGGTGCATTCATCAGAACACAGCATTTCCTTCCCTTTCCCAGTTAGACCACCTTAATTATTTGGTGGAAGATATCTGTGCTGGTTGTGGTTAAGTAAGATGCCCCTACTAATTCTGAAATGATCTTGGTCATCAACCGGTACGCTAGCTTTGTTTGACTGAATGTTGTTATATTATCGAGTGTTTTCAATTGTTGATTAAAGTATTTGAAAGAGGTTGGTTTTTTTTTACGTCTGTGCAAAAAGAATTTTGGGGATGGTGTTTCAACAGTAATTAATATAGCAGCAAATATAACTGAGATGGGTGTCATTTTCAAAACTCGGACCATCGCCAAGCCGAGGTGGTGCTGCTTCTACAGGTGCGAAGGGTATTGAGGGCATTCGCGTTGCTTTAGCGTACCGTACTTGGTCTTGCTTTGCACAGTGACTGCTTTACCGCCGTTGCTTACACATATTCATTCCGATTCCAAAGCAAATAAAGTTAGTAAACAAAAGAAACAAAGGCCCTTCATATTTAATGTACATAACTTTGTCGACGATGCAGAACAAATGAGCAGCATTGGGCATCAGATGACATCATTTCTTGGGTTTGGGGGCAAGGGGAGCTCCAATGTCCTTGCCGCGCAGCTTGACTCCAAGGGCGCGCTCCATCTTCTGCAGAATCTGCTGGTTGGGCACGGCCTTCCCCGTCTCGTACTCCGACACGACTTGTGGTTTCTCGTTGATCGCCTGCAACAATTACTCAGCTGAACAAAACTCACGATCTGATACCTTCTATCATTCAAAATCTGTTCGATAAAAACAGTGAAGAAAGTAAATAACCGTGGAGAGATCCTTCTGCGTCATTTCCTTGGCCTGACGCGCCTGCTGCATTGCCTTGCCGAGAGAGAGCGGCACTCGCTCGTGATGCAGCTCTTCCGTCTCATCATCCAGTCTAGCATCACAAGGAAATAGAGGGCGATCTCCTAGTTGTGGTCTGGGGGAGGGACTGGAGCGAAGTTTTGGTGGAATTAAATACGAACCTAGCACCGCATGAATTAAGTGATAGATCTGCAGCGAAATAATGCTAAAAAGAGAGAAAACGATGTGCAACAACCTCAAAATCAGTAAGAATGTGAAATTTCAGTGAAATAAGAGCTAAATATAAACATTTTGCTAAATATAAAAATAAATAAGATATCCATGTTCGGACTTGGCAGTATTCTTGGCGGCCGAGTGCTGTCTGTTTCCTCCAGCCATCATCTTCTTGTTCGTCTCGATCTCAGCACCACGACGCTGCGCTGCATTCAGCTCCTAAAATATTTTCCGTAACAGGAATTATATTAATAAAAAAACGGGATACATAGCACAAATGTGATTATTTAGATTACTTAAAAAAAACAGAAGATGAGAAAGGCTGACAAACCGCTTGAGACTTGAGAACTCGCTGCGCCGGAGCATGCTTACGCAGGACGGTGACCGTGTTGGGGTCAGTGTCTGACTGGAGGTTACCGAACTTGGACATGGCGATCAGATAGGAATACTGCGATAGAGGAGGAATTAACAACTGCACAAGCAAACTTGCATTACAGCTCAAGTCATGAGGAGTGGAACTCGAACCATATAAGAAAGAAAGCAAACCGAGCACAATGCAATTGTCGTACGTCAAAGGTAAGGTATGCGCTCTTGCACAACATGAGCCAAAACTGCTCGAACATTCCGGCAGTTAATCTTTTGCACGGTGCACGGTGCACGTAATGAAAAAGTGATCTTTTGCACGGTGCACGTAATTTTTTACTTCTTTGCACGGTGCACGTAATTGGGCCATATCTTTTGCACGGTGCACGTCAAATTTTTTTTACCTAAGAATAGTTTTAATAGTGTTTTTTAGTCATGTCTTCTCCATTCTAGGTGTAATAAACAGTGCCAAAAGAATAAAAGATCCTTTATAAATGAACAATCAATCAGCTTACATCTCAGATGCAAGAGATGGGAAATTTGGAAATGTAGATTATCTGTAGACCACATCTACACTGTCCTCGGATATGTCAACAAGGGAGACGGCGTCTTCATCAACCTCTGGAGATCTATTGCGGGCTTCTTGAGTGGACAACGTATTGTACCGACTGTAAATATACAAACAACTCCCTTTATATATACAATCAGTCTTACCTCGGAACGATGGCATCAATAACTCTTCTATAGTTCTTTGTAGTCTCCACATTTCCACGCCTCCGTGTCCCGGGCTTCTTGCCAGTGCCTTTGGCAACACAGGAATCAAGGAATTTGCCGCCATCAAGTGAAGAAATCTCTAGTGCCGAGTCACGAATCCCATCGTTCAGAGAGAGAAGAAAAGCAAGCCTGTTACAAAAATAGGCTATCTGTGAAGCATGGAGATTTTCATACGTACCTGTGAACACACACCGGCAAGGCCTGCCTTTTCTGGCATTCTTGGTGACTGCACTTTCGAGATGCTGCTGCCTCCGCCTCTGAGTCATCGAGTGCAGTGAAGCGCTTATTCACCTCGACAAAGCACCTAGGGAAACAAATTCATATTTTAAATCACATGCAACAGTGGGACCAACCGATCGGAGTTACTCTTCTTAACAAGGGAGCACCCATCATCGATCACTTGTACCGTATACTTCGTGGCCATCTCGACAAAGCTTCTCCTAGCGTCGTTATCTGCAGAGAATAAATAACATAATAATGCCTTGACAAATTATTCTCACCTCCCCTTCCTGCCAGCAACTCAACAGGGATGCTTCGGAAAACGGAGTCGTCTTTGGAATCGACGACGCTGTCCAGCCCGTATGCCTTGGCAATTCGCTTCCGTTCCTCATGGCTAGCGGTTGACCATTCTGCTAGACATCGTGGTGCAGAGTTCAGCTTGTAGCTTCCGCGATTGAAGAGAGCACTGAGAAGATTTCGGCCAACTCCTAAACAAGTATCTCGATGACCTATCATTTTGTTAAAGCTACCGCTCGTTGTCAGTGATAAAGGCAGGAATTCGCCTGTTACCGTATCCCTTTTTCTCGAATTCGGCGTACAGTATCAGCCTAAACAGCAATTAGATTGAACTTTTCAAAACATGATTCGCTTCAAGAATATACCTCATCTTCATGTAATCAGCACCAGTCACACTGGATGAAGAGCCAAGAGAAAGTGCGAGTGTCGCGGAGTGAAAGAAAACGAATATAACTCACATCCGCTTCCCTTGGTGACCACGGCGAGAGCGCATCTTTGAAAATATCAGCATATTCCGTCTCACTGATATCGCAGACGAAGGTAACTGCACAGGCTTCTCGAGTCAATGGCGGGAACAACGGGACACCAGTCGTGGTATACTCAGGACTAAAGAAAATAAAGCGGGAATAAATGGAATTGACAATATGGGTTAACTAACGGATGCAAGAGCAGCTCAATGACATCCGATGCAGTCACATTCGTGCCGCTATGCCGGAAGTACTTGCCCCCTCCTCGTGCCTCCTAAAACAAAAAGTTTTCATAAAATTGTGCTTCAGAGTATTGAAATTCTCTTACCCCAGCTTCCAACTCGTCACAAAGGTCTTCTTCGCCCATTCTTCCATCGTCATCTTCCTCTCCTGGCATCATACACGATGGCGGATGCCGGAGTTAACGCAGACTATTACCTTAAACACTTTGCTCATTACTTCTGAATGGCATCTAGCGACAAGAATATTGAAATAGTGTAAAATATGACGACTATAAGACGACCCGCTTAAAATGAAAAAAATTTGACGTGCACCGTGCAAAAGATATGGCCCAATTACGTGCACCGCGCAAAGAAGTAAAAAATTACGTGTACCGTGCAAAAGATCACTTTTTCATTACGTGCACCGTGCACCGTGCACCGTGCAAAAGATTAATTGCCGAACATTCCAACTACCCCATAGCAGCCGGAAAATTGAAAGCTTACACTTCTACAGTAAATTGATATTTGAAGGAAACACCAGTGCACACACTATATTTAGTGCCAACTGAACAGTTGGAGCGTATCGGAGATCATATTGTTGCACTCGTTCGTAATCAGTCTTCTTTTCAGTTTTTACGATTGCATGTTTTGAGTAGGTTTCTCAAGCGGTTCGCCAAGAATGGATGTCCACGAGGGAACGGAGATCTTATCGAGATTAGGAAGTATGTTATTTTCCTTGTTTTTTGTCGTTATGTTGATGAGCAGCGTTTGTTTCTAGTTCTCGATTCGAAAGAAGAGAGCCCACGTCGGTCGTTTTCAACGAAAGACAAATTTGTGGACGTGGACATTGACGGTTCCGATAGTGATTCGGACATTATCTTCGATTCGGTTTGGTTCTATTCTTTGACTTCAGAAAGTGAATGTGCTGTTGTCAGCGTCAGTTTTGATAGGCCGATGTCGCCGCGGGCAGCGTGCGAAGGCGGATGGGCGAGAGAAGGCGCTTTTCATGCTGCATCTATTCCGAGTCCAGCCATTACGCCTTCATGATAGCTTTAATTGCCGTCGTTGCAGTTGTCAGTTGAAAGTTGATTACTCTTTGTTGTCAGAGTTATGAACCTTGATCTGAGCATGCGAAATATTCTCTTTTGAGGGAATGACCTGGAGTGGGGCGAGTAGCGAGAGCAATTCTGATGTATCCATACGAGTTGTTAGCTTCGTGTTCGGCATGCTCATTTGTGAGCTTATTCTGTTATTTATTATTTTTTGTAAACTTTTGTGTTCACTTAAACGAAAGGTATGCACTTTTGTTTCTGATCTGTTATTGGAGTGCTTTGAAGACATTTCCTTTCGCTCATTTTTAAGGCGGGACTCTCTATTCTTTTAACTTTAAAACCGCCATTCGACTTGTTCCATGTTGAGGCTACCAGTTGACCTCCACGATCAGCTTCACCACCATGACCTCTTTCGCCTTGCTTGTCGTCCTCTGGAAGGAATTGTCCATACTCTTCTCGCTCGCTGTCAATGTACCATTTCCACTGCTCCATGCTATTGCTGCTGGAATAATTCAGTGGAGTACGATACGTTAATGTTATTAGTATTCAAAAAATACCATAATGATTGGATTTTCACACTTTGATAATGTTTTACTTTCTCATCCACCCGATTAGAATGGTGGCTTCTAAATTGAAGGTGCACTTGGTATCGCGCTGTCTTTCTGGCGAAAGAGCCGCCGGAGGTTGCTATTGGTCTTTGTCTGCATCTGTCTTGGCTCTCTGGTCGCAACTGCCCTCCACGAGTCCCCCCAACCGGCCGCTCCCGCAGTCCTCCGAGTCCGGCGACAGGCTTTTCCTAGCGAAGTCGTCACGAATCAAAGCGACTTCATTGTATCGTCTACTCTGCCCGACTTTGACAACTCTACGACAAAGCCAAAGAAGTGCCATTTCATTGCTATAGTTTATACCACGTTTTTCAAGAGATATGTGCTTTGATTGAAGCACTTAGTTGAAGAATTTCATCTGAAATTCTCAGTCATTCGAGTGAATGTAACTTTTGCCAGGCCAGAGGTTGCGATTGGGACGGCTGAAGTGAGCAGCAAGACGAAGGAGAATGAACAGAAACGAAAAGAAGAGAACAAGGACCCACCTTCTGCACCATTCAATAATAGGTACGGCTTTCTGCTGTGTTTTCCAACTACACCGCGGAAGCCTTGCTGGCTTATGGTTACTGATGAAATATACAAGTTTTACGTGATCGAATGTCATGATACGCATTGTAGCACAGTTCCATCAGCTGTAACGTCAACTACAAGTTCGTCAACCTCAACCAGCAGGACAAGTACGAGCAGCACCAGCACAACAACAACCACCACCACCACCACTACTACTACTACCACCACCACAACCGAGGCACCGGCAACGATAACCACACTCTTAGTTCTCCCCTCCGTGCCCACCAATCGGGAATCCCTAGTCCCGATTGGGTTAGCCTTGTCTAATTCTTTGGCTTTCAGTAGCTGTTATTTCGTGATTGCAACTCCTGATGTTGTTAGGTTCGAGAGGAGAAAGGGGACTCTTCTGTCCTCTCTCTTGGTCCTGGCCGCCCTTCTCCTGCATCTCCTCGCTTTCTTCTGTTCGTGCTCGTGTGGAATTGCCATCGATGCTCGTGTTAATCGGGTATTGCGTGCTCTTGAATACGTTTTATCCAGATTAATTCAACTTTCCCTAATTCTTCATAACTAATTTGTCAATGTGACTACATGACGTCCTTGTTCCCGTCTCTCCCTCTCCTTTTCTTTCCTTCCTTCCTCCTGTCTTCTATGAATTGTGAGATTCCCTTTTCTTGAGCTGCGCCAAGGAGATGAACCTGCGTGTTCTCCCGGGTTCAAGCATCGCTTGCTGGCCATTCAGTTTCTCATCGGCGTCCTCCAATCTCTCTGGCAGCTCGAGACAGAGAAGAGATCGCAGATGCTGGCTGGTCACACTGTTCATCTCATCATACTTCTATTCGTCTTATTACTGTTAGTTTGCGAGGGCTATTTCCGTATGGTGCTGCACTTTAAATTAGGATAGAGGGAAGAACTAGTAAATAAAGCGGGCAGGGACTGAAAGCTTGTGTCGACGAGATCTTGGCAACCCACAGTGGGTTACATGCTTTGTGGTACTTGAAGCGGGTACTTTGGGCCCGCCAAAAGTAGACTTATAGCCAACATTTTTAGTAAAGGTACGGTAGGGCTCCAGGACGGCCCACAATCAGAGTGTCAGTCAAACCGACAGTTTCTACCCTGAAAATGGGGTGCAATATGGTAATTGAAAGTGCTGACATGCAGGTTGCAAATCGTGTTGTTCAAGTCTTTTGAATACTTGCACTTCTAACGAAGTGCTCTTTTGAGCTAATGGTAAGTTATTTATGTGAGTTTCCACTTCAAACTTCCCTATTCCTTTCCTGATTTCAAAATTGTACTGCGTATTCTTTCTCCTTTGAAGTGGTGAGCGAATGCTGGAGATGGGACTGGCGGGAGTGTGTCTGGTCATCGTCCTTCTTCTCTCTGCATGGAACTGCTTCTCCTCGGCCAGTCTGACTCCAGCTGTTCTCATTCCCTCGCTTCTGTCGCTGGCTATTGTCATTCTTCCCCTCTGGATAGAGCGGAAGTTGCCTTTGCCGCCGGGAGAACTTCAGGTAGGTAGTGGATATATCGTGCAATTAGAGTGACTTTCATTAAATGGACCCTCTAGCGAATATGCGTGCCGATTGGAAGGGCTGTTACTTAGATTCTTTGATTCTCTTGCTTCTCTTTCCTCTCGCTAGTGCAAACGTTGTTTTTTTTTTTGCTTCATCTGCTTCAAAAAATAACGCTCGCTTTTGTTAGAAAGAACGAATGAGGAAAGAACGCGAAAATGAGAGGACGAGTGATTTTCTTCCAACAGCACGCACGTTGGATGTAGAGTTCCTTGAGTAATTACTGAACATTAATAAACCGAAAGTAAGCGTTTTCTTTCGAACTCAGAGATAAGAAGGAAATAGTTAGAATTATTAATTTTGAAAATGATTTTTTTATATATTAAAGTTCTTTTACAATAGTAGGTTTGTAAAACATGGCCAAAATTTAGAGAGCTCTTCTGATTTGGCCGGCCATCGGATGGTGCGCAGACGGAGTGTGGAGATGGCTGGGAGGGGAGAGCGCGGACTGGGCCATTGCCCGTCTCTGCGTCTCTTCTCTAGCCGTGCTCCTCCTCCTTCCTCTCTTTCGGACCGTCCTTCGAGAAGAGAGAACGGTTGGAGTACGAATGCAGTTGCAAGAGCAACTTCAGGTTCATTAATCTCATCTTTGCTTTGTTATGTTCTCCTTACCATTACGAAAGAGTTGGAGTCATTCGAAACTAGAGATGTCAACAAATTTATAGGCAGACTGGCCAGGCCGAGTGGAATTGCCCCACCGGACTCTGACAAACGACGACTACCTCCAGCTGGCGCATTCTCTCATAGATGAAAGTGAAGAAGAAGATCTCGTCTAGTATGCGGATGCTAAAACACAGTCATTGGCTATGCACCTAGAACAGCTCTTTCTTGAGGTAAATGTGTGCTGTGCGCTTCTTTTCATGTGATTTGCTCTCTCATTTCCTTTCCATTACCTCCTACATCGAGCTAGCAGCAAGACACTCCCCCGTTCTCCGCCGACTCTTCCGGGTTCTTTTCTTCTGTGACTGACTTTTTTCTCTCTCTTTCTTTCTCGCTCTCTCCTCTCTGCCGCTTCTCTTCGTGTTCTCTTCTACTTTCCCTCTCATCATTTCAGTTCAAAACATTTTAATTATGCTCTCCATGTTAGCCGTCTATCTCATTTCTTGTTTCTGGGTATTTGTCTTTATACTCAGAGTGTTTTAAAATATGCTTTTGAATTAACTGAAGTGCCGGTACAATAGAGTTATATAGTGAAGAAATCTGGTTTACGGAGAAAAGGCACAAAAATCAGCTGGCGATTCTTTACCGGTTTCCTATTTTATGCATTCTCTTTATATCCATTCAGGATATTATCTTAATGGAACTGATTGGTAGGAAACGTCTTGTCCATTTTCGTTCTGCTCACATCTATTCATTCTCGCACTCGACAGGTCATATCGATCGATAAATGTTTTTCTTGTGGTTCCTCCCTTCTCCTTAATGTTCTGGAGTGGCTTTATGAGTGATTAACAAGCTCTGGAGTACATACCTATGTTCAATATAACGGAATTGAGAAGAAGTATTCTAGGCACTCCACATCTTCGGCTGACGCGAGGACTCGCTGTCGAGGTTTGTGATTGGACAGGGTTTGTGGCTAATAGTTGGGTTTGGCGATGTCGGCGTCCTAATTACATGAGCACGTTGGTATGTTCTTCGCGGATTGCATGTAGTATATGGTTCTCAAAAAGATAGGCAGCAACACTTTCTGTCAGTGCATAAAATATAACGAATAGGGCTAGATACTGTATCCATGCCCCCTTTAGAAGCTCGAGGAAACGGGGACGGTACGTTAGTTGGGAGGGGGGTACTGTAAGGGTAAGAGATATGCTTAGTGGAGAAGAGTCGTCTGTAGATTGTTTGTACGTGGTGACGGATCTGAAGATTCTGTTGTATGTAATAGTTTGGAATGGATTCGTCATCCCTTGTTAAGATCTCTTTCCTTACATGTTGTTCACAAGCTGTGAGCATTGCTGATCGGATACCTGAGAGTGGAAAGGGCGACGGGAGCCGCAGCAAGGTCCCTGGCTATTCGCGAGGGTGAGAAGTGGTTCAAGTCATTGATGGTGTCATTGAGAATGACCGGCAGGGTCAGAGTGTCCGGGAGGGGGCCGAGTTGATCGACGATAACTGCACCAGACAGCTCCATTTCTCGCCAGCCATCCAGTCTTACCCGGTCGTGGAAGGCTACTTCTGCCTCAAATGCTGTCTCATTCAGGCTTTTGACTTTTTTTCACTCTCTCTCTCTCTCCGTCTCTCTCAATCTTTCCACCTCACGTTCTTCTGTTTCTCTGTCTTATGCAACTTTGTCTAACGCTTACTTTCTGTCTCTTTGTGTTTTACCATTCTCTTGCAGACATCTCCTTCCTTTCACACCCTTTTCTTAACTGCAGACACGGAACTGGTCCTTTTGCGTGATGTCCCCTCTCTGTCCGCCTTTGCTGACTTTTGTCTCAGCTAGGACTCCTCTTCAATAACCTGACCTGAAGGAGGACCCTGTTTTGAAGAGCGAGATCGAAGAAAAGAAAGATCTCAACGGCATCGGCCGAGTAGTTTGATGGTGTGTCTATTTCGAGTAGGATAAGGATCTTAATGGGATTTCTTGAATTTATTTTTTTGGAAAATTAAAATTTTAAAATTCCTGTCAATGGTTCGTATAGAAAGTGCTGGAAAGGCCGTGGTTACCTCGTCGGGTCGGCCATCTGAGTTCTTGTCCCAGTGACTGTAGGAGAGTGAGGAGAGCACATGGTTTGGCAGGCCAATGAGAGGAGAAAGGGGAGAGGCAAAGAGAAGCGCTCTCTCAGAAGAAACAGTCGAGCGGCCGTAGACCAGAACAAGGAAACGCTCGCGGAAGAAAAGATTGGGTTGCTCCCAGAATTCACCCGTCTTCTTCCAGAGGCCCTTTAAGATCCGGGTTGAGGGGCCGTCAGGATTGCAGAAAAGCCTTCACCAAAAAGGTTGCTGCTCGCTCCCTACCTTTAGGCATCAGAGAATAATTAAGAGAGAAAAAGCATACACCAGATAAGACGGCAAGTGGTAGAGGCAAAAGAATTGCCAGCGCCGTGAGGAAGACCCGGATGATGTAGGAGAGGCTCCAGGAGGGGGCGCGGTAGTCAAGCTGCAGCTTCTGAGAGAAGAGGAAGTTGTGGAAGATGGAAGTGAAGAAGGAAAGGAGGAACCTCGGAATGGACGACAGGCCATGAGAGCATCGTCGGCAGTGAGGAGGGCGATGAGCAGTGCCAGGAGACACGAGAGGAAGCAAGGGAAGAGCAGCAGCACACTCCTGCCTCGCACTCGCTGTTCATGCACCATCCCTCACCACCAATCTCATCTTCTCTTCACTTTGGCCCTGAAGCTTCCTCCCATTCTCCGACCCTCTGCCTGAGAGAGGAATTGGTACCGGTATCCATGACTACGTAGTTTGTGGTGGTTGCCATTTTAAATAGAGGAGAGATTCTCATGTCCCCGGTTCCATCTAGCACCTTTCTCCGAATCGAGCGATTAGGCTAAGCCAAACGGGCTCGGCTTATTCAGCCTTGAGAAGAAGAAGGAGAGCTCAGAAGAGCATGAGAAATGTATGAGAGAGAAACGGACACGTAGGAGGGGCGGATTTTAAGGAGCGTAGGGGAGCTCGGCCAGGGGGGGGGGGTGTTAGCAGCTGCTCGGCTAGTCTGCTCTGCTTTGCCATCTTGGGAATCACCACCACTTGTTGGCTCGGCCACATCTGTCTTACTCACTAGTCACTACGTCGTTAGTCATCAATGACCTAGGGTCTCTCTCTCTCTCCCTCTCTCTCTATCTCTCTCAGGCATACACACTCATTTTTCTTCCTGTTGTTTATCGCCATCTCTTGTGTCCACTGCCGTCTCCTACCCATGCTGGCACTATTTGGTCAACGAGGCGCGCTCGATGAATGGCCCGCCTAGTACCTTCTATTACCACTTTACTCATTTCGTTTCCCCTACCCTTCTCTCCCTCTCTACCTCTTCCTCTCCTGCTCTCTCTATCTCTGCCTCTCCCTCTCCTTCCCCCTCCCCCTCACCTGCCTCCACCCTATCCATGTCGATTCAACCGAGCTTGCGTTCCCCTGCTCGTCTTGGTGCAGTGGCCTGTTTGCTTGTTTGCCCCTCCGCGTGGTTGTCTCTCCTTTCTTGTCTTGTTGTCAAAGGTGTCGTGAATCTCCTCCATTCTCTGTAACCATTCACTATTTCCCCTCTGATTGTGAGTAATGGTTTCATCGTGGTTAATGTTAATTTTTTAAATGTAAATTTGGCCTTGTATCCCATTTTTTGCTGAGTAGAAACTTGATTTCTAGCACGTCCTTTGAAAGTTCTCCTTCTTCATTCCCGTGCCTTTCTCAGGAATGCGAGGCATCGCTGCTTTCCAGGAAAGGCTCCCTTGGCTGCATGACTCACTGCACGCTTACTCATTCTTGCCGCACAGGCCGCTATTCTATTGACCAGAGAAAAGAATTCCATTGGTTGATCATCATACACTTCCTCGCTCGTTGAGTGGGAGTATGCATGGCAAGAATGGGAAGATGAAGAGAGAAAGAGAGAGGACATGAGAAGTAGAGTACAGAGAAGAGTCGCAGAGAAATGGAAAGGGTTAGATTAGGGAAGTACTGGGCTCCAGTACAAACGTGCGAGGCGCTATACTTGCGCATTCTTTGTGGTTTTGAGAGGGAAAGAGAGAGGGAGAGAGAGAGAGTGAGAGATAAAGAAAGAATGTGAAGGAGAGAGAGAGATAGAGAGGGGGAAGTACCCCTTCGCACTTCCCTCTTATCTCTTTCTCTACTCCTTGCTTCATTCTTGCTCCCCTGCCCCCTCCCAACTCAATTCCTGGTTTCCTTTCGAAACGCACTCCTTCATGAAAAGTTATTCTTCTCTGAAATGTGCACTAGCTTAATCTGGATGAGTCAAACAAGCATTGGCTCAATTACGGCGCACCTGCCACAGCTGATTCTCTCTCTCTCTCTCTCTCTCTCTCTCTCTCGCTCTCTCTCTCCTTCATTCACTCCACTGTCGCTTCTCTCGTCATCTTTTCTCTCTTACTCCCTGTGCTGGTTTGGTTCTATGAAACTCATATTATTCATTCATTACCTGGCCTGTTTTCGCTCTACAGGTTAATAACGGCTGTCATTGGTGTTATGAAAGTGTTAAATAATTGAGAAAATGAGCCCATTTTCGGACAGTCGCATTTAAACCGCTTACAACATTGGCCACTCTCTTTTTGGCTATCATTTCTTCCCTTTCCCCTGCTTCTCTCCCCCTCCCTGCACCACTCGCCTTTTCAGCTTTCGGCTCCAAATTTGTGCTTGTGTATTGCTGAATGTTTCCGCCCCTTTCCGGGATGCCATTGCTTCTCTTTCTCTCTCTCTCTCTCTCTATCTCTCCTTCTCTCTCCCTCTTCTATTTCCTACATGGCAGCTACGCCTACAAAACAGAAACGCCCTAGGCAGCCGTCCACTAGTCATTTCACTGCCATTGTTTCCAAGCTCTCCAAACGATAAGCGTAAAAGTAATTTTATTTATTCTTGAAAATGTAGATAATACTCGTTTTAATTGAATAGTCGTTTCTACAATGATTTTTTTTCTTTTAGCAGTGGTTTCTTTTGATTACTGCTCATAAGATCTCACTGCTTAGGTGTGGTGTTCTCTTCGCAAATCCGCACCCTCCACAAACCGTATTTCAGTTTCTTTTGCTTTTCCCCGCACTCTTTTTCTACTTGTCTAGCTCCGGCTCGCTCTTGTGCTCTCCATTCCTCTCGTTGAATCTGTTTTCTACCTGTCTCTGTCTATTTCTCTCTCCATCTATATCCCTCTCCTTTCGTGCTCACAATCTGTTCATCTTTTTTTCCTCATAGCTCGGCACTCCTCTCCTTTTGTGTTCTTTCCTACTCCCCTGCTCAGCTTCAACACAAATAGCTAGTCAGCGCGGTCAGTTGGCTTCATTTCGCCACTCTTTCTCTTGCAGTCGCTGTTTTGCTCTCTCCTTTATCTCTCTCTCTCTCTCTCTCTCTCTCTCTCTCTCTCTCTCTTTCTCTCTCTCTCTCTCTCTGTCTCTCTCTTTCTCTCTCTCTCTGTCTCTCGCTTTCCCCCTTGCTCTTTCTGCTTCTCTCTCGGTCTGCCGCTCCCTTCTTGTCCCTCCTCATGTGGGTGTCTTACTCATTTCTGCGCGACCCTGTTCTTCTTTTAATTCTCTTCTGTCCGATACCGAGCAATTAACTGCTTAAAATGAAAGTCGAGAATTGAAGAAGAAAGGAAGAGTGAAGCTACTATGTAGAGAAGATACATTTGTTAGATGGTTAAGGAGCATGAAAAAATAAGAATGAAGTGGTGTGTTCTTGCAGTACAAGCCGAGTTCGGATCAGGATGTCCCTCAGCCGAGACCAACTCGAGGAGCTGTCTGATCGGTTCCAATCGGTCAGTTCAATCAGGATCTCTTGTTGTTTTAATTGTTACGTGCATCGTTTTTAGCGGATTCGATCTTTTCTCTTATTTGCTTGATTTAAAGACGAAAAAAAATTTAATCTAGTTTCAGTTTTGTTCAGTGAAGACAAGTTTTATTTTCTACTCTTATTTTCCTATTGACTTTAATTTGGTTGTTGTAATAGGTATCTGTTGATGGCCACGGATACCTCGACAAGAATGATGTGCAAAGTGCCCTCAAGGTCCTCAACATTGATGTCCCAGGCTTCCAGGTAATTCCAGTTACACACACTTATATCGACATGTTTTGCAGGAAAAGAAATTATAGATTTAAAAAGAATATGTATACTATGATTATATCGATATGCGGCGTGGCTGAACAGGCATTTAAAATTGTAGTTCCGAGAGCTGGCAACGAAATGGAATCTAGGAGACCAGGTTCCACTCGAGAAATTCACGCAGCTCTATGAGGAACTCCTCACCGAGAAAGACCAAGAAGCCAAGAGATGGAAGACTCGAATCGGGTATGTTTTGACACTTTTTATTCTCCTATTATTACCAGCTTTCTTAAGTTCGTTTATCTGAATTTTTCTACTAAGCAGATAGAGAGCGTTGAAATAGTAGAGTTAGTGAAAACGGAATTGTAATGCTTTTTCGGCTTTGATTGTAATGCTTCTCTTCTTACGGAAATAGTATCAACTAGGAAATAGTAACAAATGCCATAGAGGCTATTCTTGCCATTTACATTATCGATTTCTTCAATGCATTCAATGTATTTTAGCTTTGAGGAAACTTGAGATTCAAATGAAAACAAAACAGTAATTTTTCTTCCCAACCTGAGTCATTGTGTTCCCCAACGTTTTCTCCTTTCACTTCTCTATTTTTCTCGCTTCAATTCTTAATATAATGATGAAGCTTAATATCTTACAGTTCAGAAAGGAAAACAAATCGCGATGGAATTGTTTGTGGCATGCATTCCAATGGCCTTTAAAGAACTCAACTATTTGCAGTTCCTTGACGGGAGTGTACACAATTCCGAGTGAGAAGCAACAAAATACCGTGCACACAATCAGGGTTGAGGTGCGGTCTGCTTCCTGTCTCTTTCTTATCTCCTTTCATTTGTGTTATCGGCCTATGAGCTGCCAATAGCGAATTCGTTGTTTAATAGTAGTCTCGACTGGACAAGCGATGATTTTCTTGACAACAGGAAGAGGTTGCCTTCTCGAACTGGATAAACAGCAATCTCAGCAGCGACCCCGATCTCAAGCGACTGTTGCCCGTGAATGTGGTGCCCTCTCACTCCGGAGATCTCTATGTCAAGATTCAGGATGGGCTTATTCTCTGGTAAGTCTGCTTCAATATTACACAGAATCAAGTTCAATTGTATATCAGTCTTTCTTGTGCTAACTATGATAAATTATTTTTCTTTTACATGTATTCTGTACTAAGCCACTGAGAGGTTTCCTTGCTGCTCAGTAAACTCATCAATCTCGCGGTGCCGGAGACAATCGACGAGAGAGCGATAAACAAGAAGAACCTGAACACGTACACGAAGCTGGAGAACTTGACTCTGGCGCTGAACTCGGCGCAGGCCATCGGCTGTAACATCGTGAACATTGATTGTAATGACCTGGCCGCCGGCACTCCTCATCTCGTGCTCGGCCTTCTCTGGCAGATCATCCGGGTTTGCCTTTCTACTCGCACTTCGTGTTGAGACAGAGCTAATGTTTCTCCCCTCTGCTCGGGATGAATGCCTCTCCTTTCAGATTGGCCTCTTCAACCAGATCGACCTGCAGCACTGCCCCGGTCTCTTCCGTCTTCTCCGTGACGGAGAGACTCTCGATGATCTCCGCAAATTGTCTCCTGAAGAGATTCTAATGCGATGGGTCAACTACCATCTCGAGAGGGTATCTTTCTATGCCATTCACGCTTTGAATTCTAGGTCATTATTTTTTAATCCAAATATCTTGTGCTCTTTCTGATAAAATAGTTAACTTCATCGTTCTTATTAATTTGTTGAAGGCTGGAGAGGACCGTCGACTCCACAACTTCACATCAGATGTGACTGATTCCGTCATCTACACTCATCTCCTGCACCAGATCGCCCCGCACCATGCAGGAGTCACTCTCTCTCCGCTCTCCATTGCCAGCAAGCCACAGAGGGCCGAAGCCATGCTCGGAGAGGCCGAGAAGCTCGATTGCCGCGAATTCGTCTCTGCTTCCGATGTTGTCTCAGGTAGGTGAGAGAGTGGAGAGAGAGAGACAGAGAGAGAGAGAGAGAGAGAGAGAGAGAGAGAGGTGAGATTGATAGAGCGAGAGCGTATTGTTATAAAGATAACACCAAGAGGGGAGAGGGCTCATTTCATTTATTTCAACATCAGCAAAAAGTACTCTAATGATAGCGAAATGTGTTTCTATGCAGTATATTCTTTAGGAAACTACAAGCTAAACCTGGCGTTTGTCGCGAATCTCTTCAACAAACACCCGAACTTGCCCGACCCGGGGGCGGATGAGATGCAGATCGAAGACACCGTGCAGGAGACGAGGGAGGAGAAGACCTACAGGAACTGGATGAACTCGTTGGGAGTCAACCCCTACGTCAACTGGCTCTACTCCGATCTCTGCAACGGAGTCATCATCTTCCAGGTTTGCCTTTTCTACTTTTGCAGTGGACTGCTATCCATTTTGAGGATGAAAGAGATAACAGTTTTCAATTTTCTCTAGAAAGGTGAACTGTAGTGATTGGTTTTGCTACTTTGTACATATCGATCTATGATTTAGTTACATATGTGCATTCTCTTTTTTTCTGTACCTCTGCCTCTCACTAGCCTTTCTCTTTCTCTTTTTGTTTTCTTTTCTCTCTATCTCCCTTTCTCTTTTCCCCATTCCAGTTGTACGACATCATTAGCCCCGGCATCGTGCAGTGGAAGCGAGTCGTGAAGGTGTTCCACAAGCTACGCGGAATGATGGATCAGATCCAGAACTGCAACTACGCCGTGGAACTCGGCAAGCAACTCCGCTTTTCTCTCGTGGGCATCCAGGGCAAGGACATCTACGACGGCAATCCCACTCTCACGCTTGGTAAGGGGTGGACACGATTAGGAGATGGGGAAAGGCCGCTGTGGTTGGTCCAGCTGATAGAAGGTAGGGCATTGAGAAATACAGTAGTTGTAAGATGCATACGAATTTACTACAGTTCTTCCTTATACATGTTAATAGGACTAACTTTTACGCTGAGTATTACAAAAGTTTTTTTGAATAATATTATCTTAAGCCCTGGTGTGGCAGCTGATGCGTGCGTACACTCTAACTGTGCTGGCACAGTGCACGGACAGCGGAGATGCACTCCCGGCTGAGAAGGATATCATCAACTGGGTCAACAAGAAGGTTTCTTCTTCTTCTCTTGCTATCTACCCTGCCCTTCTCTCTCTCTCTCTCTCCCTCTGTCTTTCCCTCTCTCTCTCGCGCCCTCTCTCTCTCTCTCTCTCTCTCTCTCTCTCTTTTCTTTCAGCTGGAGTCTTCTGGCAAGTCTTCCCGCATCAACTCCTTCCAAGACCAGTCCATCTCGAACTCCAAAGCCATCCTCGATTTGACTGATTCCATCCATCCGAAAGTCGTCGACTTTTCGCTTGTTGGCCGTGACAAAATAGAGAATGCCAAGTACGCCATCTCTTGTGCGAGGAAGATTGGCGCCAAGGTCTACGCGCTCCCGGAAGACATTGTTGAGGTGGGGAAACAGGAGAGAGAGAGAGAAGAGAGAGGGAGAGAGAAAAGAGAGAGAGAGAGAAGAGAGAGGGAGATAGAGACAGAGAGAGAGAGGAGAGAGAGAGAGTGTTATGAGGGAATGAATGAAAGATGCTTTTGCAGGTGAAGCCCAAGATGGTGATGACAGTGTTCGCGTGTCTGATGGCCCGTGATTTCATGCCAAACGTGCGAGAAGCGGCCTCAGAGCCAGTGGGTCCGATAATGTCGTAGAGGAGGCAGGCTTAGGAGTAGGGAGAAGCCCTCTCATTACGTGAGGGGCCATCTTCCCTCCTCTCTCTCCTTCTCCAATTACTAATACATTGCATCGGTTTTCTCTGTGCACTTTATGCTTCATTTCAATCTTACTTTGTTTCTCGTTTAATTATGCACTCAACGTCTGATTTCGGTGTTTCGATGCAATGCTTTACGTGTGCGCTTCAACAGTTTCTCTCCTGCCTCGCTCTCTCCCTTCTTATCGTTGGTTATCTAGCACTTTCTTTGCCTTACGTTTTCTGCATTCCATGTTATAACCAGAGTAGATGGAGAGTTAATCTGCGTAGTTTCTGGAAATCCGCGTGCTTGAAATTAACCTTGTGCAAGAGAGAAATGCTCTTCTTTCCCGCTATGTTTAAGAAATCATATTATTTGAAAGGTCTGATGATTCCTTTTTTTAAGAATGTAGCGGATTGCCGGGGGAAATGTCTCTTCGTACCTCTCAGTAAGTGTGTTCCATACTCTGTGATTTGGTGTCTATTTATTACGCTACAGTACTCAGTTACCTGTGACATGGGAAGATAATGCACTCCGCTTTTTGACTTCTATCTATTCTCATCCCTGTATACTGCAAAGTTCATTCGTTTTATATTTTTCTAATTATCAGATGGAATCAATAGAAAGACTATTGCTCTGAAGTAGTGGAAGTTCTCTGCGTCTCTTCCTCACTTCAATCACTTACCCCAGTCAACTCGCTGCTCTTCTCTCCATTATCATTGCCGGAGGCCTTTTACATTCCCTCTCTCTCTCTTCTCTCTTCACACATCCAACTCGCCTTTGCCATTCCAAGCCTTCATCCAAGGATATTCCAAGTCTATTATTGCGCGGCTACTTTCTTAAGTCTTTGTCTTTTTACCAAATGCTCTGCCTGTATTTTGGCTATAATAAAGCTGCCGTTTTCATAGATTTAACATTTCGCACATGAAAATTCTGGAAAGAAAACCAGTTTTGGAAAGGTAACGAAAATATCAATTATATTGCATAAATGTGCTCTTTCGACGAATCCGGGATTATATTCGAATGTTTTATAATATTCGAAGGCTGAGACACTAAATGTGAATAAATAAATGAAAAGCGAAGTCGATTACGAAGAATTGAGAGATGGCATGGATGCAGGAAGATGTGATGGGACGGAGTTGAGAGCGGAAGAGAAGTATTGTCAGAAGACATGCAGCCCGCTGTCGCTACTCGCTCCTCCGTCACTCCCGAATGTTCGGCAGCCTCCCTCCGCTCGCTTCTGCTAATTTACTCTCCGAGTTTATCGCATACTGTAGTATCCAGTGGCCTGGTAAGCTAACTTTTCTTTTCCATTACTTCAGTGCTTCCTTATTTAATTCTTCTCTCGCTGTCGTTTCTCTCTCTCTCTCTCTCTCTCTCTCTCTCTCTCCCTCTCTCTTTCCCTCTATCTCTCCACTCGCTCACCGCAATCGTGGGTGTTGTCTGAAGATCAATGCCAAAGTAGCACTCGGGTAGATTCCTGTTGTGTCTTGCCTTCTGCTCGTCTGCCCTTCTCATCCTCGCCTCCTCTTCTGCCAACCAGCTGAAGTCAATCTCACCCGAGAGATCGGAGGTTTTCGGGACGCTCTTGTTGTTGTTGTTGATGATGTTGCTGCTGCACGTCGTCGTCTCACAGTACGCCGTGAGTGGGCGTGGTCTCCGTGGACGCAGAACTGGCGCGGCGGCACCAGACACTGGCCGGCTGCGCCGCCGCCTCCGCCAGCACTGCTCCTCACGGCGGTGCTCTTCCACCTCGAGGACGCCCGGGCGGGGGCTCAAGGTCTGGACTCCCGACACGAAACTCCCGCCGCCATTCAGGGTCTCCATCGACGAGTGGTGACTACGGTATGTCGGGTCCGACCTAGAGGAATAAATATTGAAGGAAAATAGAGAAGAGAGACAGAGAGAGAGAGAGAGTGGGGAGAGCGAAAGAGAGATAGAGATAGAGAAAGAGAGCTAGAGACAAAGAGACAGAGAGAGGGGGGAGGAGAGAAATGGAGAGAGAGAGATATATCGAAGGAAAGTTAGGAATTAGTTATTGATACAGATATTCTAAGTAATATGCACGCACAATGTCGTGTACGAAAAGAGTAGATACATACAAATTCGCGGTACCTGTGAGTGGAAGTTGCCGTTCGTGGAAGAATCTCCATGGCTCTTGGCGCGTTCCTATAAACGAGAAATATTTTTCCTTTGTTTTGAAGAAATCTAAGAACATTTATCATGATCTTTTACCACTTCGCATTAATACCTACTCGACTTCTCTCTTTGGTGTTTATTCATTTTCTCAGCTATTCTTACTCTTTATTTTGTCTTTAGCCCGTCCTTGCACTCGTTTTAACTGATAATTGCTCGTGGCTTATCATCCGGGGTCATCTTGGCCCTCCCAACTCTCCCTCTTTTTCGCTAATTCTCTCCGCTCTCTCTCTCTCTCCGCTCTCTCTCTCTCTCTCTCCGCTCTCTCTCTATCTCTCTCTCTCTCTCCCTTACTCTGTCTCTCTCCTTTCTGACTCTCCTTGAATTGTCATTGAAACGCCCTAAGGGGATAATACTGATCCATTCTTTAACTCTCTCATCGTCGTTTTCCTGCCACATTAATGTCATCCAAAACGACAAATACTAAGAGAATAGAAAACGGGTGTGCAGAATGATATCTGGTGCTATGTCTTTTTCCCTCTCTTTCTTTCTCACTATCTTACTCTCTCACGGAGTCTCACATCGTTTATAACAGTGAAATAGTCGAGTTATGGCATTTCATTTGCAATAAAATGAATTCTTAATTGTGTTTCTTAAGAACAAGTTATTATAGCCGGTAATTTCAGCCTAAACGCCTGCAGCTTCTTCTGGTTGTTTTCATTATTCGTATTCTTCTTCCGCCAAAACATATTTTCAAACGATGGGGTCTTCCAAAAAGATGTAATCGCATTCGCGGTCACACTCAACAGGCTGCTGGCAAGAAGTTGGCTTGGAGGCAGTGGAGAATGGCATAGCCACTAAGATACAAGGCGATCCGGAAAGAGTGAGAGAAAAAGTGAGAGAGAACGAGAGATACAGTGAGAGAGAGAGAGAGAGAGAGAGAGAGAGAGAATAAATAGCTGAGAGAAGGTAGATAGTTTGACGAATGAGTGTGAGAGAACGAGCTCGGGATGCTAGCCTGAAGAAGGCTTGGTCAGCAGTGACGGGCACGGCATGGTTGGCCAAGCGAATGCATGGCTCGCTCTTCTTCCTGCTTAGAAGAGTGCTGCCATTCGGGCTTCGTCGTGCTAAGAAAGGCGAGAAATTCTCTTGTCTTGATGACATCTGCCAGCCTTGGCCGCCTTTCTTAAACGGTATTTCTTTCATAATTATGTTTTTACTATTATTTTTTATACATTGGTAATCCAGCTGGGGAATTGTGACAGTTCTACCTCGTTCGTCCAGTAGATGGAGTGGTGGCTGTGATTGGGATGGTGATGGTGGATGTTATTGTAGGAGAGTGGAGGGGAGGGGGCGAGACGATGAGACAGAGAGGGCAGGGGACAGGGGAGAGGACTCGAGAGTGGAGGGAAGACGAGAAGGTCGACGAGGACAGGGAGGGCGTCCGACTCGGCCATCGCCTTCTCCGCTCTTCCTCCTGGCAGATGGCGCAGTCGGCTGGCTTCCATTTCGACGTGCTTGATCCCATCTCTTCTCTCAGCTCTAGTTTGTCTGAGGGATGGGAGTGTGAAGGGGTGAAAAGGGGAGGGGCTGTGTGAACCCTTTGCCCAAGGCTGGCCCGTGCCTCCGCTTACAACCACCGCTTTTCATCTCTCATTGCCCTGCCCCACGCATTCCCACAATTTGCCATCGACACCTTTGCTCACTCGTTATTGCCCGCTTCATAATTCGATGTCAATTAGCACTTGAGAACGTGTAAAGCCGCATTTCAAACCAATTTCCCATGTCTTTATTCGTGCGCCCGGGCCAATCTCTAGCTCTCTCCTCTCCCTCTCTCTCTCTCCTCTCACTATTACTAACAATTAATCTCCCGTTTTCAGGATTCCTCCTCTCTTGCTCTCCTCGTTTTCTTCCATAGCTGTTTTCTGTATATTTGATTCATGTGTCAATAGAAACCATTTAACAGTGTCAACGTTATTAATATGCAAACAAGGAATATGTCATGATGTCCTCAAGGAAAAGAAAATGCACGCCTACAGTCAAATGCTCGGCTGCCCGAAAGGGAAAAGCAGCCTTTGGTCGAGATGAAGAGAGGGACAGAAGAGATTAGGCAAGTTATCTGCGGAGGACTGTCTTGGAATAATCTGGATTGCTTCCTGAGTATATACAAATATGAAACCGCGTTATGGATGTCAGTGCACAACTTATGGTCACGGGACAGAAATAGTCATGGCGGCAGATAACACAGAAGAATGGACAATTCGTTGGGATAATAACTCAAATTCTAAATCAGTTATGGAAATATGTTTAGAGAAAGCAGAGAAAGCAGAGGGAGGGAGAGAGAGAAAGGGAGGGAAAGAAAAGGAGAGATAGAGTGACAGAGAACGAACGGCTAAAATGTTACATGCAACCTAGTAGGAGTGGAGTAGTAGCAGGGCTGAGTTATTCGTCGTTAGTGGCGGAGAGAGTCTGCATCTCCGTTCCCTGCGCCTCTCCCTCCTCAATCTGCTCGATGCTCTCGGGAAGAGGCCTTCCCATTGTCTCTGGCAGCATGGTCACGGTCAGGAAGGCGGCGATCAGGGAAAGGGCACCGAAGGGGATGATCATGAAAGCGCGGCCCATTCGCTCCACCTTAACAATACTCTTTCTTCTCTCTCTCTCTCTCTTTCTTTCTCTCTCTCTCTCTCTCTCTCTTTCTTTTAACTGACAATCCACATGGCGACGAAGGAAGCAGTGATAGCTCCAACACGCGCAATGGTTGAGCAGCAGCCCATGGCCGTGTTCCTGACGACTGTCGGGAACAGCTCAGGGGAGAACGTGTAGATTGTCGCGTAGACGGCAGTGATCGCACCCTTCGTCACTAGCAGCTGAGCCACTGCCACCACCTTCGGAGCTGCAGAGAGGAGAGAGAGAGAGAGAGAGAGAGAGAGAGAGAGAGATAGAAGATAAAAGAAGAAACTTGAACGTTTTGAAATTTCAGAAGAGTTGCCAACCGTCATCGGGTAAGAATAGATTGGAGAGGAGACAGAGCCCGGAGGTGGCCAGCCCGCCAGCCAAGAGAATCCTCCTTCCCACTCGATCGACTATCAAGAAGACGAGGAAGAGAGCGGGCATTTCGATGAAGCCGCCCGCGATGAAGTTGACGTAGAGATTCCCGCCGAAGACATCCGACTTCATCGACAGCCCGTAGTACACCATCGAGATCACTGGCCTGCAGGTACATCATGAGAATCGAAATGAGACTCTCAATGCGTCCTTGAATGTTTAAAAACTATGGCTCCACTGAATTCCTTCTTTCCTCGCTAATCTATAGGCTAATATATATATATATATATATATATATATATATAAATGCGCAGTGTTAGATATACAACTATCGAATGGCACCGTAAGACATACCACAAGAAGAATACGGTAAGCGTCCGCTTTCTCAGTTGAGGAGTTCGGAAGAGATCGAGGAAGGAGTAGGAGCGAACTGCCAACTCAGACTTGGAGCTGGCAGCCAAGATCTCCTTTCCTTCATTCGCCGCGTCAACTTTCTTCTCTTTCGATTCGCTGCAAAAAAAATAGCAGAGATAAACGTTTCCAAACATAAAACACAAAAAGGGAACACCATTCAAGAACCTAGTTCGTGCATAAGAAAATGAGGTACTAAAAAGATTTTCGACCTGGCGTCCTCCTGGTCGAGGAGTGTCCACCAGTTCTCAGGGAGAATGACTCCATTCATGCGTGCTGCCTTCTGCAGCACGACATCTGCCTCTGCGTATCTCTTCTGAGACACCAACCAGCGCGGACTCTCTGGCACGAGCCTCAAGCACTAACTTGTCGTTCGGAAAACACCCTTTTTAAATCATATAAAAGTATTTAAAAACAAGAAACATTATTATCTAATGAATATTTCTCTTACACACGCTTATTGGCACATTTTTATTTAACAATCTGAAAGAATAGCCGTAGTCTGTTGGGGAAAACAAGAACTCACCACCAGTAGAGAAGGAAAAAGAAAGCAGGGGAAGTAATCACGACGTGGAGAATAGCGTAATCAGTGAAGAAATATGCAGCCGTGCCAAGGATGACCTTAAAAGATACTGCGCCTCATTTTAAACGTCTTTGTGATGTAAGAAGTTTTTTTAAGGAGTTATACCCAACAGGTGCAACGTGATTTCCATAAAGGCAAGACTAAACACTTAAAATAAAATGCTTAACGCGCTCGAGTTCAATGGAAGAGTATGTATATCGCAAAAATGGAACTTGTAAATAAAGAGATTCCCCGCACCTGTCCCAAGGAGAAGAAGCCTCCAGTGATGACGGAAGCGAGTTTCCTGTACGAAGGCCCGACGAGTTCCATGCCAATGACCACGGCGATAACGAAGATTCCCGGATGGGAGAAGCCAGTGCCAGCTCGGAAGAGGGCGTAGAGCCACCAAGTGGGGGCCACGGCCATCAGCAGACCGCAGGCCAGCTGCAGGCCTATCGCCATCATGAACACCTTCTTGCGACCGATTCTGCAAGGAGAAAGGAGATAAATACAAAGAAAGGCACATCTCTATTCCTTGACTGATATTACAAATCCTCTGAATGTCCTCCACTGACTTGTCGCCGAGAACACCGAAAGTCATGCTGCCAGCCATCTGGCCTGCGTAGTAGAATGCCTGCACGAGTGCCTTGATGGATGCCCTATCACACACGATGTCCCATCTCCCAATGGCCGACTGCTGCACTGCACTTCTATCGTACACCCAGCCAAGCGAGCACGCGCCTCCGTCCTGCAACTTCTTCTTCTTCTCGGCATACCACAACCAGACTCACTGTTAGCCTGTTACCATACATAACCAAGGATTCCAGACGCAACATCATCATCTGTTTTCCCTCTCTCTTTCTCTCTCTATCTCTCGTCTCTCTTTCTCTCTCTATCTCTCGTCTCTCTTTCCCCCTCTCTTTCTCTCTCTATCTCTCGTCTCTCTTTCCCTCTCTATCTCTCATCTCTCTTTCCCTCTCTATCTCTCGTCTCTCTTTCCCTCTCTATCTCTCATCTCTCTTTCCCTCTCTATCTCTCGTCTCTCTTTCCCTCTCTATCTCTCATCTCTCTTTCCCTCTCTATCTCTCGTCTCTTTTTCCTCCTGACCTTTAACATGCACTCATCCACCTTGCAGCTAACACCCGTCTCATTGATCGCCGATAGCTCAGCAGCGCTGAACAAGGCTATATATTTTTCTTTGAAACCACAAAAAAAATCCTTCTTTCGGAGTGAAACTTTCCTCTCAAAGAAAGGAAAATCCAAATCACAGTTCATTAATTGCAATTGCAAGAAATGTAAAAGGGGCAATTGAACCCCACTGCGAACCTTCCATCCTCTGTCTTGCAAGACGAAGAGATGAGTGGGGAGAGAGTAGCAAAGTCACTATACTTGTCCTCTCCTTCTAGAGCACATCTGAATTGGCTGTTTCTTCAGGGAAAATAGTCCACTGTGTAAGAATTTAGGTTTTTACGTCAGAAACCTAATTTTATACATCAAAATGTTAAGGTCGCCAATCTGATCCTTCCAAAGGTGGATTTATAATCTTGACTGATGTACCAACCTATGAGGAATGGAGATGGCAGCAAAGGTCCAGGAGAGAGCGTGCATGGCAGTGAAGATGGTAGGCAAGCACACGAGCAGGAACTGCAGTCGCTGATACTTCCCCATCTCCCCCAGGTGGGAGAAGAGAAGCTCGTCGAACTTCATCTTCACTTCCTTCTTTTCCTGCTCACCCCCTCTCCCTTTGCCTGCAATCGTCGATGAGAATGTTATCACCAGTCTAGCATATCAAAGGATAGAGGAGTAATGCAGGGAGCTCTGAAACTATGGAGCTGTGAAAACAAGTGTAGCTTCTACTGGACTTGGCAAAGCTGTCAATAAGTAATTTGTACTCGGAACTCCGACTGGCTTCCTAAGAGATATTCAAGACATTCCGGCCATCTGAATAATCTTAAAGAGGACCACTAGTGAGAGGCTAAAGTATAAGCGAGATGACCAACTCATCTTGATAACAATACCGCTCTTATCATAGGCAGTATCACTTATTATTCCGACCTAGTTTCAAGCTCAAGAAATACAAAAGATCTCGATGTCATGGCACAAATTAGAATGAGTAACAACAACGTTTGGAGACAGCTAAAGTGACAAAGGGAAGGAAGGAATCGAAAGGCCAATACAACACGATACAATCGAAACGATGATTGCTCCGTTTTGAACGGGAGACGAGCGTTGAATATAATCAGATAAGACAAACCACAAAGAGTGAAGAGATAGAGATAATAATGCAATGGAAAGAGAGAGTGAGAGTGAGAGGAGGAGGGAATGAGAGAGAGAGATAGAGGTAGAGAGTAAGGGGAGGGAGAGAGAAAAGGAAAAGAAGAACGGAAGCTCGGAGAGCTAACTGAATCAGGGAAAGAAAACAGAAAGCCAGCGAAAATCTGCCACGCCTCTTCTCTTACTTCACAATGGAATTCGATATTTTCATGCGTGGTGAGTAGAGGAAAAAAGTGAAGAAAAGAAAGAAGAAGACGAAGAAGGAGGAGTTCGAGTCAGAGCCTCAGGGGATGCTAAAAAGGGAACGAATGGGAAAGGGGCAAGAGGAAAGGCTAAAGTGAGCAAAGTTTGCAGAAAGAAGAGCCAAGTGCATGACATGAGGATGACAGATACGTGAGAGAATACACAGACAGGTGAGGGAGAGAGAGAGAGTAATGGAGAGAAGTTAGACATGCAGACGGTTAGAGTACGCACGCTATAAGATATTAGGAAAGCCATATCACTCTAAAACATCAATATATCAAATTGCCCGCACTTTGACGCAAATATGTGAGTGCAAGGAGTACAAGAGTCCCTGTATACACATTCTACTAACTATGATATTTTTATAATTAATTAATATATATAGGCTAATTCTGAAGCTGAGAAAAGCATACAAGGAAGGAAAAATGTAAATGTGGACTAGAAAAAAAACAGAGAGAGAGAGATGGGTGAGAGGAGGGGCTTCCCTCTCAAGGCTTCCTCCGGGACCAATCCTTCGCCGTCCACTGCAGCTCATTCGGGTCGATTCGCATGTCCATCTTCCTCTTCATCTTCTCATAGGCCGCCTTCAACTCCTCCGTGATCACCATGACGTACTGGCCTTTGTAGTATTTGTAGAGATTCAGCTGCTGCAACGAACGATCATCGTTCACTTTCTCTCTCCCCCTTTTGTGATCATTCACAAGAAGCAGAGTCCGATGTTCAAACTATAGAGAGAGAGAGAGAGAGAGAGAGAGAGAGAGAGAGAGAGAGAGAGAGGAGAGAGAGGAGAGAGAGAGAGAGAGAGAGAGAGAGAGAGAGAGAGAGAGAGTCCAACCTGGAGAGTGGATATGACATCCTCCTTCCGAATACTCGTTAACTGGCTGAGTTGGACCACGGAGAGAGCGTTCTCCTCTGCATTGGGGCAGCTCTCTCTGTGCTTGATCAGCTGCTCGATTATCGTGGCTGCCCAGAAACTTCGGTAGGACAGCTGAAAGAGTCTCTCGCACTTCCTTCTCCAATGCTCTCTCTCTCTGTCTTGTCATCTCTCGTTCTCTCCGCCCTCTCATCTCTCATTCTCTCTCCCTGCCCTCCCTTCCAATACCAGTCCAAGATCAGAAAGTGGCTTCTCGGGTGATCCTGTCTTCTGTTCCTTCTTGCTGAGTTCATAGGAGAACTCGATGAGCAGTCGGCCGTAGCCCCGCTTCTGGTAGGAGGGCAGCACCAAAATACATGCGACGTTGTACTCTTCTGCCGATTCCTTCTCCTATAGAACCATGCCATGCTCTCGATGTAATAGAGAACAAAAAAATACAAAGAAGTCTACGAGAACAAAAAAAAAGGAAATTTACCTTGGAAAAATAGCCGACGATATGGAAGCCGTGGTCGTCCCTCCTTGTCAGGACGTAGAAGAGGAAGGGATCGGTGTCGTAGTAGAGTGTCTTGTGATCCAGGAACAACTTCGCGAGAAGGCACAAATTTTGCGCGTAAGACTGCGAAATAAATCACACAGACTTCAAGAAATTAAACAGCGTTTAAGCATACATAAAAAAATAAATAAATAAAAATACGAGAACCAAACAAACCTTATTCTTCCTGCCATCAATTTCAAAGAAGGACAACTTGTCTCTCTTGTAATCCTTTCGATATATCTCATTTCCAGGCGGGTGCTTGAGATGGCATTTGCTCTCAACACATCACAGAATCCATCACCATTGTTAAAAGAAAAGAAACGAATAAATAGTTGGAATCGAACAGATAGAAAGGAAAGTTACCATATGCCTTCTTAGACAAGTGGAGCTCTTGGCAAACTTGAGGCAGAACTCGCAGAGGAAGATGCAAGGCAAGCGAGCGAGTTGTTGTGGATAAGGAGAGAAGTACCAGGGCTGCATGCGGTGGCTGAAAGGAAAGACTTTCAGACTGTACGCCAGAGAATGATCACCCTTCCAACAGGGATGTAGAACAAAAAACTCACTGACCAAAAATTTTTTTGGGCCAAAAAACCGGTTTTTTTTTAGGACAAAAAACAAAAAGAAGAAATTTTTTGTAAAAAAAAAAAAAAAAAAAAAAAAAGTTGCATTAATCGTAATTTTAGAAGAGATAATTGGTTAATTTCTTGATCTACAACACCCATTACACAATAAAAGTCGTAAAACGAATTCGGAAATGACAATTATACTAAAAATTGATATAACGAGTTGAGAAATTATAACCTTCTAATCTTAAAATTTTGCTGGAGGAAGAGACATCCGGAAGATTTCGAGTAAAAAGTTTTTTTGTTTTTTTGGGCCGACCCCAAACAAAAAAAAAACAAACAAAAAAAGTTTTTTGTTAAAACCCCAAAAAACCAAAAAAACAAAAAAAAAACAAAAAAAAACTGCAACCCTGCCTTCCAAATCAAATACACAACTTTCTGATATTAAAAGACACTAACCGCCCCAGCTCGATCATCTCAACATTCCGTATCCTCGTGAGTGAATCCTCGCTGTGGCCCACCATGGTCATCGACCCACTCTGCCGTGGTGCTTAAAGACCCATTTCTTTTCCTATTCAGGTTTTTTTAACAGAGGATTTAGAAAACATTTATACACTATTAATACTTCTTCAAAATAAGAATGCCAGCTCGGATAGACTACCTTGAGTGCAAGGGCTGCAAGTGCCCTCGGGGATGATCTCGTCCGCCTTGAGTGTCTCCATGGGATCCAGTGCTTTCCTCTTTCTCTGCAGGCCCTTCTGCCTTGGCATTTCCCTATCCGGAGAGGCGCTCCCCGCTGCAGGACTGTAAATTGAACAGAATATTACTCAGCTTCCCAGTCTTTCATACTGTAGGTAAAACCCTCTCCAACTTTGAGAACAATTGCGTTATAGAACATAAAAAAATATATTGGTAAGTGGAATAAAAAAACCGATGGAATAAATAACACACAGAAAGTAGCTAAAATAGGAAACCTGTCTTCTCTCAGGGAGGAGCGAGAGGCGGAGGAGATGAGAGAAGGAAGGGAGGCACCCTTGTTCCCCCCTTTTAGAGGCATTCGAAGTGTGGCGAGATTCAACTTCTCCGTCCCGACCCACTCGTCCAGTCGACGGTTGCAGTCCACGTAGTGGACATAGAAGGACATCGTCCCGTCAGGGTTCTTCCGGCTTGACAACACCTCCGCCTCCTCTTAAACATCCTTTCGACGTTCTATTCAACTCTCAACAACTCCGAGAGGAGAGGACACTGACTCCAGTAAGTGGCGGCCGCGGTAGATGGCTTCTCTTGGTCGGAGTCCTCTTCCGCGATGCCGTTGTTGCTGGCGAAGTTGTAGTCAGTGGTCATGAGGACGGAGAGCCGGCAGCCCTCCACGATCATCTCCGTGCCGAGAGAGTTAATCTTGTCCTTGTCATCGGAACCGGTCGAAGACCCCGAGTCATCCATTATTCCTGTGAAAATGCAAGCCGATTATGGCATGACATCGCGAGCATTTAACACAAGTCGCAATAATTTTCTAAAAAGCAACAAAAAATTCAAACTTCAGTGAGCACAGCAGTAAAGACAATATATTTTCAATCACGCAAACGTTCATTTTACGCGGAACTAGCTTTAAAATATCAGCAATGAAAGCGAATAAACAACTTTTACATGAATACACAACTGTTACTCGTAATATTTAGCAACTTCTTTAAATCTTCGTAAAAGTC
This sequence comes from Allodiplogaster sudhausi, assembly GCA_945643635.1. Classification (NCBI taxonomy): domain Eukaryota; kingdom Metazoa; phylum Nematoda; class Chromadorea; order Rhabditida; family Diplogasteridae; genus Allodiplogaster; species Allodiplogaster sudhausi. Next base: position 235,952 of record CALZFC010000040.1, on the reverse strand, counting down.
ACCATTACGACAACTCTTTCTGCACATATTTCACCACACACAACACAATTCTATATGGACAACATCTCAGTTTTGTCCATATGTAAAAAAAATTAGTCTAATGTAAGCCAAAATTATGCACTATGTTAAACTTTTTCTACGGTGCAAGTTCGGCCTAAACTTTGCACTACACTTCTTCCTTGAATTTTCAATGTTCTTGGAGTCTTCGTGTCACTTCTTCTACTTTCATCCCCATTGGCTGGTCGCCTTTCTGCCTTCTCTTCCAAGAAAGGCAGAACGATGTCGCTAGATGAAGACTCGGCACTGAAAATGGTTCCTTTCTCTTCCTTACCGATATCCATCTTTTTTCTCTCTCATCAACCATCGAAACTTGCCGTCATTTTGTTTAATAATATGCTTGTAATTGAAGGGAGAGACGGTACAAGATGTAGACCGATCTGATGCCCCTGTTTGGGTGCTGGAAAAAGAGCTGGGCAGCGGAGGCTTTGGCGCTGTTTATCTGTAAGGCCCTCAATATTTTCTCCTGCTTGTTTTAGTGAGTGAAGTGTCCTGACCTTGGTTAGAAATGACTACACAGTGCAAGGTTTATGCAATCTAGAAGGTCATTCTTGGATCTTTGAAGTTTTCATTATTTTAAAGCGTCCACGAACGCGCACATGAGACTCCGAAGCGAGCCATGAAGACCAGCAAGGGCCACAGGCAACACAGCAGACTCGGTGTTGAGGTCACATTCTTTTTGCCCTTCTTTACGCTGAGTTCAGCAGGTTTCATGCAGTGCCTATTTAAAAAAATTTCTCGTGAGCAGATCACAGTTCTCCAAGAAGTCTGGAAGACGAAGGGCCCCGGGATGCAAAACTTCACGGCCATACACGACCATGGCATGCAGGTGAGAATGGAGGGAGACAAGGACGGAGAGAGAAGGGAAAGGGGCGGAGAGAGAGAAGGAGAGGGGGACGGAAAGAGTAGACGAAGAAGGCCTTTCGATGGAGTGTGCCCTAGGGCGACGTGCACTTCATGGTAATGGACCTCGTCGGTCCTTCGCTCGACAAGCTACGCCGAAAACGGGAGACGAAAGTGACTTCTTGAGTTTGTTCTGAGTCGCCTCTCACCGTCTTCTCTTCTCTCAGACCTTCACCATCGGCACGTCCCTGGAGGCTGCCCGACAGATGCTCGTGGGCTTGGAGCATCTGCACAATGCCAAGTACATCCATCGCGACATCAAGCCCGAGAACGCCGCTATTGGTCTTAAGGACAGAAGGCGGATTGTTAGCTGAGGGCGAGGGAGAAATGAAGGAGAAAGAGAAGGAGAGAGAGAGAGAGAGAGGGAGACGGGGAGTGTAAGATGAAGCGAGGGAAAAAGAGTGAGAGGGAGGTGCAAATTGAGGTCTATCTGCTGGACGAGGTCTATCTGCTGGAACAGCAATTATTAAGGATAGTAAAGACTTGTCAATAGAGCTTCTTGCCAGCAGGCCTTCCCTGGCGTCGCTTGGATGGACGGGATGACATCCTCGGCGCGAAGGAACGATGCCGGAAGGACCAGAAAGCGAGGGTTCGCTTCCCTTTCTCGTTTCTTTCTTCTCTCTTCTCTCTCAGGCCGCTCTCTTCGACTCCATCAATGGAATCAAGAGCTCGTTCGAGCGTATCTTCGATTACGTCGTGACTCTCAAGTATCACGAGGCGCCCGACTACGAGTACATCACCAAGAACATCACCCTGGTCATTGTTATTTTTTAGAAACGTGCATCAGTGGAATGGGTATCTTGAGATAGCCAATTAACAAGAAAGGCTTTCTCGGTCTCCCACGTTCGCTCATCCTGCATGCCATCATCAACATCTCTCTCTCCCTCCCTTTCTTATCTGCTTCCAGACTGCCAAGCGCCTTGGATGGACGAGCAAGTCTAAGTTGGATTGGGAGAAGGACAACTCCGTCCAAGACCGTGCCGAAAACGATGCTCACCAAGCATTCCACCGCCCAGCCCGCGACTCGCCGCCCCTGCCGACACATTCGCCAACATCGTTCCACTATTCCTACGGGTTCAAGAGATAAAACAAGGTTAAGGCAAGTCACTTCCACTGCTTCACACGTGTTCCCCATTCTGGAGCTTCTATTTCTTATTCTCCAAAGCCGGTATATTGTATATTGATCACAAACACGAAAATCTTTGTTATATCATAGAACCTTGTTTTGCACATACAGTGTGTGACAAACACGAGGATACGGTATTACCGTTGATACAGAACGAAAGGTAGAGGTGCTTTCAAAGCAACCTTAAAATTCTAACTTTAAAAATTAATCGGATACGTCCTTATTAGGGAGAACCAAATGCGGGTGCCATCGAAAATACCCAACGGCAGCGAACTCGTAGTAAAGAGAAAAAAACAACAAATATTGATGGTAAACTATGACGGAAACAAAGAAAAATGCTATTCTTTTTTTTACAGTCAACAAGGCAATAATTTAAACAACAAAGAATTCGGGCCAGGGGAAATGGAAACTAAAGGAGAAATCGACAAAGTATGTGGACCTTACGTCTCGATCTCCGTCTTCAAGTTGCTGTTGTCCAGGTCCAACTTCTCGATCAGCTCAGAGAGCGTCTCCCGGAAGGCAGCGAGACTTCCACTCGGGATCGTGATAGAGGTACGATACCCGCTGCTTGGCTTCACCTGCAATGGACAGCATTGCTTCATTCAAAGGAGATGGGGTAGCGTTACGGCATCAATGACGATGAAGATAATGGTACAGTAGTATGCTTCGAACACCCCCCAGCTTAGAAGCCGATAGTCTATACAAATTTTCAGTCATCGTTAAAAAGAACACATTGGCAATATTTAACATGAATTGTCCGCGGTCCCTCGGGGTTTTGGACGCCCAGTTTACGCTATGGACATTATTGAAGACGACGAGAACGACCTCGGAGATGCGCACGAAACTGCCGCGGTCGTTCTGGCAGCTGTCGAAGTAGAACGTCTTGTTCAGCTCGGTGCGGAGCAGCTTGGAGTCGGCCAACTCCGAGGGCGGGTCCATGTAACCCTCGCCGTGCTTTGCGATGTACTCCACAATCGTCTCCATCACTTCGCCAAGACCAGAGGCCGGAATTGCAACCTAGAAAGGCATTCAGTTTCAAATACTGCTCTTCTAAGAAAGATTGTGGGTTCACAGAGAGAAAGGAGGGCGATGCCACCTGTACAATGTACTTCAAGTCTTGAAAAAATGCACCTGCGAGCGGGTCGGGCGCGGAATGGTGTTGGTCTGCGCAATGCGGAGGAAGCGGCCGCGCTGGTTCTCCTTCAGGTCGAGATAGTAGCGGCGACTGTCGAAGTTCAGAACATCAGCACGCAGATCGGCGCGGTCTTCGGTCTGCAAATCAACGTCCGACTATCTTCAAGATAAATACTACAGAAAACAAGCTTTTATAAAGAAAATCCTCATACCTGCTCCTTCTTCGGATCCTCGGGGGTCGACTCACAAAACACGATATACTCTCCGAGCTTCTCGGCAACCGACTGCGCGGCGCTCATGCTCAACACGACGCGAGACTTGTGATTCACTCCCATCTAAAAAATATACAACTATTCTCGCCATTTATACAACTTCAAAGTTTTCTTCCCTAAAAAACGAGACCGATGGATATCATCCACTGTGAATACAATATGGGATAACTTGTCATTAAATTAGCGAACCTCTGCGATCTTGATGAATCTTCCGCGGCCGTTCTGTTTGACATCAACATAGAATCGTTTGTAACCGATGGTAAGCATCTTGGTGGCGATCTCTTCTTCATTCGCTCCTCCCTTCTTCTTAGCCTCCGAATCCGACATTCTTCTCCTTGATTTGCCTTTCACAGCCGACCTTCAATCCAGTTGGAATACAGCAAACGGCCTTCCTTCACTCACTCCTCCACTCCTCCAGCAGTCCAGCAACACTCCGCCACACTCTCCGTCAACCACCTGCAGCAAGACAAGAAAGATGACCAACAGCATCAACACCATTGAATTTTAAAGCTACGCAAAATTACCCACTGAGCTCATTTATAAATTGTAAATCGTCACCAATCACAAAAAAAAACACATGGCCAAGTTCCTCCCAAAGGCATTTATAAACATCTGCCTCGATAAGTTTCCTTATGGCAAAATGCAACTATAATTTTTAATAGATTACAATGTTGCTATGCACATCACTGATAATCTAGAAGTTGAAAATCAAGTCTTTCAAAGTTCCGGTGGTAAATGAAATTTCACCAAGTCAAATTTTATCTACTGCGGAAAACAACTCTGTTTGGGACCCACAACATTATGAACCGTATTTGCAACATTATGAGGCAATTAGCGATATATACCATTCACCACATTCACCAGCATTCACCACTAGTAATATTCACCACGCTTATAGTTTTATTCACCACGCTTATAGTTTATTCACCATGCTTATAGCTTTACACCCAACGATTTCTTGCTATCAATTCTTTCTTTCCACTTTACCATCAATGTAACCAGTTAAATTTTAATCACCAGACAAGCATTATTAACTTATTGCACTAATTACCGGACTGCAGTAATTTACAGGTATGCATAAATGAAAAAAAGTCGAAATCACCACGTGATAATCAGAAAATGAACAACATATAACAAGATACCGATCTCCTCAGAAGTGCACAATTCCAAAAGACCTACGAATCCATTCCTTGTATAAAGTAGTCAAGGAGGCTTTCAGTTTGGAAGAGAAGACAAAGTCGTGATGGGTGATGTGCGAGTGACGACCGACAACACAGGAAAATCGAGCGTGCATGTATCTGAAAGACAAATGAGGCATGTTTACAAATGCGTGTGGAGAAAATCGTTATTATGTACCTCGTTCCTATTCCACGACACGTCTTTCCTTCCTGATTCGCATATTCGAAGGCCTCATAGTGTGCCACCACAAGATCAGAAGGAAGTCCGTCAAGCACTTTCACTGAATACGCATCAGTGATTTTGACAAGGTAATGGAACGCATCGATGGTACACGAAGGAGGTGGAAAAGAAGGTGACGCTTTGTTGACCCAAGACTCTTCTACACTGTAAATAAAGAGCTGAACTAATGACAGAATTATCTCGTATAAAAGAAACGCGCACATTTTCCCCAAATATCTGATGTAGTCGCTTCTCTGAATCTCCTCTCCTCTGAAGCAGACAAATCCCTCGTCATCTTCAAAGAGAGTAGCAGCATCGAACGGGCCCGAACATGCAGCAGGAGCACGCTCATCATCAGAGTTACTTTCGCCCTCGGCCTCACTTCCATCCTCATCGCGCCTGACACTAAATGCTTGCGATTAAAAAGGCGAGTGAAATATCTGAGATAATTGCATAACTATCTACAAAAAGGGCTCGCGCCACTGACTGGTCATTATCTCCTGTCCACGGGGTGTCATGGCGACACTTAGATAACATTTTAGTGTACTGTTGTGCAGTGCTAAGTTTTTCGACATTCCATGAATGGCAGAGCGTGAAAAAAACGGTAACACTAAATTAAGGGACGCCATGTTAAAAGATTTTAGTGTAGCATTAAAAATCACTAGTGCACCATGATTTCGAGTGAATACGGTAACACTAAATAGAAATATTTGAAATGTTTAGGCTCTCAGCACGATTTCCCTTTATGTCATTCTTGAGATTCTATCTTCCAAGATTTTTATCTAAGTGTCGCATTTGCACTGCCTTCTACTCTCTCCACTGCTTCCTCTCTCAGAGTCCCTGCCACTTCTCTTCTTCTACTCTCTCCACTGCTTCCTCTCTCAGAGTCCCTGCCAGTTCTCTTCTTCTACTCTCTCCACTGCTTCCTCTCTCAGAGTCCCTGCCAGTTCTCTTCTTCTACTCTCTCCACTGCTTCCTCTCTCAGAGTCCCTGCCATTTATCTTCTTCTACTCTCTCCACTGCTTCCTCTCTCAGAGTCCCTGCCATTTCTCTTCTTCTACTCTCTCCACTGCTTCCTCTCTCAGAGTCCCTGCCACTTCTCTTCTTCTTTCGCATCACAGTTGTAAAAACTGCAAGTATTCCTTCCCTTTCAGATCAACAAGGTCTATAATTTAAGGAAGGCAAATACTTGGTGATCATTGAAGAGAGGAGTGAGTTGACTCGCGGTTGTTGATGGCGACTTGAAGATGGCGAGCTAGTCGGAGAGTGATTGCGATGGAGTGAAGGAGAGTCGTCTGAATCAGAGAGGGAAGGAAACGGAGAGAGTGCTTAGAATGTCAGCAGGGAGAAAGAGAGAGAAAGAGAGAGAGAGAGAGAGAGAGAGGGAGAGAGCGAGCGAGAGAGAGAAAGAGAAGAAATGAATGGGCGGCGGATGCTGGTCGTGCTTAAACTCGACAACGTCGGGCTCTTACGAGAGGATCTTCGGGAAGAAGAGGAAGGCGAGAAGAATCGAACCGCAGGAGAGTAGTGACACAACTACCGTAGATTCCTACAAGAAAACAATAGGAGAGTAGGTAACCGTAATCTAGCTTCCCCGAATTTCTCTCTCTCTCTCTCTCTCGTCTATCTCTCTCCCTCTCTCTCTCTCTCACTCTCTCTCTCTCTCTCTCTCTCTCTCTCTGTGTCTTCCCCTCTCCTTCTCTCTCTGTTTTTTTGTTCTTTTTCTCTCTCTCCCTCTCTCTTTGCCTTTTCCCTCCCTCCCTCTCTCTCTCTCTCTCTCCCTCTCTCTTTGCCTTTTCCCTCCCTCCCTCTCTCTCTCTCTCTCCCTCTCTCTTTGCCTTTTCCCTCCCTCCCTCTCTCTCTCTTTCTCTCTCGCTGTCTCTTTCCCTCCTTCCTCCAAACCACTTCCGCCTTCCTTCAATCCCATTCCCTTCTTCGATCACTCTACACGGAACCATGGAATGCAAAGTGTAAACACTGACGAAACTCAACACGGCGTTTTCGATTCCACGCAATTATCATCTGCCGTTCTCGCCTTCCCCTTCTATTCTCTTCCCGTCACAATATTTTACCATGGAGGCAAATAGTTTTTCAAGGGAATGTTCGACATTCATAACATTCTTCATGGTTTAACATCTTTAAATGCAGCGAGGAGCATAGAATGCAGAAACGATAAGATGTTACTGGAAGGAGTAATACATGCTACAAGGATAAAACAACGTTGCCATACGTTATATGCCATATGCTAATTTCACAAATTTTCAAGATTTGTTTTAGCGGGATCAGGGATCTCAAATTGACATGTGATTTGCCTGAAAAAAATGTCCACAGTGAGATATAAAAAACTGCAACCCTGCCTTCCAAATCAAATACACAACTTTCTGATATTAAAAGACACTAACCGCCCCAGCTCGATCATCTCAACATTCCGTATCCTCGTGAGTGAATCCTCGCTGTGGCCCACCATGGTCATCGACCCACTCTGCCGTGGTGCTTAAAGACCCATTTCTTTTCCTATTCAGGTTTTTTAACAGAGGATTTAGAAAACATTTATACACTATTAATACTTCTTCCAAATAAGAATGCCAGCTCGGATAGACTACCTTGAGTGCAAGGGCTGCAAGTGCCCTCGGGGATGATCTCGTCCGCCTTGAGTGTCTCCATGGGATCCAGTGCTTTCCTCTTTCTCTGCAGGCCCTTCTGCCTTGGCATTTCCCTATCCGGAGAGGCGCTCCCCGCTGCAGGACTGTAAATGGAACAGAATATTACTCAGCTTCCCAGTCTTTCATACTGTAGGTAAAACCCTCTCCAACTTTGAGAACAATTGCGTTATAGAACATAAAAAAAATATATTGGTAAGTGGAATAAAAAAACCGATGGAATAAATAACACACAGAAAGTAGCTAAAATAGGAAACCTGTCTTCTCTCAGGGAGGAGCGAGAGGCGGAGGAGATGAGAGAAGGAAGGGAGGCACCCTTGTTCCCCCCTTTTAGAGGCATTCGAAGTGTGGCGAGATTCAACTTCTCCGTCCCGACCCACTCGTCCAGTCGACGGCTGCAGTCCACGTAGTGGACATAGAAGGACATCGTCCCGTCAGGGTTCTTCCGGCTTGACAACACCTCCGCCTCCTCTTAAACATCCTTTCGACGTTCTATTCAACTCTCAACAACTCCGAGAGGAGAGGACACTGACTCCAGTAAGTGGCGGCCGCGGTAGATGGCTTCTCTTGGTCGGAGTCCTCTTCCGCGATGCCGTTGTTGCTGGCGAAGTTGTAGTCAGTGGTCATGAGGACGGAGAGCCGGCAGCCCTCCACGATCATCTCCGTGCCGAGAGAGTTAATCTTGTCCTTGTCATCGGAACCGGTCGAAGACCCCGAGTCATCCATTATTCCTGTGAAAATGCAAGCCGATTATGGCATGACATCGCGAGCATTTAACACAAGTCGCAATAATTTTCTAAAAAGCAACAAAAAATTCAAACTTCAGTGAGCACAGCAGTAAAGACAATATATTTTCAATCACGCAAACGTTCATTTTACGCGGAACTATCTTTAAAATATCAGCAATGAAAGCGAATAAACAACTTTTACATGAATACACAACTGTTACTCGTAATATTTAGCAACTTCTTTAAATCTTCGTAAAAGTCACCATTACGACAACTCTTTCTGCACATATTTCACCACACACAACACAATTCTATATGGACAACATCTCAGTTTTGTCCATATGTAAAAAAAATTAGTCTAATGTAAGCCAAAATTATGCACTATGTTAAACTTTTTTTTGTGCAAGTTCGGCCTAAACTTTGCACTACACTTCTTCCTTGAATTTTCAATGTTCTTGGAGTCTTCGTGTCACTTCTTCTACTTTCATCCCCATTGGCTGGTCGCCTTTCTGCCTTCTCTTCCAAGAAAGGCAGAACGATGTCGCTAGATGAAGACTCGGCACTGAAAATGGTTCCTTTCTCTTCCTTACCGATATCCATCTTTTTTCTCTCTCATCAACCATCGAAACTTGCCGTCATTTTGTTTAATAATATGCTTGTAATTGAAGGGAGAGACGGTACAAGATGTAGACCGATCTGATGCCCCTGTTTGGGTGCTGGAAAAAGAGCTGGGCAGCGGAGGCTTTGGCGCTGTTTATCTGTAAGGCCCTCAATATTTTCTCCTGCTTGTTTTAGTGAGTGAAGTGTCCTGACCTTGGTTAGAAATGACTACACAGTGCAAGGTTTATGCAATCTAGAAGGTCATTCTTGGATCTTTGAAGTTTTCATTATTTTAAAGCGTCCACGAACGCGCACATGAGACTCCGAAGCGAGCCATGAAGACCAGCAAGGGCCACAGGCAACACAGCAGACTCGGTGTTGAGGTCACATTCTTTTTGCCCTTCTTTACGCTGAGTTCAGCAGGTTTCATGCAGTGCCTATTTAAAAAAATTTCTCGTGAGCAGATCACAGTTCTCCAAGAAGTCTGGAAGACGAAGGGCCCCGGGATGCAAAACTTCACGGCCATACACGACCATGGCATGCAGGTGAGAATGGAGGGAGACAAGGACGGAGAGAGAAGGGAAAGGGGCGGAGAGAGAGAAGGAGAGGGGGACGGAAAGAGTAGACGAAGAAGGCCTTTCGATGGAGTGTGCCCTAGGGCGACGTGCACTTCATGGTAATGGACCTCGTCGGTCCTTCGCTCGACAAGCTACGCCGAAAACGGGAGACGAAAGTGACTTCTTGAGTTTGTTCTGAGTCGCCTCTCACCCTCTTCTCTTCTCTCAGACCTTCACCATCGGCACGTCCCTGGAGGCTGCCCGACAGATGCTCGTGGGCTTGGAGCATCTGCACAATGCCAAGTACATCCATCGCGACATCAAGCCCGAGAACGCCGCTATTGGTCTTAAGGACAGAAGGCGGATTGTTAGCTGAGGGCGAGGGAGAAATGAAGGAGAAAGAGAAGGAGAGAGAGAGAGAGAGAGAGAGAGGGAGACGGGGAGTGTAAGATGAAGCGAGGGAAAAAGAGTGAGAGGGAGGTGCAAATTGAGGTCTATCTGCTGGACTTCGGCCTGGCGCGCAAGGCCATGGCAGACAACGGGCAGGCACGTGTACCCCGCGAGTCCGTCGATGCCTTGGCGAGTCTCCCTCCTCTCCGCTCCACCCTACCGTATCCTTCTCGATTCAGGGCACCTACAAGTACGCGAGTATGAACTGCCTGAAGGGCCATGAGCTTGGCCGTAACGACGACCTCGAGATGTGGATGTACACGCTGTGGGAACTCGCTCTGCCTCGTGGTTTCATTTCTTCGTTTGCTATAATAATCAGTATCAATTATTTTTTCAGTTATATAAATAGTTTAGTTAAACAGCAATTATTAAGGATAGTAAAGACTTGTCGATAGAGCTTCTTGCCTGCAGGCCTTCCCTGGCGTCGCTTGGATGGACGGGATGACATCCTCGGCGCGAAGGAACGATGCCGGAAGGACCAGAAAGCGAGGGTTCGCTTCCCTTTCTCGTTTCTTTCTTCTCTCTTCTCTCTCAGGCCGCTCTCTTCGACTCCATCAATGGAATCAAGAGCTCGTTCGAGCGTATCTTCGATTACGTCGTGACTCTCAAGTATCACGAGGCGCCCGACTACGAGTACATCACCAAGAACATCACCCTGGTCATTGTTATTTTTTAGAAACGTGCATCAGTGGAATGGGTATCTTGAGATAGCCAATTAACAAGAAAGGCTTTCTCGGTCTCCCACGTTCGCTCATCCTGCATGCCATCATCAACATCTCTCTCTCTCCCTCCCTCTCTTATCTGCTTCCAGACTGCCAAGCGCCTTGGATGGACGAGCAAGTCTAAGTTGGATTGGGAGAAGGATAACTCCGTCCAAGACCGTGCCGAAAACGATGCCCACCAAGCATTCCACCGCCCAGCCCGCGACTCGCCGCCCCTGCCGACACATTCGCCAACATCGTTCCATTATTCCTACGGGTTCAAGAGATAAAACAAGGTTAAGGCAAGTCACTTCCACTGCTTCACACGTGTTCCCCATTCTGGAGCTTCTATTTCTTATTCTCCAAAGCCGGTATATTGTATATTGATCACAAACACGAAAATCTTTGTTATATCATAGAACCTTGTTTTGCACATACAGTGTGTGACAAACACGAGGATACGGCATTACCGTTGATACAGAACGAAAGGTAGAGGTGCTTTCAAAGCAACCTTAAAATTCTAACTTTAAAAATTAATCGGATACGTCCTTATTAGGGAGAACCAAATGCGGGTGCCATCGAAAATACCCAACGGCAGCGAACTCGTAGTAAAGAGAAAAAAAACAACAAATATTGATGGTAAACTATGACGGAAACAAAGAAAAATGCTATTCTTTTTTTTACAGTCAACAAGGCAATAATTTAAACAACAAAGAATTCGGGCCAGGGGAAATGGAAACTAAAGGAGAAATCGACAAGGTATGTGGACCTTACGTCTCGATCTCCGTCTTCAAGTTGCTGTTGTCCAGGTCCAACTTCTCGATCAGCTCAGAGAGCGTCTCCCGGAAGGCAGCGAGACTTCCACTCGGGATCGTGATAGAGGTACGATACCCGCTGCTTGGCTTCACCTGCAATGGACAGCATTGCTTCATTCAAAGGAGATGGGGTAGCGTTACGGCATCAATGACGATGAAGATAATGGTACAGTAGTATGCTTCGAACACCCCCCAGCTTAGAAGCCGATAGTCTATACAAATTTTCAGTCATCGTTAAAAAGAACACATTGGCAATATTTAACATGAATTGTCCGCGGTCCCTCGGGGTTTTGGACGCCCAGTTTACGCTATGGACATTATTGAAGACGACGAGAACGACCTCGGAGATGCGCACGAAACTGCCGCGGTCGTTCTGGCAGCTGTCGAAGTAGAACGTCTTGTTCAGCTCGGTGCGGAGCAGCTTGGAGTCGGCCAACTCCGAGGGCGGGTCCATGTAACCCTCGCCGTGCTTTGCGATGTACTCCACAATCGTCTCCATCACTTCGCCAAGACCAGAGGCCGGAATTGCAACCTAGAAAGGCATTCAGTTTCAAATACTGCTCTTCTAAGAAAGATTGTGGGTTCACAGAGAGAAAGGAGGGCGATGCCACCTGTACAATGTTCTTCAAGTCTTGAAAAAATGCACCTGCGAGCGGGTCGGGCGCGGAATGGTGTTGGTCTGCGCAATGCGGAGGAAGCGGCCGCGCTGGTTCTCCTTCAGGTCGAGATAGTAGCGGCGACTGTCGAAGTTCAGAACATCAGCACGCAGATCGGCGCGGTCTTCGGTCTGCAAATCAACGTCCGACTATCTTCAAGATAAATACTACAGAAAACAAGCTTTTATAAAGAAAATCCTCATACCTGCTCCTTCTTTGGATCCTCGGGGGTCGACTCACAAAACACGATATACTCTCCGAGCTTCTCGGCAACCGACTGCGCGGCGCTCATGCTCAACACGACGCGAGACTTGTGATTCACTCCCATCTAAAAAATATACAACTATTCTCGCCATTTATACAACTTCAAAGTTTTCTTCCCTAAAAAACGAGACCGATGGATATCATCCACTGTGAATACAATATGGGATAACTTGTCATTAAATTAGCGAACCTCTGCGATCTTGATGAATCTTCCGCGGCCGTTCTGTTTGACATCAACATAGAATCGTTTGTAACCGATGGTAAGCATCTTGGTGGCGATCTCTTCTTCATTCGCTCCTCCCTTCTTCTTAGCCTCCGAATCCGACATTCTTCTCCTTGATTTGCCTTTCACAGCCGACCTTCAATCCAGTTGGAATACAGCAAACGGCCTTCCTTCACTCACTCCTCCACTCCTCCAGCAGTCCAGCAACACTCCGCCACACTCTCCGTCAACCACCTGCAGCAAGACAAGAAAGATGACCAACAGCATCAACACCATTGAATTTTAAAGCTACGCAAAATTACCCACTGAGCTCATTTATAAATTGTAAATCGTCACCAATCACAAAAAAAACACATGGCCAAGTTCTTCCCAAAGGCATTTATAAACATCTGCCTCGATAAGTTTCCTTATGGCAAAATGCAACTATAATTTTTAATAGATTACAATGTTGCTATGCACATCACTGATAATCTAGAAGTTGTAAATCAAGTCTTTCAAAGTTCCGGTGGTAAATGAAATTTCACCAAGTCAAATTTTATCTACTGCGGAAAACAACTCTGTTTGGGACCCACAACATTATGAACCGTATTTGCAACATTATGAGGCAATTAGCGATATATACCATTCACCACATTCACCAGCATTCACCACTAGTAATATTCACCACGCTTATAGTTTTATTCACCACGCTTATAGTTTATTCACCATGCTTATAGCTTTACACCCAACGATTTCTTGCTATCAATTCTTTCTTTCCACTTTACCATCAATGTAACCAGTTAAATTTTATTCACCAGACAAGCATTATTAACTTATTGCACTAATTACCGGACTGCAGTAATTTACAGGTATGCATAAATGAAAAAAGGTCGAAATCACCACGTGATAATCAGAAAATGAACAACATA